>OU696698.1:38720390-39292890 GCA_916050605.2 Platycheirus albimanus
TAAATTTGGACTAAATTCGGATTGTGACAATGCGTTTGCTTACGGCACGAGAGTATTAGAAGTGGGAAGTGTCATCATAGCAACCACGTACACCAACAATCGAAAGTTCCATCAAAAGGTAAAACATTCGTGTAAGAGTAACAAAGCCCGAACGGAAGCCTGTAGAAACGAGGGTGGGAATGTCGTAGTAGATACACAGTCAGTGCTGAGAATTTTTTTATTTTGTATTGTATTGTATTGTATTGTATTTTTTATTCATTCATTTAAACTTAAAATAATATAACAATTTAATAATAAAGAAGTTGAATAATAGTGTTCATTCTTTAACTAGGAAGTTAGAGGTGAATGGAACATCAAATTGAAAATCCATTTGTATCTGATGTGGGGTGACAATCAGTGTAAATTAGAAAAGAGAATTAAGAAAAGCTTGCTATAGCAACTAAATAGAATAAATATTATAAGATACTTAACAATTCATTATACAAATCAATATTATTGTTTTTTATTTACATTAATTTTATATTAGTGCTGATGAAAAAAAAAAAAAAAAAAATATTAAATTAATGATTCGATACAATTAAAATTCAAAGTGAATAACCAGTCTTTAACCTTTTTAGTAAAACAAGTAAAACGAAGGTTTTCTCTAATAGGTAAGGGCAATTTATTGAAAATATTTGGGGCTGTGTATGTATAAAAATGAGAGAAATGAGATCTATGAGCAAGAGGAACATTGACTAAACTCAAATCGTTTATACGTAGGTTGTACATTTGATGATTCCTACTAGGAATGTTACCACTTTGTCTGAAAAACTCTCTTAATACTTTAAAAACATATAAATGTCTCATTGGTAGAATTTGCAATTCCTTAAATAAGGGCAAACTTTCAGCAAACCGATTTTTTTTTAGAATTTGGGAAGAACACTTCTGTGGACTGTTAAACGGCGAAAAAAACCAACTAATCGCTGTCAGGCGGAATGACCTATTCGATTTGGACGATGATGAACAAAACCTCCGTCCACCCGATCAAGAAGAAGTTCGGGTAGCAATATCAAAACTGAAGTCCAACAAGGCTGCTGGAGTGGATGGCTTTACGTTTGAACTCTTAAAAGGTGCGGGAGATGACTTGGTGGGGAGCATACACCAACTCATCTGTACAATCTGGTCTAGTGAAAGTATGCCTTACGAATGGAACCTGAGCATTGTGTGCCCTATCCACAAGAAAGGCGATACTCTTAACTGCGCCAACTACAGAGGAATAAGTCTCCTAAATGTCGCCTATAAAATCTTGTCGGCTATTCTGTTAGAACGCCTGAACCCTTTCGCACGTTAACTGATTGGCCTCTATCAGTGTGGTTTTAGACCCGGTAAGTCAACTGTCGACCAAATTTTCACACTTCAACAGATTTAAGAAAAACCCAAGAATTCCAAATCGATACCCACCACCTCTTTATCGATTTTAAAGTCGCCTATAACAGCGTGAATAGGAACGAGCTATACAGAGCCATGTAACTTCTTCGCATCCCTGCTAAACTCGTTCGATTGTGCAGGATGACTATACAAAATTCACTCTGCTCCGTCAATGTTGATAAAGGCTCAAGACAAGATGACGCGCTATCACGTAACATC
The DNA here is from genome assembly GCA_916050605.2 of Platycheirus albimanus. Classification (NCBI taxonomy): domain Eukaryota; kingdom Metazoa; phylum Arthropoda; class Insecta; order Diptera; family Syrphidae; genus Platycheirus; species Platycheirus albimanus. The sequence goes on from OU696698.1 coordinate 38,722,017, forward strand.
TTCAACATAAATCTTGAGGCAATCTTACGGAACACTCATGGCAACACGAGCAGTACGATGTTTTTTTCAAATCCGTTGAAAAACTTTGCTATGCTGATGAAATTGACATTATTGGAAGAACGATAAGCGCTGTCAGTGGAGCATTCGCAAGTATTGAAGTGGAGGTGGCGAAAATAGGTCTGGCAGTAAATAACGATGAAATCAAGTATGTGCTGTCCTCGGGTGCAGAACATCATAACCGTAGGATAGTGCAAAACGTCACGGTAGACAGATATAACTATGAGTTTGTTAAGGACTTTGTCTATTTGGGTTCCACTATAACCTCTCAGAACAACATCAGTGAAGAGAGATCAGTCGAAGAATCACTCTTGCCAATCGCTGTTTCTTCGGGCTTAGAAGACATCTAAGTAGCTAAGCCCTCTCTCAAGGACCAAGGAGACACTATAAAAGACCCTTATCATTCCAGTCCTGCTGTATGGTGTATGGGGCAGAAGCGTGGACACTGACATAATCGGCTGAATTCAGGCTGGGGTGCTTGTAGAGAAAGATTTGTCTGGTGATATGAAGATTCAAGGAAGAACTGTACGGGCTATACAGCGACATTGACCTGGTTAAGAAGCTGAAAATACAGAGTCTTAGATGGCTGGGCCATGTGGGGCGTATGGGTGAAAACGCACCAGCCCAACGAGTCTTTGACTCCAACCCTGAAGGCCAACGCAGTTCTGGAAGACTCCATTTAGTTGGTTGAGGAAGACTGGAAATGAAAATGGAGTCATTTAGTTGGTTGAGGCTGGTCCACAATGGACTGTCTGCGCCACCTAAAGTAAGTAAGCAAGCTCTGTGGCCCATAGCATGGTGCTATCATTCAATCTTGGGTGCACCATTTACGCCATTTACCATTTCGACTTAACTGCTAAGCCATTGAAAGCCAAAAAAAGAACAAACATATACAAACTGTTACAATAGCCTCATCTATCTTTAATAAATCTAATTAATAAATATATTTGAAATATATACAACGCACTGTGAAATTGCCAAAAAATATAAGAAAAGAAAATAGAAGAAAAATCTAATGTGATATTAATTTGTACTGAAAATGACCCGAAATTCCCAAGAAAACCAAATAAAATTCTGTTTATTTTATTGCTTCCAAACTTCACATGATCACCCGCTGGGTAAAGATTTGCTGGAAATTTCATCAAAATAGGTCCAGGTTCAGCACTTGTAGCCCAAGACTTCTGATATTCAATGAGCTTACTAGTTTTTAGTTCCAGATTTCGCATTATACACTTTAACAATTTAATTTGTTAACTTAAGATAAATGTTTTTAATTCTTTAATTATTTTGAATAACTTCAGTTTCATTTTTATTTCAGGAGTGACCATGCTATGGTTACGTTTCCTTTTATCTCCGCGCAACACAGAACACTCCAACTGACTTTCCAAAACATAAATGTGTTGCACAACGATAAGAAGATTCTGGCTGATGTCAGTGGTATGGTAAGGTAAGAAAGATAAAATTCAATTTTACAGTCACCTGATGATTTAAAATGCATTCCTTGTTTACGCTATTCCACCAATTTAGTCCCGGTGAGGTTCTTGCTATCATGGGTCCATCAGGATGTGGGAAAACAACCCTTCTTGATAGTCTTAGTGGTCAGCGGCATATCGACAATGGTTACATCTATTTAAACAGTGAGTCCCTATCGAAAAAATGGCGTCGGAAAATCTGCTATGTGCAACAGGAAGAAGTCTTCTTCGCTGGACTGACACTTCGTGAGACTATCGTTTACACAGCGCTGCTGCGTCTACCTGAGAAAATTTCCTATGAGGATAAAATAAAATTGGTCGATAGGGTCCTTGAGGCCCTCGAGCTTACAAATTGCCAGCAAACTAAGTTCGGCGATTACATGAATCGTGGATTGTCTGGTGGGGAAAAAAAGAGGGCGAGTATTGCTTGTGAGTTGCTTACCAATCCTCTCTTGATGCTCCTTGATGTGAGTTAAATCATTTTGTTTTAGAAAATCTATTTTAAAATAATTTATTTAGGAACCAACATCAGGTCTCGACAGTTATTCCGCAATTTCTCTCATGAAAGTCCTCAAAAGATACGCCATCCAAGAGCAAAAGACCGTCGTCATCACAGTCCACCAGCCCTCATCACAAATGTTTCATATGTTCGATAAGCTACTTCTATTGTACAACGGACGGACAGCTTACTTCGGTGAAGTCAAGAACATATTTAGCTACTTTGAGGATATTGGAGTCACTATCAAGCCGCATTACAATCCAGCGGATTTCGTTTGTATGAATCAATTATAATAGTTATATCTTTAACATTAAACATGTATCTCGAAAGTCAAATTTAAAAAAAAAATTAACTCTTTAATTTGATTTGTTTCCAAAAACTCTATATGACCTCAAAAAATCCAAGAATAATCTTAACCACAATATTTTTTTTTTCCAGTGGAACAATTAAAATCCTATCCAGACATCAGGGAAAAACTATTTGTTGCCGCTCGAGAATCTCATGGAAATTTCCTGAATCGCAATTGCATCACAGCCAATAGTGAATACACAAATAAATCTCACGATACTCTAATCAACGATATAATTAATAATTATTACATAGATATAAAAAACAATCACAATAGTGAAATAAATCGAGAGGATGCACAGCACCTTTGGGCTGTAGCAGATTCACAATTAAATTTCAGTTCTGCATCAAGTGAGTACCATGAAATGATGCACGATTGGTTTGATTATCCAACAAGATTTCATACCCAATTTCGAGTTTTATCGAGTCGAAATTTTAAAGAGGCCAAACCACGTATGCTATCGAAACTTAATTGGCTGCAAACCATTGGATTAGGTTTGATGGCAGGTGCCATATGGTTTCAAATTCCAAGAACTGAAGAGTTCCTGCATGACTTGCAAGGATGGATGTTTTTCTCGCAAACTTATTGGATGCTGTTTGCGCTTTTTGGTGCGCTTAACTCATGTAAGTTCTTAAATATAATTGATATATTTTTAATGTATAAATATGAACATGTACAATGTACATCTTTAATGCGAAAACACCCCAATACCAATTATTGAGGAAGTTTCTTTCCAAGGCTAGCATTTTTTAATTTCTACCCTGAAAACATAATTTTTAATAATTAGAAGTGGAAATTTTTTTTTCATTATTCAATTATATGCCGGTAAGACCCAAGGTCTTTTGAAAGGAAACTGCACGGCATTTGTTAGAAAGAATAGGAAGATAGGAAAGATTTTTTGTTGTTTGCTCTATAGGGCAAGTATTGGTTTCGTGCAGAAAAAAATAACGGTTTTAATCAAAAATGATATAACGATGATAGAGAAGCCCAAGACCCCAACATTGAGTTTTGTTTCGCAGTTTGTGCGGCTTTTCCCGTCATGTTATAACCTATATGGCTTGTCGGATTTTCTTCAAACTTCATACAGCAGTTTTAAGAAAAAATGCTGTCGAAGTTTTTCTTATTTTGTTTTAATCCTGCTTAAACTAAGGAAATACATGACATATTGCGACAATAAAAGAAAAACAGTAAAAAGGATTCTTGCAATTTATTCTTCCTGTTTGCCTATAGGTATAATACATATACATAGCTACTTATCTCCTAAACGGATAGCTTTATTCACCTAAAAATCCCGATGACATTGTCATTCTTCTCCAGCTCAGCTCCCAAGCCATCAGCTCAGTATTGTATTTTAATCGTTTTTTAACTGCTGTTCTCAACTTCTCGCGTTTGGGTAGGGATGTAATTGTCATCACCCCTTTATAATTGTTAATAAGTGTTTCAATATTCTTGTTGTTCTCTAAAAACACATCCACCATTTGTTATAAGTAATCGAATCAAATAAAATAGAGGATTTACTTAGCTCCAACTTACATAACTCAGGGCACTATTCATTTTAGCACATGGCGTGGCTCTTAAGCTGTTAGTGATTCGGGCGAACAGGAGCTTTTAATTGATGTTTGTAATTTCTCATTATGAGTTATTTATTTTAATAAAATAAAGTTACGTATACGCCGCAGTGAACACATTCAGAAAACCACCACACCTTTTGGCTTATAGCAGCAAAATCTTCCAAATTATACATAAATCCTCTTGATTCACATTTTTAGGTCTACGTGCTGTTTTTTTAAGGTCTAGGAGAGAGTGGGGATAGTTTGACCCCATATGTTAAGAAATTTAGCGGGAAATTTCTTAACTGTGATAAAATGAAAGCCAAACAAATTAGACAAAACAAAAACGACAAACATAACTTCTTAGATATACTCGAAATATTGTGAATCTGCACTTAAATTTGATAGTTTTCAATTTTTAAAATGTGTTTGTTATTTTTTTCTAACAAGTCCATAACGATGTCTCCAACACGCATTAACGGCGTTCGAAAACTTAAAATTTGGTGATTTTGTTTGTTGATTTTGTGCACGGGGATTTTGTACTTGGGGATTTTGTCGGTATCCCGAATTCGTGATCCATGAACTTGAAAAAATTGTCTCGCTTATGAAGCTTCGTAGATAGTATGCTATCGAATCCCTCCAAGGAGCTGGCAGTCCTATGCAAAGCTTTATTGCACGGGGCCCTTCCTATATTTTAAAAGAGGAATGCTTTTTGAAAGTATATTTTAATGCGTTGAAAGAATATCTTAATGATTCGGAAAGGGGAGTGCGTGCACCATAGGGAAGGGGAGGGCTGTCGGCGAGATTGGCCGTTTACGCGGGTGTAGCTGGTGGCCAGTGACGCGGGCTAAACCCTGCAAACAATCAAAAAATCGCTCGATTATTCGATTGTTTGCAGAGTTTCAACGGACAACCTCGCCAACAACCCTCACCGCGCTGCACGCACCAAATATTTTCAGTAAATAAAGTGCACGACCGGGTCGAACGAACTTGCTCTAATGTGTTAAAACGGTCTTGGGGTTTGAGATTTTGGAAAATAAAGTGCACGACTGGGTCGGACGAACATGCTCTAATCTGTGGTCTTGGGGTTTAAAATTTTGGAAAAAAGCAGGGAAAAAATGATATGAAATTTTATTGATCACTTCAAAATCACTAGTTAAGCCATCTAATTTCGTTTACTGTTAAGAATTAAAACAATTTTTTTTTTCAAAATCGTTTGAGCAGTTTTTCAAAAAACTTTTTTTTTGAAAAACTTTTCGAAAAAATATTCCAAATATTTTTTGATTATGCCAACTTCTAGCAATTCGTAGTTTTTATCAGAAAAAAAAAAATAAAAATAGATCAAACCGTTTTTGGAAACAAAATTTTTTTAATTTTTTTTTAGCTCAAAAAAAACTTTTTTTAACTCAAAAAAAAAAAAACTTTTTTTGAAAAATTTAAGAATTCATATTATTTCGTCTATACAAAGGCTCTTATACTAAAAATTTCATCGAAATCCGTCAAGTGCTTTACGAGAAAATCTGATTTCAAAAAAGCCGGTCCTATGGGAGGTACCTACCGTTATATGACTTTTCCTGAAAAAATTTAGCTCAAAAAAAAAACTTTTTTTAACTCAAAAAAAAACTTTTTTTGGGAAATTTAAGAATTCATATTATTTCGTCTATACAAAGTCTCCTATACTAAAAATTTCATCGAAATCCGTCAAGTGCTTTACGAGAAAATCTGATTTCAAAAAAGCCGGTCCTATGGGAGGTACCTACCGTTATATGACTTTTCCTGAAAAATCTATTCCAACCAAAACATAAAGTTTGAACAGAAAACATTATTCAGAAAGTTTTATCAAAATCGTAGTAGCCGTTTTTGAGAAAAATCAATTTTCCCCTAAAAATCGTATGGCAGGTACCGTTAGTTTTAGAGCTAGAATGCTAATTCCAATAACCCCTCTGTAAGACGTCATAATAACACTATGTACCAAGCTTGAAGCAAATCGGTCCAGCCGCTTAGACTGTAGGTGCCGATACAGACGGACGGACAGACAGACAGGCAGACGGACAGGCAGACAGATTTGTCGAACCCACTTTTTTCGAACTTCTCTATCATCGTAATGTTATGTTTTATTGTCCAACACAAAATTTCTTTTTGCAAATGCATAACTTGCCTGTATTTTTTTATTTTTCTTTTATACGTATAACAGAAAAATGAATGAATATATTTTTAACAAGAAGTACAAGTTCAATTCAAATTTTTACTTGCAAAATAAATTCTCTGAGTTGGTTGCCATCTATCAGTGTAGGATTTGTGATTTAAATCTGATTATATTTGTTCGGTTTGGTTTTCCGTATCGCTATAACTGGCTCCTTATAATCGCAAGTAAAAACCGCAACCAAATAACCGCTGTCCTTTTGTTCTATAGCACTTGTTGTAACAAATATTACAGTGTTTTATTCTCATTGTCTACATCCCATCTCACTTCCTAAATCTAGAGCGTGCACTAATTGTTCAGCTGTGTGTGGCCTGTTTAAGGTCTGGAAATGCCACTTCAAATCCCAAATTCATTTTCCCGGCTTAGCTTGCTTTGATTTTCGTTGACTATTTCGGCAAAATATTTCTACGTAGCAGGCAAGTTCTTCATAGATAAGGAGCTGGATAGTCTAGACTCTAGAATCAGTAACCCAACACGTTATTTAAGACATTATGTTGGTAGATTCCGCAGAATAGAAACGTTCGGATAGGAATGATTGAAAGTGTAAGCCTCAGATCCACTTAAAGAAGTTGGTCCAAAAATGTTTTTAATTGTTTTTGATTGGTAAAAATTAGTTGAAAAATTGAATTTATACCGCAACCACTGCTTTTACTTGCGATTATAGGTACTATAAGGCAAGTTATGCATTCGTAAAAAAAAAAAAAAAAATTCTAACAATCAAACATGACATTACGATGAAAGAGAAGTCGAAAAAAGTGGGTCCGACAATTCTGTCTGTCTGTCTGTCTGTCTGTCTGTCTGTCTGTCTGTCTGTCCGTGTGTCTGTCTGTCTGTATAGTTACCTACAGCCTAAACGGCTGGACCGATTTGCTTCAAACTTGGTACATAGTATTATTATGACGTCCTACAGAGGGGTTTTTGGAATTAGCATTCTAGCTCTAAAACTAACGGTACCTGCCATACGATTTTTTGTGAAAAATTATTTTTTCTCAAAAACGGCTCCTACGATTTTGATAAAACTTTCTGAATTGTGTTTTCTGTAGAAACTTTATGTTTTGGTTGGAATAGATTTTTCGGGAAAAGTCTTATAACGGTACCTCCCATATGACCGGTTTTTTGAAATCCGATTTTCTCGTAAAACACTTGACGGATTTCGATGAAACTTTTAATATAGAAGCCCTCTTATAAAAGAAATAATATAATTTTGAAAATTTTCCAAAAAAAGTTTTTTTGAGTTTTTTAAAAAAGTTTCAAAATTTTTTTTTAATTTTAGTTTTTTCCAAAAACGGTTTAACCTATAATTTTTTAATTTTATTTTTCTGATAAAAACTACAAAGTGCTAGAAGTTGGCATACTCAGAAAAAAATTTGGAATATATTTTCGAAAAGTTTTTCAAAAAAAACTGTTTTTTGAAAAAACTGGTCCAACGATTTTGAAAATTTTTTTCGTAAAAATTCAAAAACGTAAAAGAAACCTGATGGCTTACTTCATTTTCTCCAAAAAACGGTTAAGGTATTGATTTTTAAGTGATTTATAAAATTTCATATGATTTTTTCAACGCTTTTTTCCCAAAATCTTAAACACCCAAGACCATTTTAACACATTAGAGCAAGTTCGTACGACCCAGTCGTGCACTTTATTTATTTAAGTTATGAATTATAAAATTACACTTGCAATTGGTGCAACTTGGAAAAAATACTTTTGTAATAAAGGTATTGCTCACAGTAGTAAATTTCGGGTAGGTATTCGAAACGGTATCAGAATCAATTTTGTTTTATGCTGCTCAAACCTGGGGCTCGACACAATTTGAAACTGTAGAAAAACTCTAACGTGACTACATTTATATACTATTGGAAACTGGTTTATCATGGCTCTTTATTAGAACGCTAAAAATGCAAATCGATTATATTCTAGAAGTAAGAGAATCATCCACTACCAAAGATAGCAACCCTTCAATGCATTATAGAGAAGCAAGGCAAGTTGGCATAGAGAATGGATGAATCTAGCGACGGGCTGTGAGATGATGAGTTACTCTACCAGCTTACTTCATCTGTGGATTTGAAATGTAGCGAGAGATTTCTAAACAGTGCCTCTGGATCGCTTCGCAGAACAATCTACTGCCGACTTAATTATAACTTGTAAGAAAATGAAAAGAACTATTTTCGCGATGAGCATCACAAAGTAAGCGAAATATCGATAATGGTCAAGTTACGAGCTGAACTGATCCATCTGAACTTCATGCCGCATAGAGATGATTTACCCATCATTTATGTTCCTTGTGTAAATTGGAAGAGAGGGAAGATACACTGCATTTCTTAGGGAAATCTCCGATTATGAGGGAGAGTAAAAGACAAGTTTTTGGGAAGCATTTCTTGTCTGATGGCCAAATCATAACATTTCTCAATGATATGAAAGTCAAAAAATATACCTGTACTGTAAATTAGCTTTGGCATTCTGCAGCCGAATAATGGAGAAAGTTTCTTAAAGTGTATTTTGGTCTTGTTTTTTGTATGTTGTATTGTTTTCTTCTGCTGGTATCAATTATATGATGAATGTTCTAAGCAGTAGTATTTATTTGTTTTGTCAATCAGACAGACGTCAAATAATCATGCTTCACGATTTTTATAATTGATGTACCAAATTTCTCAAGAGAAAATAAAACCTTCATCTAATCTAATCTAAAAATCACTTGCTTGTTTTTAGTTCCTTCGGAACGTGAAGTTATAAGCAAAGAAAGGCGCTCTGGAGCATACAGACTGTCAGCCTATTATCTAGCCAAGATGTTTGGTGAATTGCCATTAATCATAACCCTCCCAACAGTGTACCTGCTAATCAGCTACCCTATGCTTGGTTGCTCAAGGTCAGTATACATTAATATATGTTTTGTTTTTAATTTTAATTTGTTTCTCTGAATTTTAATTTCTTCTTATATTTTTTTATGCATTTTCATATTTTCAATGTTCCTTCACTTCAAAAATTAATTTTTTTATCCTGACTCTAAAAAATACTTAAATACTTGAAAACTAAACATAGTTTCAAGCTTTTCTTCTTGATGTTGGTATTTCTTCTGCTCAATACAATAGTGGCTCAAAGTGTTGGATTTTTCATAGGTGCTTGTTGCATGGATATGAATGTAAGTATCACTTTGAGCGCCCTCTATACGCTGGCAACACAACTTTTTGGCGGCTATTTATCATCGAGAATTCCGCCAGGATTAAGTTGGATACGTTACACATCAATGATACACTATGCATATCAGAATATGCAGATTCTAGAATTTGGCGAGGGTCCAGCGATAAGGTTTGTGGATACATTTCGCTTTTCGAAAATTCTTTTAATCAAATAAAACGTATCTACAGGTGTGGCAACCCTAGCAGCTATGAAGTATGTAAGCACAATAGTACTGAATTCATTCCCTACGAAGATGTTCTTAACGCACAGAACTCTAACTGTCCTCTATGGTTGAACACAATGGTACTGATAGTGTTCTTTATTGTATTCCGTACTCTTGGTTATTCAGTCTTGCGCTATGTACGATGTCCGAAATCGTGATAGTTAAAACCACTTCAAAAATGTGTTCTTAGAAACTTAAAAATGCAAAATAAATTTCAATATCCAGGGCCCTTGCCCAAAATTGCATTTAAGAAAAGTGAAATATTTTATCGCCATTTGTTGTATGTTATTATTTTATTTTTGTATTTAGCATAATTTTTTTATTAAATTTAAGTTTTTCTTTTAGTTGGTGTAAGTCGTAGATTTTTATATTTAGTTTTATACCAATATGATACTAAATAGTTTTAATTATTTTATATTAGTTGAAAAGTAATAAATGCCTACATACATATATGTACGCAATTGGCCGTATACATACACACAAATTTATAATATATGTTTCACATTTTTTTTTTAATTTGTTCATTTAAAATGTTTTTAAACAACAACAAAAAAGTCCACTTGGAAATTCAATTAAAGTAAAAAAAAAATCACACAAAGTTCTTAAACAAGTAATCTATTTGTTAAGATACATACATGTAAAAACACAAATGTAATTTCAACTTTTAAAGTTCTGTGATGTAGCATTCTAGTTATTTTTAAAGATTATTATTATTAATCGAAAATGTATAAAATCATTACACACTTTCCTCTTTTTAAAAATTGTAGGTAATAAAAAAGAAACTTTATGTCATATCGAGACTATTTTTTTAAGCAATTTTCGTTATTCTATTTTCAACACCTTAAAACAAGGGTATCTGAATTTTTATTATTTATTATTTTATATTATTTATTGGCTTTATGCAGTGCCCCCTACCCCTAACGAAATAACTCCTAACGAAATAACTACTATTTAATGAAAATATTCCTAACACTAAATCAAACATTTCCTAGCTTCGTAAAATGAAATAAATCATAAATTAACTGGAAATGTCCTAACTGCTAATCTGAAAAAGAAAAATGTGGCTCCATGCAGTACCTCCTAACAAAATAAAATAAAATAGCTCCTAACAATTCCTATACAAAGTTAGGAGTTAAACCATACGAAACAACTCCTAATTGTTAGGTGTTTTTTCACTGATGTTAGGTGTTAGTGTTATAACATCTTTTAGTGTTAGAATTTATAGCATAATGAAATAACTCATAAAATTGCAGAAATGAAATAAATCCTTACTAGGAGTTGTTGCACTTAAATTTTTAAGAAGATTTAATCGATGTTAGGATTTATTTCATTTTTCTTAGTTAACAGAAGTTCGACATTTTCTGAGTCTGGTGCCCGAAAATCTGCTTCGAGCTAAATAGTTCCAAATAAATTGCTTCTGCAATTCGTACTTAGTCTTAGATGCTCTGCCAGGCAGCTGGGCAAACATTTAGCTTCTTGATTAACAAAATTAATTTTTTATTAGAAAGGCCCATATGAATGCCATGATGAAAAATATGGAATCTTTTATAATAAATACGAGTGGTCGGATTTTCAATAAATCTTCCGCATACATCCGGCTGAATTTGAACTATGCGCCGTGTTTTATTCCACCTAAAAGGGCATTGGTCGATTGTGGTTTATTCCTATGGACCTACTACTGCAGGGATAACCACAAGAAAAATACAGACGGGGTCCAATTGCATGATCTTGGTGGGCAATTCACGTTATATCTGCGAAAGATTAGCATACCTCAAATTGTTCCCGCCTTGCTGGAACCACATGTCATTCAGGTCTATACGGTTCAATTTGGACATAGAAATTGGTTATCACTGGTTTGTTCTTCGTCCAAAAATGCACCTCTTCGCTTGGGGTCCTCTCTCACTGTAGCACTGTAGCAAGCTCAGCGGCGTTGTCTGGGGCCATGAACTTAAAGCTCCTTGATCAGTTTGGAGAAATTGACTACCTCGGGCACTGATGTACACTTTTACGGACCGCGGTGATGTTCTCCACCGATCATGTGGTCTTTTGACGTATGAATAATGGCTGATTGATTACCGAACCGGTCGGCTCAAATTTGGACACCAAACATTGCAGAGTCGACTGTGTTTGAAATAGGGGGTTTTCATTCACTTTTTAACATTTATATGTTCTGTTCAAAGTGGCTCCGTCAAATAACTCCCCAAGAAATAACTTATTTCCTGTTTCATCATGAAATAACTTCCCGAACTAAAAATGAAATAAATCCCCAAAAAAATAGTGAAAATTAATCCTCAAAATTGTATCGGTTTTATTTTCTGATAATTTGGTAATCAAAAATTTTACATTTAACTTTGTTTTAAGAACAATTTTCAATCACATTAATTTATTAAAAAACAAATAATTTATTAAGTTTGTTTATCGAATTATCGCGCGAATTTTCACTCTTATTTTTCTTAGTTCTCAGAAACAAAATTTTATCGCGCGAATTTTCACTTTTATTTTTCTTATCCTGCTTTCTGTTCTTTTTCTCAACAGAAAAACACTGCATAAAATTTGAAAAAAAAGAAAAGAAAGCAGATCAAGATTTTGTTTCTGAGAACTAAGAAAAATAAAAGTGAACATTCGCGCGAATTTCTTGAAGAAACATCAATTGAAATATGTTTTAAAGAATTCTACCCATGAAATAATTCTGTCATGCCATATAATAAACCTTGATTAGCGCTTATACTATTTGCTGTCATGAATAAATACACCAAGCATTGGGAAACTGTTGCATAATCTGAAACTACTTTTCATTTTTTTATTATAATTTGAGCGCATTCAAGTGGTTATTAATACCCTTGCCTTAACATGAATTAACACAATGCAAGCGGGTAAGTGGTAGGAAAGTAGGATAGGGGATACAAAAAGATACCGATGCACATTGGTTTTGAATGTCTTCAAATCACAATAAAAAGAAATAAATTGTTGGCACAACAGATACACTCACAACCATTCCTGTGTGTGCGTTGATATTCTGCATGAATGGAAGAGAACTACAATTTATAGAGAAGCACTTTCCATGACATTAATTACTCTTGGAGGATTTGTCACTTCCTCGCAAGAGGCAGTACCCCGGAAAAGAACTTAGGTGGAGTCGTCAGGGATCGAACCCAGAACCTTCGGCGTGGCAGTCCGACACACTGACCACTACGCCACGGGGTACTTCAAATCACAATGGGAGGGAAAAATTGAGCCGGGTAAAGCATTCCACAACCTTGTAGTGCGGATAAAAAAAGATGCGAGTGTAACGAGGACATTTTTACTTGCGATTATAGGTACTATAAGGCAAGTTATGCATTCGTAAAAAAAAAAAAAATTTTTTTCGACAATCAAACATAACATTACGATGATAGAGAAGTCGAAAAAAGTGGGTCCGACAATTCTGTCTGTCTGTCTGTCTGTCTGTCTGTCTGTCTGTCCGTCTGTCTGTATCGGCACCTACAGCCTAAACGGCTGGACCGATTTGCTTCAAACTTGGTAGATAGTATTATTATGACGTCCTACAGAGGGGTTTTTGGAATTAGCATTCTAGCTTTAAAACTAACGGTACCTGCCATACGACTTTTAGTGAAAATTCAATTTTTCTCGAAAACCGCTCCTACGATTTTGATAAAACTTTCTGAATGATGTTTTCTCCGCAAACTTAATGTTTTGGTTGGAATAGATTTTTCAGGAAAAGTCTTATAACGGTACCTCCCATAGGACCGGTTTTTTGAAATCCGATTTTCTCGTAAGCCACTGGACGAATTCCGATGAAATTTTTAATGTAGAAGCCCTATTACAAACGAAATAATAAAAAATCTTTAATTTTTCAAAAAAAAGTTTTTTTGAGTTTTTTAAAAAAGTTTAAAATTTTTTTTTTATTTTTTGTTTTTTCCAAAAACGGTTTAATCAATTTTTTTTTAATTTTATTTTTCTAATAAAAACTACAAAGTTCTAGAAGTTGGCATACTCAAAAAAAATTTGGAATATGTTTTCGAAAAGTTTTTCAAAAAAAACCGTTTTTTGAAAAAACTGGTCGAACGATTTTGAAAAAAAATTTCCTTAAATTTTGAAAAAGCGAAAGAAATCTGATGGCTTACTTCATTTTCTCCAAAAAACGTTTTAACTATTGATTTTTAAGTGATTAATAAAATTTCATATGATTTTTTCAATGCCTTTTTCCGAAAATCTCAAGCCCCAAGACCATTTGAACACATTAGAGCAAGTTCGTACGACCCAGTCGTGCACTTTATTTAAGGAAGGAATGCATTTGGCTATTTTGCTGGAGCACTGTTTATGGAAGTAGCGATAAAACAAGGTTAGGCGTAAATAAGTGACTGGACCACCTGCCCAGATATGAGAATTATACTCAAGCTTCGGGAAAATGTATGCCTCGTAAGTTGTAGCCAGATCAGAAGGGGAACAATATTTTTTACATCAGAACATCGATGAATTTGGAAACGAGTATGAAAAGCTAAGGGTACTGTCTTCAGCAAAACAAATATAAGTGGATTAGAAATCTTAGACAAGAGATCATTTATAAAGATTAGGAACAGAACGGAGTCTTTGGGCCCACTAGCATTTACTTTGTGGAAAGCAGACTGAAAACCGTCCAAAGCAACGCGAATCGAATGGTCCGAAAAGTAACTTCTAATCCAACGAAGAAGAGGTACGTCAAAACCAAATGCACTCATATTTGATAGAAGAGCTTGATGTCAAACTCTATCAAATGCTTTGGAAATATCAAGCGCAATAATCTTACGCTTTTGTAAAGCGTCATGAGACAATACAGAAACTATATTTTTTGTGATATACTTAAGAAAGCAATTGACTATAACTCAAACCTGTTTACCGTTGAAAAACGAACTAAACATCGTAGGCAGCGTTGCCGTTTGGTCCCTTTAGGGGCCAAATGGCCCCTTTTTGTGCCTCGGGACCCGTGGCCCCCAATTTTTCAAAAATGATCAAAATGCCCCCCTTTTTAGTTTAAGATTTATTTTTTTTTTTAACGAAAACGAATGTATCAATAAAAGAGTTCGAAAAAGTATGTGACACCATTAAATATCTTTAAAACCAAAATTTATGAGTGAACGCTGTACGTTGAGAAACCTACGAACTTAACAATTCAGATCTAAAACTCAACAATTTGGTAGAAGAAAAAGATATTTTTGTTTTCTTTTTCTTTTATTATGAAAATATTAACAGTTATGCTTTGATTATATACGTTTTGTTTATTGTGCGACGTTAGGTATAATTAGCAGTTAATTTTTATCAAACGAAACTTATATTTATCAGGCTTTTATAAACCTAACATATAGACAGTTATAAATATGATATCGACATTAAATGTACATACTCGTATGTGGAACAGATTTGGAAAATTGGGTTTCAAATAAGGTGCAGGGAAATAACTTCATTGGGAAACAACTTCACCACCATTGGGAAATAACTTAACTTTTTTTGTAATAAATAATTTCACTTTAAGTGGGAAATAACTTCACTCTAACCTAAGTTTTAAAGGTTCGATCAGATTTGTTGCAATTATTCGTGTTGCAAGATAGTTTTCTTTGCAAACAGCTGGTCCTCGTGTTAGTGAAATTGGCCTTGAAAATACAAAATTTTGTTTTTGTTTTTTTGAAAATAATACTACATTACATACTTTATTTTATTTAAAAATCTATGCATTTTAGTGTTTCAATAGATCTACTTTTTTGTAGAATTTCCTTTTATAATATTAACATCTTTCGGCTATACTTTTAGGTATATCCATGTTTATATGTTTTAACAACAAACAAAGCCGAAACATATGTATGTTCATTTATTCCAATTTTTGGAAAAAAAAACCTTATTCTTTGCTATTTTTATCAAACAATTCTTAGAAAACAAGGTTGGATATAACTTCACCAAATTTTAAGTTATACATACCTATTATTTCCCACTCAAAGTGGGAAATAACTTCACATCAAAAAAGTGAAGTTATTTCCCTGCAATAATAACCTTATATATTTCTAATATTAGCAAGAATATCTTAAAAATAAAATGTACCTACATATGTATTTGGAATCCGTAATGGGTATTATTTATTTGTTTTTAAAGGTTTCGTTTGAATTGAATTGAATTATTTGTTTTGTTGTTGTTATGAATAAAAGTTAACACAAACTTTTTGTTGATATTTGTTGTTTTTTTTTTGCTCTAATAATTTTTCGTTTTGAGGGCCCCTTTTTTCTTTTCGGGCCCCTTTTTGGGGCGTGATAAAAAAAAAATACATCTTAAAATTCGCGTTGCAAATTCTTGTCACTTTTTTACTTGCTGTATGTAAGTATTGGTTTCGTGCAGAAAAAAAAAATCGAAATTTTAATCAAACCATGACTTAACTATGATAGAGAAGTCCAAAAAAGGGGTTTTCGCCATACCGTCCGTCGCCGTCGCGTCGGTCTGTCTGTGCGGGTGTGCGGATGTGCATCTGTGCGCTTTTTCACTTCATGGTACCCCCTAAACCGCTTGACGGATTTTCTTCAAATTTGATATATTATAGTAGTTTAAAAAAAAAACGGTTGTCGAGGTTTTTTTATTTCGTTTTAGCCTGGCTCAGACTTATACCTTTCAAGTAAAGGTTTTTTTCAATTTGGATTTTTTCAAAAACGGCTGTAACGATTTTGATTAAACTCAAAATTTAGCTAACTTTAAGCATTTCTAACAAAACTGCGTTTTTCGTTTTTGGCTCAAATAGTCGTAACGACAATCAGGTTTTAACGGCTTTTTTTCAAATAGCCATAAGTTCACAACGGCTTCATTGAATCGAATCAAATTTCGATTCACATAGTTTTTTATAGTTTTCTATAGGATGGCTTAGTAAATTTTTCACTCAAACTTTGTTTGGTATAGTTCCTTTAGCTTCCTATCAGCTGACATTGTTTTTTTTTTCAGTTTCTCTTTTTTAAATGGTGGCTTCCATACAAAGAGCCACTAGATTTTGCCCATTTTTTTCGTTTTTACTTGCTCTATAGGGCAAGTATTGGTTTCGTGCAGAAAAAAAAAATCGAGGTTTTAATCAAACATGACATTACGATGATAGAGAAACCCAAAAAAGTGGTTTTCGCCATACCGTCCGTCGGTCTGTCTGTGCGTCTGTGCGGATGTGCGCTTTTTCACGTCATGCTACAGCCTAAACGGCTTGACGGATTTTCTTCAAACTTGGTATATAGCAGTTTGAAGAAAAACCATTGTCGAGGTTTTTTTTATTTTGTTTTAGCCCGGCTCAAACTGGTACCTCTCAAGTAACGGTTTTTTTCAATTTGGATTTTCTCGAAAACGGCTCTAACGATTTTGATTAAATTTAAAATTTAGCTAACTTTAAGCATTTCTAACAAAACTGCGTTTTTTGTTTTTGCCTCAAATGGTCGTAACGAAAATCAGGTTTTAACGGCTTTTTTTCAAATAGCCATAAGTTCTCAACGGCTTGATTGAATCAACTCAAACTTTGTTTGACATAGTTTATCATAGTGTTCTATAGGATGGTTTAGTAAATTTTTCACTGAAGCCTTTCTAAACGGTGGCTTCCATACAACGACCCGTTGAGTTTTAGCCAACTTTTTTTGGTTTTTTCTAATTTTCTCGAAAATGGCTCTAACGATTTTGATTAAACTTTGTGTGTTGTATTCTTTTAGTGTTTTGAAGAGAACTGCGTTTTTAGTTTTTGGCTAAAAATGCAAATAACGGAGATCTGCTCTTAACGGCTTTTTTCAAATGGCCATAAGTTGTCAACGGTTGCATCGAATTCACTCAAACTTTGTTTGGTATAGTTCCTTACAGCTTCCTATCAGATGGCATTGATTTTTTTTTTCATTTTCTCTTTTTTAAATGGTGGCTCCAATACAAAGAGCCACTAGATTTTGGCCAATTTTTTCATTTTTTCTAATTTACTCAAAAAAGGCTCCCCCGATTTTTATAAAACTTTTTATGTAACATACATTTTTAGTTTTTGGCTATACATGATAATAGCGGAAATTGCTTTGAACAGTATTATTAATTTGGCCATAAGTGGACATTTGTATCATTTATAACACCCAAAAGATAACGTCTTATTTTAAATATTAAAGGTTTCTTAACGTTAGCTCCCGTATATCGAGTTTTCCAGTTTTAGCCAAATTTTTTTGGTTTTTACCAAATTTTTCAAAAATGATTTGTTCTTATTGATCGAAAAGTTTGTTTTCATCGTACTATTGCACCAACAGAGCAAGTACGTGCGACCCAGTCGTGCATTTTATTTCTAATTTACTCAAAAAAGGCTCCCCCGATTTTTATGAAACTTTGTATGTAACATACATAGAATACTTCAAAGAAAACAGCCTTTTTGAGTTTTTGGCTACACCATAGTAATAGCGGAAATTGGTTTTAACAGTTTTATTAATTTGGCCATAAGTGGACATTTGTATCATGTATAACACCCAAAAGATGGCATCTTAATTTTAAATATTAAAGGTTTCTTACCGTTAGCTCCTGTAAATCGGTTTTTCCAGTTTTAGTCAAAATTTGTTAGGTTTTACCAAATTTTTCAAAAATGAGTTGTTCTTATTGATCGAAAAGTTTGTTTTCATCGTACTATTGCACCAACAGAGCAAGTACGTGCGACCCAGTCGTGCATTTTATTTTATCAAGCCATGCAATTTCGATAATAAAAGTGAGCTTGATCAACAAAAGTTTCACAGAGAAAACGAAAGTGAAATACGGCCATAATGGTCTTATCACGTTTCCGAAAGCGTCTTAACGCCATATGCTCGAATATGGCCTTATTTCATGACACCGTACACAGTTCCATCAAAATTCTTTTAATTGATCTATTGTGCGAAACTTTGATTTCACTTTTTATGGTTAGAACACGTTAAAGTTCTTATCATGGACTGAGAAGAACCTGTGTAATTAAATAATTCAAAGTTTAGGTTTTAAAAAACACTAATTTCATTAAAGAAAATTGAGGTTCAATTTATAGTGTCATCACTATCTAAAGATATGCCCTTCGTTTCTTTTACATAGAATAAGAAAAAGAAAAATCCAAAAAGAGAAACTCCCGCAAATATCCACATCACGCCCGCTAAACCAATGTTTTTCATCAAAAATGGAAACATCTTGGCTGCTATGAACGCAAATACTCCCAAAATAAGCTGGAATATTGTTGCTCCCAATGACCGAATCTGAAAAGATATAAAATATTTAAACTAATTGAATTAAAAAATATTTGAAATTAAGATTAACTTCTCAAACAACATAGACAGTGTTTTCATTTTCCTGGTAAAAATTAAATATTTTCCTTTATGATTGCTTTATAAGGTTTTATCGATTACGATACGACTACAGATTTTCACTTTGTTTTGGGGCATTTGAGAAGTTTCATACCCTTTAATTGAAGAAAGAAACAGGATATCGAGACAAGACTGCATTCAGTCCTTACAATCCAGGCATTCTCGCATGTTGTGAACAATTTTTAAGTCTAGTTCGAAACTATACAGATTTTTAGATTAAGATTATTTTTTTGCAATTTTAGTCCAGTCAATTAAGCGAAAAAAAGGGGTCAACCTCGGAATGAGAGTTAATAAGCTGTAAACACCTTCATTTTGGTGCTCTAAAAGTTGTCTCAAAAGTCTCATGAAATCTCGTGTCTGTGTCGTAAGTTACTCAAGGTCAAAGGTCACAAGAAACAGCTTTTTAGCGATTATCTCGGTTTTTATAGCTCCAATGATGTTAACACCTACCATAAAAATTTGTAGAGATACGACAGATTTTGTATCAGATTTTTTTTTTTTATTTTGCCCAAACGTTTTTAAAATAGAGGGCGCAGAAGAAGAGTGTAAAATAAACAAACATTTGCTTCCTTATAAATACAGGGGTGATCGGTTTAAGGTGCATCAAAAAGCTACAGCGAGCAGGTTAGGTTAAGACAAGAAAAAAATCGTACAGGTGGTTGGGTATTCCCACCCCCTCCCCCTGTTAAGCCGGGAGGTTCAATCTAAAAAAAAATTACTTAAATTGGAAAAAAAGTATTAAAAAATAGCAGTTGTTCCTACAATGTCATGCCATACCTTTTTGTAAAGCCAGAAATCTCTGTTCTTTTTAAATAAAATTATTTTGGTGAACTGATTTAATAGTTCTTAGTTAAACTCAGGAAACCCTATGGCTCTAGAATTTTTGTTACCAAGCTATTTAAAAATAAACGGACCTTTTTCGTCATAAAAACAAGAAAAAAATGGCTAAATGATCACCGGTGTAATCCGGTGATGATCGTAAGGCTAGATTTTCTTGTTTTTGTGCAGAAGTAGGTTATGTTATTTTTGACCAACTTTTAAACAAAAACTCCTATAGAGCCATACAATTTTTATTGTTGGACTAAGAACTAAAAAGAGCATTGAACTTTTACAACGAAAATAATACTTAACTTAATTTTGAAAAAAAGAAATGAGATGATCGCAAGGTTAGAATTTCTTGTTTTTGTGAAGAAGTAGGTTCGGTTAATATAGAATAGCTTGGCAACAAAAAATCTTAGAGACATTCAATTTTCAGTGTTGGACTTAGAAATAATAGTAGGGGAGCCCTAGTGGGAATTTTGGAATTTACTCGAGCGAATTAGATTAACATAAAGCGGGATACCTTGACCCTGTTGAGTACCTCCACCATTATAAGCCCTTTACAGGAATGTGCGTGTAGAGCAGCCGATCATAATAGTAAAATTAAGAGTAAGTAAATTACATGCTGAAAAGTATACAATTCAATAATCTGAAGATTTGAGCATGACGAAAGGTAGTAGGAATTCCACAAACTGGCAAACAAAAATCGTACCCTTGCCGAGCGCGTTCTGAAATTTTTTTTATTTCAAAGAAAATAGTTCAAAAATAACGGAAAATATATAATCTGCCGATTTGCAGAAGCAGAAGTAACAAAATCTTCAATAAAGTTTAGTGCGAGTATAGCTGCAGTGCATTCCCCACTCCGCGTCTCACTTTCCCTATGACTTTTTCCCTATTTCTTACTCTCCCGTACCGTCCCAAATCCAAACAGACTTGCCAGTTTTTTATGAACCTATACATATAATAAAATTGTAATGGGTCGATGTCTGTACATTGAAGATATAGATGCAAAACTAATATGGGGAGACTCAATTAGACCCACAGAAGCCAAAACAACCGTTTTAAGAATTTCTGTCTGTCTGTCTGTATGTTTGTACGCGCACCACGCAAAAACTACTGCATGGCATTTGTGGCAACCTGTCAAACAACCTGTCGATCCTACAACCGAGGGCCCGCGAGAGAGCTAAGTGTGCGCGAGAGAAATCCTGTTTCCGATACGATGTGGTAGAAGTCGAAGCATTAAAACTGTGTTATCATAAGGACGTGTGTTTTCATTTTGTGTATTTGACAGGTTTATACATTGGCGACGAGGTAAAAAAAAAATATAATAAAAAAAAAAATTTGAGTGGTGTCAAGGGAGACCCGGATGGAACGAAGTTCCTTTCGATTAATTAGTGAAGGAATTGTAATAAAATTTTATTTTTTTTAAGTTATAATAATATTTTTTTTATTATTAACAAATATAATATAATATAAACTCAGCAGGCTCAATTTTAGTAATAATTGGCTTGTGGTACCTAACTGAAGTAGGAAACATATGTTTGGGATTCTATTTTATTTAAACGTCTTGAAAAAACTGCATACTACCATTGTATTATATTTTGTTGTTGATTCTGCTGGATTATTGTTAATTCTTAAATCAAATTCTTCCTCTAGAAACTTAAGCAATGGTTTTGATTTTTCATTACTGAAGTTGATGTTAAAATCACCGGCTAAAATGAGTGGAACTTTATGTAAATTTTTGTTGTATCAGCTAAGCGTTCGAGATACATCTTTAGAATACTCTAGCAGTGCTCGATGAATGAACTCCTGAATATCTATTAATTTGTTATTTGGTGAGACATATATGACTGCCATGATTAAGGTAACACCGTTTTCCATTACACACATTATTTATAAGCGGCCCACAGACACCACACTTGTGCGCGCGAGTTAAGTATTGAGATTCGGACGGAGCGAAAAAAAAACGAACTTATACTTTGAACATGAAGTTTATTATTGACCTGTCGTTTAACATTCAATTATTATTTTAGCCTATAAAGAATACAAGAATACAGTAAAAGTAAAACAGCGAAAGTGCTGATTATTCATTAGATACAAATAATATGGTGCAATGGTTGTTATTGGGAAATACATTATTATATTGATATATTGAAGTAGGTGGAATTGGCAGACTGCTGACATCTATGAAATTTCGGGTTGATTGATGTTCTCAGGGCGATGGCCGGATACTGGGTTGGCATGTGGCTATGGCTTGTGGCGACTTAGTGGGCGTTAGGTGGATGGGCTGCTGACGTAACTCGCGCATGTGCACCGAAACTGGTGCGTGATTTCGCCACACACTGCACACCAAATCGTACACACTTGTTGTGAAAGAGATTTCAAAGGAAAAAAACATTTTAAATAAATCTTCCGCACTCCCTACTCAATCACAATACGATTCAACTCAATATAAAATGTGCGCGCGCATCCCCATACACATCACACCGATCGAGACACCGACACTAAAAATCAAAAAGTTTTGATTTTTACTCGCGCCGAAAATCGGTGTGCGCACCAGCCCACAGACAGCACACATTTCCTCGCACCGACACATGCGCGCGCACAAGTGTGGTGTCTGTGGGCCGCTCAAAAAACCTGTATACACTCACCAAAAATAATCGTCGCGACTCGCGACACCACACTGTTCAATGCGAAATAGAAATGAAAATATCTGGCTTGCTTTCTATAAGAGAGAAAGAGAGTGAGACAGACAGAAAAACATGCGCACGCCGCACAGCTTACGATAGCTTACTATAGCAAAAAGTGTCGTGACAACTTTTGATCAGAATTTTTTTCGTCTAGCCCCCTTTCACAACGCGCAAAAAGGAACTTCGTTCCAAAAAAAAAAAAAATATAAAATAATAATAATATTGGAAACATAATTAAATTAAATGAAAGTGAAGTAGTATAGTAAAATTTCAGAAATTAAAATAAAACTGCAAAAAAAAAAAAAAAAATGCACGACTGGGTCGCACGTACTTGCTCTGTTGGTGCAATAGTACGATGAAAACAAACTTTTCGATCAATAAGAACAATTCGTTTTTGAAAAAATTGGTAAAAACCAAAAAAATTGGCTAAAACTGGAAAACTCGATATACGGGAGGTAACGTTAAGAAACCTTTAATATTTAAAATTAAGACGTTATCTTTTGGGTGTTATAAATGATACAAATGTCCACTTATGGGTTATGATGGCCTAATTAATAATACTGTTAAAAGCAATTTCCGCTATTATCATGTATAGCCAAAAACTAAAAATGCAGTTTTGTTTGAAGTATTCTATGTATGTTACATACAAAGTTTCATACAAATCGGGGGAGCCTTTTTTGAGTAAATTAGAAAAAATGAAAAAATTGGCCAAAATCTAGTGGCTCTTTGTATAGGAGCCACCATTTAAAAAAGAGAAACTGAAAAAAAAATCAATGCCATCTGATAGGAAGCTGTAAGAAACTATACCAAACAAAGTTTGAGTGAATTCGATGCAACCGTTGACAACTTATGGCCATTTGAAAAAAAGCCGTTAAGAGCAGATCTCCGTTATTTGCATTTTTAGCCAAAAACTAAAAACGCAGTTCTCTGAAAAACACTAAAAGAATATAACACACAAAGTTTAATCAAAATCGTTAGAGCCATTTTCGAGAAAATCCAAATTGAAAAAAACCGTTACTTGAAATGTACCAGTTTGAGCCGGGCTAAAACAAAATAAAAAAAACCTCGACAATGGTTTTTCTTTAAACTGCTATATACCAAGTTTGAAGAAAATCCGTCAAGCCGTTTAGGCTGTAGCATGACGTGAAAAAGCGCACATCCGCACATCCGCACAGACGCACAGACAGACCGACGGACGGTATGGCGAAAACCACTTTTTTGGGCTTCTCTATCATCGTAATGTCATGTTTGATTAAAACCTCGATTTTTTTTTCTGCACGAAACCAATACTAAAAAATAAATTAAATAATTTAATAAAATTTCTAGTGATTTAACGAAGGAGGAATAGTTCAATTAAATAGTTTCAGGCAAAATATAAAAAAAGCGGGAAAGGCGCGGAAATATTAATCGGCATGTGCTTCAGCTAAAATGTTGTTTCATGTTTTATTTGACAGGTCCGATTAAGAATCAATTTTTGTGATACACACGTTTACCATTCAATTGGATATCTAGGAAAAGATCCATTAAATTGGAAAATCGAATTACATTTGATTGTAATTAGGTAAGTAAAAAGGAAAAATATAGAAATGTTGGAAATTTATCCAATTGCATTCAATTGCTATAGGTAGATGGCTCAGCATTACATTGCAATAAAATATATTCGAGGCACTACATTGAAAGGCATTAGATTGCATAAATTGAGACTGGGAGAATCGCATTTAATTGTGCCATTGTTGATATAAATTGGATCGGAACATTAAATTGGATGGCATTTAATTGCATTAATATATACAGTCTAGATCGTATTTAATTGTTTAAATTTTTATGTTCCTATAGACTCTTAAAAGGTGTAAGGAAATATTTGGTAGATAATGAGTGGATCAGGGATAACTCCTTTTCTATGCGACTCAATAGATAAGTCGTTAATTCGCTCGGAATGGGAGAAATGGCTTCGATCTTTTACTTTGGTCCTTCAGGCAGAAGAAATCGTAAATCCTTTAAAAAAGAGAAATAAGCTCATGCATTTGGGGGGTCCCCAAATGCAAGAAGTTATTTACAATATTCCTGGTGCTTTAAATGAACCACAAGAAGAACAAGAATCTTCAACAGATGTTTTTGAGATCTTAATTGAAAAACTTAATCAATATTTCTCACCTCAGAGGAACTCGACATTTGAAAGACACCTTTTTCGCTCCTTAAAACCCGAGCAAGGCGAAAACCTCAATAAATTTTTATTGAGACTGCGAAGCCAGGCGGCAAAATGTCACTTCGGGGAAAAGAAGGAAGAGGTTATTAACATCTACAAGATAAAGTCATTGATGTGTGGGCTCCTAAAGATCTTAAAAAACGGCTTTTGGAAAAAGAGTATAATCTCGATGAAATAATTGAGATGTGCTCTGTATATGAACAAATAAATAGTCAATCTGAGGAGATGGTTTTGCCAACAACATCTGCAAATGTTAATAAAATAACTCATAAAGACGACGGTACGTTCAAAGACAATGAGTGTGGTAGGTGTGGAAAGCGCGGGCATCACGGAAGTAGTCCATTCTGTCCCGCCAAAGAATCTAGATGCAACAAATGCGGTTTCATTGGTCATTTTTCCGAACTTGATTTCTACATTCTATGTTATAGAGAATGGTAGACAATCATTATTGGGTAAAAATGCGGCAATTGAACTCAATGTTTTAAAGTTAGGACTTCACGTCAATCAAATCCAAAATGTTGAAACATTCCCGAAAATCAAAGGTTTCAAAGTCTCGCTCTCTATTGATGAATCTGTAAAACCAGTACAGCAGCCCTTACGCCGAATACCTGCCCCTCTTGAAGCGAAGGTAGAAGCTAAATTAAATGAGGCACTCGCGCAGGACATCATAGAGATAGAGCCTGTAGTCGGACCAAGTCGTTGGATATCACCAGTTGTGTTAGTATTCAAAGAGAACGGCGACATTCGGTTGTGCATAGATATGAGACGGGCGAATGCGGCCGTTCTGAGAGAAAACTACCCTTTACCAACTTTTGACTCTGTTATGACAAGCACTTTTCTAGGTTAGACCTTAAGAACGCTTATCATCAACTGGAATTGGATGAAAGTAGTCGTGAAATCACAACTTTCATTACATCGAAGGGGATTTTTCGATACAAAAGATTATTGTTTGGGGTGAATTCAGCCCCTGAAATTTTCCAGAAAACAATGGAAAACATCTTATCTACTTGTAAGAACGCCCTTAACTACCTCGACGATGTAATAGTTTTTGGACAAACGGAAACAGAACATGATCAGAATTTGAAGTTGGTATTGGCCGCTTTTAAAGATTTTAATGTGGTTCTTAATGACGGGAAGTGTATCTGGAAAGCACAAACCTTGAAGTTCTTAGGACATATTTTGTGGACGGAAGGTATACGCCCAGACCCAGAGAAGGTTAAGACTGTTTTGGATTTTAGGCCGCCAAATACCAATGAAGAAACACGTAGTTTCTTAGGTCTCGTGACGTACTTGGGAAAATGTATTCCTGACCTTTGCCATATAACCGAACCGCTGAGACAACTAACGAAGAAAGACGTCACATTTACATGGGGAGCAAATCAAGATAATTCTTTTCAAGAATTGAAGAATAGGCTGGCTAAATTCCAACACTTTCGTATTACAACCATAAAAATCGAATCCGTTTGATTGCCGACGTAAGTCCAGTTGCGTTAGGCGCGGTCCTTCTGCAGTTTGTAAATGAAAGTCCTCAAGTGGTGTCTTTTGCTAGCAAAAGTCTTTCTGAGGTTGAACGACGGTACTCTCAGACGGAAAAAGAGAGCCTAGCTTTGGTCTGGGCTGTAGAAAGATTTTATTATTATTTAGCGGGAGTTGAATTCGAACTGGTAACGGATCATAAGACTTTGGAGGCTATCTTCAAGCCAACCTCGAAGCCACCAGCCCGAATCGAAAGATGGGTTTTGAGGCTACAATCATTAAAATTCAAAGTTATCTACCAACCCGGCAAGTTTAACATAGCTGATTCATTTTCCAGACTATGCCAAACGGAGCAAACCGATAGTTTTGACAGACACTGTGAACAAAGTATTTGCCATATAGTTCAAAAATCAACACCACGAGCATTAACTATCCTTGAGATTGTTGATCATAATAAAACAGATGCAGAACTAATGGAAGAAGTAAGATGCATAGAAAATAACAATTGGACTGTTAACAGCGCCAACACTTTTTTTCCATTTCGTTTAGAATTGAGTACGATGGGAAACATTCTTTTGCGAGGAACAAAGCTGGTCATACCGACGGGATTAAGGGCGAGAGTCTTAGAATTAGCACATGAGGGTCATCCAGGAGAAACCGTTATGAAACGGAGAGTGCGATCTAAAGTTTGGTGGCCCTTGATAGATAGAGACGTTGAAAAGTTCGTAAAAAATTGTCGCGATTGCTTACTGGTATCGAAACCAATGCATCCAGCTCCAATGCACAGGCGTTCTTTTCCAGAAGGTCCATGGATATGCCTAGCAATGGATTTATTATGTTTTTGTCATCATTGATTACTACTCAAGATACCATGAAACCAAGTTTGTTAAGAGAATAACATCGAGCATTATCATTGGTATCCTAGAGGAAATGTTTGCTAGACTCGGTTATCCTAAATCCATTACAGCCGACAATGGACGACAATTTGTAAGCAGAGAGTTCAAGGATTACTGCGAAAACAATTGCATTGAACTTATAACATCACTACCTTATTGGCCCCAGGCGAATGGAGAGGTTGAAAATATGAACCGATCCATACTTAAAAGACTTCAAATTGCAAACTCCAAAGGCGAAGACTATATAAAGGAGCTACAAAAATTTATTTTAATGTACAATGTAACGCCACACGGCACAACATTAAAATCACCTTCGGAGCTGTTGTTTAGTAGAATGATAAGGGATAAAATTCCATGCTTTCAAGACATTCAAGAAAACATTGTAGACTCAGAAGAAAGAGACTCAGATATTCGAAATAAAGAGAGGGGGAAGCATGCAGCTGATAGAGATCGTAATGCGAAGAGCATTCAAATAGAAGTAGGGGACAAAGTTTTGATCCAGAACTTGACACCGTCAAATAACCTCGCAACTACATTTAGTCCAGAAGAGTTTAAAGTGATTCAGCGGAAAGGGAACGATGTGATGGTGAGCGGAAACGGAAAAGTTTATAGACGAAATATAAGCCACCTCAAGAAAATACCTAGCCTCCCGGAAACAGGATCAGATTTCGATGGAACAGGTATTATTCGTAATACAAATAACTATGTCCCTTTACCTATTCTTTCAGGTCACACTGTGTGTAATTCATCGACAGGGAACATGCAAATTTGTTCAACATCTAACCGGCAGGAAACGCAGGAAGAATCGGCAGCATCTAACCAAAGGCTGACATTGAGGTTGAAAAACATTGGAGGGATGTGGCAACCTGTCAAACAACCTGTCGATCCTACAACCGAGGGCCCGCGAGAGAGCTAAGTGTGCGCGAGAGAAATCCTGTTTCCGATACGATGTGACAAGATCTTGTTATGTATTCATTCATTCGTGTCGCAGAAGTCGAAGCATTAAAACTGTGTTATCATAAAGACGTGTGTTTTCATTTTGTGTATTTGACAGGTTTATACAGAATTGAATGCGGTTTTCGCAGATTTATTGGTAGTACCCAAGCCAACTTAAAATATAGGCTATATTTTATCGCACGAAAATATCTAATTCTGGTGTTTATATGTATTATATATATATATATATATATATATATATATATATATATATATACTAGCTGACCCGGCGAACTTCGTTCCGCCTTAAATTGATTAAATGTCCCTTTCGAATGTCGAGCCTCTCTTAAAAAAGAATTAAACAATTGATATTAAATTAATTAAAATTAATTTTATTTAAATAGAAATGATTAGGTCACTGCAACGCTTTGTGATAAACATAGTTGTTGGTTTTTTTGTCCGGTGCATAAACAAACAATGCAGATGGCTTTCCGACACGCGAACACGCCACGCACAGTTGTGTGTTAAAAAGCAAGGGAATTCATGATTAAGGCCACATACTTGCAACGATTGGCCTTGCGATTTGTTAATTGTCATGGCGAATGCGGGTCGAACGGGAAACTGAATCCGCTTAAACTCGAACGGCAAGTCGGTCGGCATCACAGGAATTCTTGGAATGAGAACTTCTTCGCCTTTGAACTTGTCTTTGATTATTGTCGCTTGAATGACGTTGTTCATGAGTTTCTTCGCTATCAACCTAGTTCTATTGCATAGTTTTTGGTAGACCGGGAACTTCCAACGAATTCAAAAATTCAATTGGATAGTTTGTTGCTTCGTCATCATTTGTTACGCGATCCACCGACTTGAGCGAATGCAGTGGAGCTGCGATTTTATTTTGAATGATGAAATTCAAATCATCGACGTCCTTATTTGTTGCAGCTAATATCGCGCGTTCACTGAGCCAATCGTGGTTCAAATAACTGTGACCGATGTTAGGGAACACTTTGCTGATAAGTTCTTCCTTCTATGATGTGAATTCACAATTCAGCGGGAACGAAATCAGGCCAGTTGCAACATCAACGGTAATTCAACCATTTCCAATTGCCAATTGTTTTTTTTTGCAAAATCATCGGCTGATGGATCGTTCTGCAACACAACTCGCATATTCGTCGTCAACTGCAGCTTCTTTACGTATCGCCAGAAATACGATCATTTTAGGCAAGCGTTCAGTTCATCTGCAGGCGTTGACCGCGGGATTAGTGGTAAAATTTGACGGAAATCACCGGCTAGCAATATCATTGCTCCTCCAAAGCGTCTGATATTGTATCGTAAATCTTTCATTGTTCGATCAAGAGCCTCCAATGCTCGGTTGTGTGCCATTGTGCATTCATCCCAGATGATAATTTTGAAAGTTTTTAACACTTGTGCAGAATTTCTTGAAATATTGCATGTTGGTTCGTCATTCAACTGCAAATTCAGTGGCAATTTTAACGCTGAATGTGCTGTGCAACCACCTTCCAACAACGTGGCCGCTATTCGAGAAGAGGCAACCGCAAGCGCGATTACGGATCTTGACCGAATTGAAGCCAAAATCAACGAAAGGAGAAATGTTTTGCCAGTTCCACCAGGTGCATCCAGGAAGAATATGCCACCGTTACCATCGTCAACCGCTTTCATCAATGAGTCGTCCACGTTCTTTTGCTCGGGATTGAGCAGTGGGACATTTGTGAGAACTGTTTCTGTCAAAGTGTCTCGATCGAGTTCTCGCTCAACAGGTTGCTGCACATGAGCATACACATGTCTTCGATCAATATCAGCGCCTCGTTGTGGATCTCATCGTTGATTTGAAGTTCGGGATTTAATGTTGTTCTTCGAACTCGATGCAAAATATCGTCAGCTATGTTTTCCTTGTATTTGTCCCACAAAATGAGGGGGTTCGATGGAAAACATGTCGAGCTGATGATGGCAAACAATCTACGAATTTGAGTCGCAGGCGCAGAAACTGTAGCATCGGCAACTGTTGCGTCCCAATGAATGTCGTTGGCAAGTAAATTCATCCGCTGACAGGCTTCTCTAAATGTGGCACACAGCACACCATCAACAGTCCACAGGTTCTCGTACGAAGTTTGACCAGGCACATTGACCAAAATCAATCGCATATAGAAGCAGTCGTCATTTTTTGGATGAACAGTATAGATACGACCAAGCGCATCAGTTTAATACACATCCGCATATCCGGCAACAGCTTGCCCTTGTTTTCGACGTTGAAATTTTTTGTACGGCGCATTCCAAATATAATAGCGAGGTATTTTCGAGTAGAGCAGCGTTCTGGCGAACGGGTCACTTGGACAGGTGGAGAAGAAACTCGTTTGGTTTTGAAAGTGAAAAAAAAAACAAAAATTAAAAAAAAAAAAAAAAAACCGGCTCCGTTGTTTGTTTACCTGGTTCAAAACAAATCCAACAAAAAAATCCTCATGCAAATCGGATAATATTTAGCCAAGTTATGCTTGTACAAAGAACAAAGTCATAATTTGGCGATATTTGTTCCGCAATTTTGTGTTTTAACGATTTTTAAAAAATACCGTTCAAAATTTAAAAAATTCCGCTATGCGTTTACCTGGTTTAATACAAACCCAAAATTCCCATGCAAATCGGATGAAATTCAGCCGAGTTAGGAGCGTACAAACAGACACCAATTCATTTTTATATATATATAGATATATATATATATATATATATATATATATATATATATATATATATATATATATATATATATATATATATTGTATATATATAGCATTCGCACATTTAATTAACACAAAATCAAATAAGTTTAACATAAAAGCAAATTAGTTTAACCAAAACGCAAATATATTTAACCCCTTAACAAATTAATTTAACCAAAAAACAAATAAGTTTAACCCAAACGCAAATATATTTAACCCTTTAGCAAATTACTTTAACCCAAAAGCAAATATATTTACCCTAAACGCAAATGCATTTAACCTTTTAACAAATATATTTAAACTTATAACAGAAGCTTTGAAATCATAGGATATCTTTTTCTGAATATAGCTTGTAATGCGCTTAGCTATAAGGCACTTTAATAAACTTTCTTAGCAAACTTTGTTTTTCATTGGGCAAAACTGAAAAAATTAACAAATATATTTATATATATATATACCAATAGAAGATGGCTTTGAAAATAAAATTTATTTCATTTAACATAATTATTGTACATCAAAACTTGTAATTTTCCTTTTAAAAAATAATTAAACACATATTTTTAGAAAATGACTTCTTCATTCGCTGCCTTTGGAATGAGGAGAACCATATCCCTTACATACTTTGCGCAATCCACCTGTGTAATTTGCTGCAAGCTCTGTTCAATATCAGCAACCAAGTTTTGGTCTCTGCTTAGCTCACTTAAAAATTGTCGTGCATGTCCTTTCATTTTCGAAAAAGATTTTCCTATAGGATTAAGCATTGGGGAGTAAGGTGACAAAAATTTGAGTATGCAATTCGTAGCACGACTGTGTCGCACGTACTTGCTCTGTGGGTGCAATAGCACGATGATTACAAAAAAAATTCAAGCATAAGAACAACTTATTGTTGAAAAATTTGGTGAAAACTAAAAAATTTAAACCAAAACTGGAAAAACCGATATACGGGAGCATTACAAGCTATATTCAGAAAAAAATATCCTATGATTCCAAAGCTTTTGTTTTTAGTTTAAATATATTTGTTAAAAGGCTAAATACATTTGCGTTTAGGGTTAATATATTTGTTTTTGGGTTAAAGTAATTTGCTAAAGGGTTAAATATATTTGCGTTTGGGTTAAACTTATTTGCTTTTGGGTTAAAGTAATTTGCTAAAGGGTTAAATATATTTGCGTTTGGGTTAAACTTATTTGCTTTTCGGTTAAACTTATTTGCTATTGTGTTAATTAAATGTGCGAATGCTATATATAATGTATGTATATATATTATATTATTAAGCGTCTCACTTCATAATGGCATTTTAAATCATAGAACGAGCGCCAAACTTACCTATATACATGAATAGAAATAAGTTAGTTGTTCTAAATAGTTGTTACATCAAAAACATCATAGATGGCCCTGTTTACCACTTAAAAGACTTACTTATTCAGCGAAACTAGAAATCGAAAAATAATGCAACCATAGAATGGAATAGAGGGACGCACGAAGAACAGTGTAAACGTCACGACAATGTTTGGCTTGGTGAACGAGCAATACTTCCGCCCAAAACTGATGAAGCAGAGCTGCCATAAATCACAGTATATTTGGAAAATGTTGAAGACTACCGGTGGTATACCGGTCCATAAACATATTTCTATACGGAACCGATGCTACCACTTATTCGGCAGAGTTCCTTAACTCTATTTCTCCCCGCGCGTTACATCGCTTTGAAAGAGGGCTTTCCGATTAGGTATAATTAACCCTCCAACTATGCAATGGAAGCCGGATGTGGAGCTGGTAAAGTATTTAGTTTAGATACTTGATTCTAAAATCCACGCGTACGAAGTAGCGGGCAAAAGCTAGTACTTAATAAAGAAAGCATAATCACACCAAAAACATAAATGTACAAAAAAAAAAACAAAGTTCTCCTATGTACCAAAACACTGTGCGTAACAAGTCAGCCGTGAAAAGTAATGAGATCTAAAAGTACGCCAAGTTTCTAAGACTATTATACTTATTATTAAATATTTTAAGTGCAGCAATATGGAATCAACTCTTGGTTATGAAAGCCATTTGTTATTTAATACATACTGATTCAAATTTTGTTGTTTTATATACGGGCGATTTCAATGTGTACACAATTTCCCACCTGAGGTGCGCCATCTAGCGACGAAAAACTAAGCTCTAGAATACCATGGGAAGCAATAACAACAATTTCCACCATTTTTGTTGTTGTTGTTGCTTCCCATGGTATTCTAGAGCTTAGTTTTTCGTCGATAGATGTCGCACCTCAAGTGGTAGTACTATAGTTTATATATACAATGACTGCGTAAGCTTCGTTTTCATCTGTCCTATTCTACATGTCTCTTTCCGAGTGGAAGGAAAACAGCATTTCCATTGTCCAGCCCATCCCAATAAAGGCGTATCTTTCCCCTCAAACTACCGACCAATCGCACTTACGTCCCTTTTTTTTTCCAAGGTCATGGAAACTCTGATAAACTATCAGATCAAGAAATATCTCGAGAAACGAAAACTTCTTAATGACGGGCAGTACGGTTATCGTAGCAATAAGTCCACTGGTGAAATGATGGTAAATCTAACTGAACAGTGGAACAAATCTTCATCGTTTTTGAGAAAGTAAGATTATTGCACTTGATATTTCAAAAGCAATTGATAGAGTTTGGTACAAAGCTCTTTTATTGAAAATGTGTGCTTTTGGTATCAAGAAAACCCTTCTTCGATGGATTAGAAATAACATTTTGGACCGCTCAATTCGAGCTGTTTTGGACGGTTTCGAGTCTGATATCAATAAAATAAATGCTGGGGGCACACTTGCTCAATTTTGTATCTGACTCTCTTCCTCGTCTACATTAACGACCTCTTGTCTAAGACTTTTAATCCACTGAATTGTTTTGCAGACGACAGTACTCTCAGCTTTTTATACTCGTTTCCAGTTTTACAACCTAGTTCTTCGGATGTGGAACTGGAACGGCATCGTTTGATGAGCTCAATAAATTTTGACCTAGACAGCATTGTTCAATGGGGAATTATTAACCGCGTGGAATTTATTTCTTCGAAAACTCAATGCTGTCTTCTGTCTTTAAAGCTTAATCTACCCCCTATGCCACTATCCATGAGGGGCACTTGCATTGAGGAAACCGAACAGCTTTGCGTTCTAGGTATGTGTATCACAAATCATCTTCTCTGGATCGCTCACATGTATGACGAACGATCACAAAAATGCCGCAAAACGCTTAGGTTTCCTAAATCGTCGTAAGAAATATTTTTACCTTTTTGATGTGGCTACAATCTACAAGGCATTCATTCGCCTAAAGCTAGAGTACAATTCTCATATCATATATAGGATTCAAAAAAGAGCATTCAAATTGTTAGGTGAAAGAACCATTACCGAAACATTTGTTTCACTTGAATATCGCCGTAATGTTTCTTGTCTAACCTTGTTTTATCGCTACTTCCAGAAACAGTGCTTCAGCGAAATAGCCAGATGCATTCCTCCCCTTAAACAATTTCTCCGTTACACTCGCATCGCTAGGAATGACTATCAATTTACCATCGAGCCTAACTGCGGACGTACTGTTAAGTAAAGAGACTGCTTTACCCGGCTCGATTTTTCCCTCCCATTGTTATACAAAAACGTTCAAAGCCAACGTTCATCGATATTTTATTTTATCTCTTATCCTACTTTCCTAACCGCTCGCACTGTGTTAATACATGTTAAGGGTATTAATTACCCCTTGAGTGCGCATAAATTATAAAAAAAACTCCTACTAAGGTTGTTAATAACCCTTTGTGTGCGGGCTTAAAAAAAAAACAGAAAAAAACTGGGGCACCTTTATTATAATCTGACGCGCTCGAGTATTTCAATATGGCGATTTTTGTTTGCGTTTTCAAGAAGCCGTTACGAGCTTGCGCCGGTCTTTTGAATGGGAGCTTCCGTCGGATCCATTTAACACCCCTCTGACGTGCACGAATAAATGTGTTTTTTATTTTATACCACCCTATACACAACCACCCCCACCATTATTAACTTACATCCGATATGAGGCACAAGGGGGCAATTACACTATTTATATCTGACGCATTCGAGTATTTCCGTGACTAATTTTGTTACATTTTTCAAATTCTGTAGACTCTCCCCCCACCAGTGAACGGGGGAATACACTATTTTTCTTTCTACCATCTAATCTTCAAAATGCAAAGATCTCTTCGACCGACGCACGCTCGAATAAATCCCCATATAGCATTCTGGACACCCCTACTAAAGAGTGTTTTTTCAGAGGTGTAGTTTTCAAGAAGAAATAAAACGCATATAATTTAATATTATGGCCAAGAATTTAGCTTTATTAAAGATAAGGGTTTGCCTTGATGTTTTAAAAATGGGCAAGTGGACGCTGCGGCTGGCCCAATTTCGACCACTTTTTGCAGCAATTGGGGTCGTATGTCAGCAATGACGCACCGAATATTCTTTTACAAGTAACAATATGGCCAAAAAGAAATATGGACCAACTTTTACAAAAACCCATAAAGCACACCAAACAATCAGTTTCTGTGGATGTTACGGTGTCTCAACATACACTTGAGAAATAATATCACCCCAAACGCGGCAGTTTTGCTTATTGGAGTATCCATTCAACCAAAAGTGAGCTTCATCGCTGAACAAATTTTTCTTTTGAAAATCGAAACTCGGTTCGCGAGTATACTTAACCAAGTTTTTCAAAATAAATTTTCACAATTTGCAAACGTTATTCAGGAGTAGGTAAGTCTATCCATTATGAAATGGCAAACCAAACTGAGCATACATCAAGTGACAGCTGTCAAAAAGAGCAACTCCGAAAAAAGTACTGCCAGATTGAAAACCACACGTCTAAGAAAACGCCCTTTATAATAAGAGCATTCAATTTGACAACAAAAATACTACTTAAGAACGTAAGAATTTGAGAAAAATAGTTTGAACATTTCGTTTAATTTTTTTTTTTCTTCAAAACTTTGAGTTTGAAAATAAATGTTTGTAAAACATTTGACCTTTTTTTAAAAATACAATAAAAGAAGAGATTTTTGGATTTAAAAAAAGCTATAGCATGACATTTTTGGTATTGTTGTTTTTGACATTTTTTTCCAAAAAATGTCTTTTTTTATAGAATTACACTTCCCGGTTAAATGAAATGGAATAGAACCCCCTCTAATACGATTTTTTCTTGTCTTAACCCAACATACTCGCTCTAGCTTCTTGATGCACCTTATACTAAAAGCATGATAAATTAATTTAAAAAAATTCAGTGGTACACGGAAAGAATTGAAAAATCACCAATTGCGAAATATTCAGTTGCAATTTACAAAACATGTTTTTTTGTAAATCACGGCGCTTTGATTCGAAACTGATAGAAAAATATGGCAATTTATCTTTCAATTCATCGCAAATTACAACAATTCCTAAGTTGAGATTTACAATTAAAAGTTATAATTCAAGCTTGTGCCCTTCAAAGTAAATTACAACCTTTTTGTCGCAATTTACTACTTCAAGGGAATAATTCAATTTATACTTTTTACCAATCTGGATTTGCTAAAATTTTTTCGTGATTTACAATCAATTAAAATCAACTCAAGTGTGTCTTACGGCTACGTCGAAGGTCCGGAGTTCGATCCCTGCCTCCAACTAATAATTATCTTTTTTTTTTTTGGCACTGTCTCTTTTGAAGAAATGTAAAATCCTCGAAAAATAAATCTGGTTAATATTAAAAGTGGATCTTTGTAAGCCATTCGGCTTCAGCGGGAAATGATATTCCACACCAGAATATCAACGCACATACAGGAATCGTTCAGAATATAAGTCATTAGGCCCTGGCCCCGCTTGTGTCTCCAATAATGCCTTTTTTGTAGTTCTATTATGTACATAGGGAGTACAAAGTTGAATTTCAACTACACATTATATACAATTTCTTACCTTTATTTAAACGATCATCATAAAAAATTGTACATTAGAGGTTAGACGTTCAAAATAAGACGACTTTATTTTTCTCGCCAATAAAACATAATATTAATTCAGAACACCCCTAAAATGTAACTCATATTCAGGTTGTTTCTTATTATTAATTTTGATATCCGACTTGGATGCATCACCATGGCCTAGTAGATGTGTGCTAGGTTGGTATGCAGAGGGTCTCGAGTTCTATTCCTAGAATCAGCCAAGTAAGTAAAAGTTACATTTTTCAATAAATAATAATAAATGCTTTTCAATAAATAGAAAGTTGCTTCTCTCTCAAAGCGATATAATTTGTTACAAATTGGTTAAAATGGGGTTGCAATTTACGACTTTACCACTCATTTTTTCAAAAACATATTTTTGATTCAAAACAAAAAGATGGAAATCTACGACTCGCTTTTTGCAATTTGCAATCGAGTAAATATAAAATTGATACAAATTTGGATCAATTTTCGATTCGCGATGGCAATGTTTTATTTCTCAGGATCGAATTATTGACCCAAAAAAGTGATAATTTGCTATTTTTGAGTGTCAATATCTTCATTTCGTTCAATTTTGAAAATTGCGAACAAGGAGTCGTAATTTACAAGACCCCGAGCTAGGGTGAGAAACTGCATAAGATTTTCGTGATTTGCAGCTCATTTACGGATATAGTACATTTTTTTTAGGCTAATGTAGATCGACTGTTTAATATTTGCAATATGGCTATTCCAGTTCAAGTAGTTTATTATCTAACGTTACCCCTCGGCATTTAAATTCTCTTACAAGTTCAAGGCTAATGCAATCAGCGTTACATTTAAGCACATCACTCAAAATTCTACATTTAACAAAAATTTCGGATTCGAGTTTTTGTTGTTGGTATTTTTGCATTTTCTGAGAAAATATAAGATGATTTCAGGGAATAAAAAGCTTACCGAATTTTTTTCCGATATTAATTCAAAATTTGGTGAAAAAATTAATATTTTTGAGGCATAAAACAAACGGCAAGTTTTCACAAAATTTTGTGAAATAAAAATGTTTATGCAAGAGATAAAAATACAAAAATAAAAATTTTGTTATTTGAATTTTTGGCATACATTTTGAGGTTATGTGATAGTCGAGATAGACCGTTTTGTTCCTTAAAAAAACCCTTAAACCCCCCTCCCGCCCACTTACCGAACACAAATCGAACGTAATTTATTTCTTCTTTCATAATTGATATATTCTCTTCCTTTTACAACTTGTTTCATCCTATTATAATTTTTTTTATTTTCAAAAATTATCGACCCTGGTCTATACCTACATACTTTCACTTATGGGGCGCCAAAAATCCGATAAAAATCAAACCACAAAACGACTCTACTACCCATGCCCTATGAGTTTCTCTTTTTTTTAATTTGATAAATTTGGACTGGAAAGCATGTGTGTTTTCAAAAGGATTAAGCAACGGTGCATACTGTAGGAAACATATAGTATGACAACTTGTGCAACACTATGGTTCTTTTGCCGTAAATTGACTCTTGTAAAGTTGAAACAGTTTTAGTATTTTTCGTGAAGAAAAGAGATTGTCTTGATATAAACTTAAATTAAAAACCTTAAATTTAAATTTACCTGTGAGGGAAGTATTTCTACAAGTTGAACAAACACGATAGCGACTATTCCTATGCTTCCAGCAAATATAATAAATGAAACCAGCATCACTGGCAACAAATACAAGTAAGTCAAGTCAATGCGATGTGAAAGGTATGAATATGCTCCTATTGCAGCCAAACCCAAGGCCATTCCACTTGTTGATATCAACATTAGGGTTTTTCTGCCATACTTGTCCACGAAAAATGTTGCAGAGCACGTTCCTAGAATCATTACCACTCCAATGATGATAGTGCTTGAATTCGGATCCAAAGATGATTTAATGTCAGCAAAAATCAGCGACGAATAATTTGTTATAGAATAAAATCCACAAAATACATTAATGGATACAATTATAAGTCCAGTGCCCACAGCCTTAAGTGATCTCGCGTTGCCTAAAGTGTGTGAAATAAATTCAATCGAAATAATGAAATTCTTAGATTTCTTACGGATATCGTTGAATTGAATCCTATTTTGGTTCTTTGAAGACTGGATAGCAGCTTTCAGTTCAAGAAATTTAGCATGCATTTGTTCATCTTCTTCTTTGCTTTCACTCTTGTGATTTTTGTAATACATCAATGAATTTTCCGCTTTGTCGAAATGTCCTTTGCGCAGTAAGAATTGTGGTGTTTCAGGATAACGTGCAGTAAGGAAAATGATAACAACTGGTAGTGTAAGAACTGCTGGGGGAATAATAAAGTACGGAACGTGTGAAGCGATTATATTGCCCACTAAAACCCCTACATTTGCCAATACACTTGAAAAAGAGCCAAGAGTTCCACGAATTCTAGAGAAATTTTTTTTTTAACTTTTTATGCATATTTTAACTAAAAAAAAAACTTACTTTGGGTCAGCAATTTCAGATATAAATATTGGAATGATGAGAAAAATGCCACCACCAGTTATGCCTCCAACCAAACGGGCTAAATAAAGATAATAGACGTTGCTGGCCAAAAATACCATGGTCCAAAAGAACTATGAAAAAAAGTTAGTTATCCAAGCAAATAATAATTTTGCTACCATAATCGTATCTAATTTTCAATAAAAAAAACTTTTACTTTAAAAGGTATGTTATATAAGGCATTGCGGATGAAGCAAACCATGTTATAGGCACAGTCTATAGCAATGTTCCGAAAGGAGCCCGGATAACGTAGGCTTTGAGCGAGTTATGTGTAGACATGGTCTGGGTCATCGAAATAATAATGGTATTACACATTTTGATTTTTGTAACGCTCGTCAGATGGTGGTAGGTGGAACCTTGTTTCCATACCAAATCTGTCTCTTCTGGTGGTCAAACACAAAAT
This sequence comes from Platycheirus albimanus, assembly GCA_916050605.2. Taxonomy (NCBI): domain Eukaryota; kingdom Metazoa; phylum Arthropoda; class Insecta; order Diptera; family Syrphidae; genus Platycheirus; species Platycheirus albimanus. The sequence goes on from OU696698.1 coordinate 38,761,502, forward strand.
CAAATCCAACATTTTAATATCCAACAAAGATGGAGGAAGTCAGTTTGTGGATTTGGTAGGTAATACAACAATCAGACAAAAATTCTACACTGATCTCACTGATCCAAATATTTGTCGTGACTATGCCAACACCCTAAACGACAAGGCATCAAATGTGGAGTGTGGACTTAAATGTAAATGTTCCTATTGAGACGGCACTGGCGCCCTCAACCTAATGTGTGATTCGCTTCAACACATTGTAGATACTTTAAAGACTAAAACCAAGAAGTTACATATAATGAAAAGCGGCTACTTTAAAGACTAAAACCAGGAAGTTATATATAATGCACACTAGCCAAAACCGAAAAAAGCAGGGTTTTGTGAGACAGGAGACAATAGAGGAGGTCACTCAGTTCAACTACCTGAGAAAATATTTGTTCACTAGATGGTGGATTAGACCTATACTTTAACAACAGATTAAGATAGGCTCATAGTATACATTTGGAATCCTTTCTCCAGTGTGGGACTCTAGGCAAATTGCGCTTCGTACAAAGTTGAATGAATCCAACGTCAAATCATGCTGCTATTCGTATAATTGCCTGAGAATCGTGGTAATGCTCTGCCAAAATCTCGAGTATAGTACTGGCTATTGTGAACCGAAGACGCCTGCATTAAATCTTAGGAATCAACAAGCAAATGTGGATGTAAACATCATGGAGAGAAAGTGAAGCTGGATCCAATGACACCTGAGGCGAAAGGCGCCGCGCCGTGTTGGAGAACCAAAGTAAACCTTGATGACAACTGTTTTGAAGAAAGCTGAGTCCCAGGACTTGGAGTCGTGTTCACAGGTGAGGTATAGTGCTGCCGAGATGTAAGGATCTGGTAGCCACCCCTATGCGCTAGGAGGACTTGTACTATATATCTGTCTAGAAATTGCTACCATTTTTAGTATTCGTTCAAATAGGTTAGTTAAGGTCAAGGTGATTGTAAGGGAAACGATTGACACAATTAGATCAATTTTAATCCATTATTATACCACATTAAAGCTACGCGACAACCTCACTGATTAAACTTCTTTTAACTTTAGATAGCTGGTTGAATAGTTGAAAAATATTTCTCCTAAATGTAAAGTTTATCTTTGGAAAAGATCAGGTAAAGAGAAGAGGAGGAGTGTTACAGTCTCTCCTTTTCGTCCGGCAGTTTCCTGGAATGACTCTGTGTCTCGGCACTAAAAAAGGTGAATATTAATTGTTCTGCCATCTCCATGAAAGATAAGCGACATTAGCGTTCAGTAGCTGAATTTGTGGAAAACAGCAGAAAGTTATTTAAGAATTGCTTGGCTGTCTGATGATTTGTAAGTACCTACTGTATGAATATCACGTTTACTTGTGCCTAAGCCTTTAGTCTGCTTCCCACCCCAGCTTCGGTTTATATGCCATGGCCATCAGTATACAAATGAACTGAATCATCTCTAAAGAGTTCCCTATCACCTCAATCAGATGTTGATGGAATGGTGACAACGAGCTGGAGGACGGTGTAGTCAAAGTGACTTGGAATTAATCCAAGTGAATTCAGAATAATGGTATGTCCAATTGAATTTTTGGTCCATTGATAAATGGCTCTTTGTTTACTAAAAATGTTAATGGGTTTGAGATTGAGGAACATGTCTTAGGCGGCTGTCAGTGGGAGATGGGAGATTTGCCCCCAAGGCCTTACTATTTTAATGTAATGGTTACTCAAAAATGTAATCATTGCAGCTTTTTTGTCTATTACTTTTTTATCAATTACTCTCATGTAATTGAATTACAAGTAATGGATGTTTTCCAATTACAAGTAATTGTAATGGAATTTCTTCAATTACAATTACAAGTAATTGTAATTGATAATATTCCAATTACAATTAAAAGTAATGGTAATTGAGGTTATTTGTAATCATTATTTCCCAACTCTGCTATTTTTAGTACGTTTGGTTTTCAGAATATTTGTGTCTAGGAAACTTCAATTTATTAAGGACGCATATCTTAGTTTTTAAAATTTGTATTTCCTTGTGAAGTAGTTCAGTGTTGTTTGAGTTTGAGCGTGCTTTTCCGATACTATGAAATGGCATTGTCATCACCGAAGCCGAAACCCACTGCTTGCAGTTCAACTAGGACTTCGCTGACAACTATGTTCCATAGAAGTGGGGATAAAACTCCACACTGGGGTGTACTTCAACTGAAGTTTGAGTTGAATACAACATTAGATTTATCAACTCACCCAGTGAGCTGTCTACTTTAATATAATAAGTACCAAGGCACTACGTGGATGGATATCAATGAATCTTTCTAACATTTTAAAAAGAAAAGATAATAGACTGATTGGTCTGAGATCTTTTGAAATAACGTGGGAACAATTCAAATCTTTGGGTATGAATAGAACTTTGACTTTCGTCCATAGTGATTGAATGTAATTCAAATGAATGTATCCATCCGTCAGGACCATCAGATTTGTTCGAATCGAAGCTGCTGATAACCCATTTTAGTTATTTGTAAAAGCAAAGCTTATAAACAAATAAATGTATCTTTTCCTAAGTATGGTCAAAATTGACATTTAGTCGATCCAATAAGTGGAACAATTTGTATTCAGGGTCAACGGTCACGAAAAAGGGGTTTTTTAGTTTACCTTCAGAAATAAAATGCATGACTGGGTTGCACGTACTTGCTCTTTGGTTGCAATAGTACGATGAAAACAATTATCACGTGTAGCCAAAAACTAATAATGCAGTTTTCTCTGAAGCATTCTATGTATGTTACCATTACCATTTTTGAGTTAATTAGAAAAAACGAAACAATTGGCCAAAACCTAGTGGCTCTTTGTATAGGAACCACCATTTAAAAAAGAGAAACTGAAAAAAAAAATCAATGGCATCTGATAGGAAGCTGTAAGGAACTATACCAAACAAAGTTTGACTGATTTCGATGCAACCGTTGACAACTTATGGCCATTTGAAAAAAAGCCGTTAAGAGCAGATCTCCGTTATTTGCATTTTTAGCCAAAAACTAAAAACGCAGTTCTCTTAAAAACACTAAAAGAATATAACACACAAAGTTTATTCAAACTCGTAAAAAAGCCATTTTCGAGCAAATTAGAAAAAACCAAACAAAGGTGGCTAAAGCCCAACGGCTCGTTGTATGGAAGCCACCGTTTAGAAAGGCTTCAGTGAAAAATTTACTAAGCCATCCTATACAAAACTATGAAAAACTATGTCAAACGTAATTTGAATCGATTCAATCAAGCCCTTGTGATATTTTGGCTATTATTTGAAAGAAAGCCGTTAAAACCTGATTTTCGTTACGACCATTTGAGCCAAAAATGAAAAACGCAGTTTTGTTAGAAATGCATTAGATTAGCTAAATTTTAAGTGTTATAAAAATCGTTAGAGCCGTTTTCGAGAAAATCCAAAGTGAAAAAAACCGTTACTTGAAAGGTACCAGAAAGATACTCGACAACCGTTTTTTTAAACTACTATTATATCAAGTTTGAAAAAAATCCGTTAAGCGGTTCAGGCTGTAGCATGACGTGAAAAAGCGCACATCCGCACACCCGCACAGACAAACCGACGGACGGTATGGCGAAAACCACTTGTTTGGGCTTGTCTATCATCGTAATGTCATGTTTGATTAAAACCTCGGTTTTTTTTCTGCACGAAACCAATACTTGCCCTATAGAGCAAGTTAAAAATGGTTTTGCGATTTTTGGCGGTAACATTTAGCGTTCAAATGTTACTGCGGTTTAAAAAAATCCCAAGTATCACAAGGGTACTTTAATTTAAATTTTTGGGGCCAAAATATTTTAGAAAATTGTTTGACTACGAGTAGTATGATGTTTTGAATTAATATACATTTTTAACAGTAAATGCCACGGAAAAAACTTCAACTACCATTTGTGTTGAAAATTAACTCAGCTACACGTTTCTGAGTAAATTAAAAAAAAAAATAAAACATTTTCGTGACATTTGACCTTGAGTACATTTTTTTGTACAAATGGGATGGATGGGGACTTTTTACAATTTCATGTCATTATGGTATCCCTAATGTTCAAACAAATTTGCAGTTTCTTCGGAATTTATTCAAGGGAACCACTATTTTTCGGGCTATAATGGCCTGATGCTTACTTATTAAAATAAAGCGCACGACTGGGTCGCACCTTAATACCACGAACAAAACAAAAATTAAATAAAACTTACTAGAAAAAAAGTTATTGACATTTTCCTAAAACGGCGAAACGTTCTATCAGCGAAATAATAAAACGGCGAAACGATCAATTAGCATACATAATGAATAAAAAACAAAAATTAAATTGCCAATTAATGATTGCGACTTAAACGAAATATTTAACGACAACGGCAAAAAAAAATGCCAAACGAATTTTGCCAAACAATGGTGACCCGTTTACAAAATAATACTAAATTAAAAAAAAAAAAAATCTTTTAGAAATACAAAAAAAATTTTACTAAAATTTTTGGTATGCAGTATAAATTGAGCTTACCTAAACCTTTTCCTAAATGTGTGAAATTTCAAAAGTATCGGTATAGCCGTTTTCGAGATAGTCGTAAGCAAAAAATTCATTTTTAGGGAAGGTCAGTCATAGTTTTTAATGTTTTGTTCAGTCATATAATAAGTCGTACATACGCTAAAACCAGCACAGATTTTTTTTAAACCGAAATCGTTAGAGGCGTTTTCGAGAAAAAAAAGCTTTACCATATCGGTCATGTGGCAGGTATCGTTATTTCATGTACAATACATAAAAACTCAATATTAAAAGTTCGAAGGGATTTGGACCACGCGTTTCTACTGTAGGTGTCTGTACTACAGACAGATATACCATCTTTTTTCGTGTTCGCTGTCATCGTAATGTCATGTTTGATTGTTATTACAAAACTTTTTTTTTCGACGAATGTATAACTTGCCTTATAGTATAATCACAAATAAAAATTATAGTACAGGCTTTCAGTTGTGAATTAAAACTGATTTATCTATGTGGTCCTATAAGATAATTTCCTAGTAAGCCCAAGAAGCAGATTTTTGGTTGCATGTGGAAGGACGTGAACAACTCAGAGAATACAAAATCACCAATTCGGTGTGTTAAATTAGGTTTTATTTTATAGTTACACTGAAATATTGGGCCTTAGAACCATAAATTACCAACTCCTATAATACTGATTGTCACCTAAAAAAACAATTTCTTACTATGCTTGGAAGCGGAAGAATATAAAGGCAAATCTTGCACCCCGTTCGATCAAGTAAAAAGCCGAAGAAAACAGTTCCAATCAGTCCTCCGGCACTTGAAAGAGAACCTAGCCATGAAATTTCTTCAAGTGAAATTCTAAACGTCAATGGTGAATCATTTTGATGCAGCTTATTTAACATTGGAGTCATCCAGCCTGTTGCTATCCCATGGCTTAATGTCACGGCAAGTACTTTGGAAGCGTTAAGGTAATACGTTATAAAAGAATAGTGTTTTATATTTTCTTCTTACCTGTTAAAGTAGCTGACAGCTGTCTCTGATACCCTTTAAAGAAAACACTGTTTGGGTCGTTGTACTTGGTATAAATCATTTAACAACTACTTCAGTAAATTTTGTAGTTAAAAAATTTTGATATGCCTTGAGATGTGTGTATTTAGAACATTTATTCATATATATGCACCTATGTACTCGTATGTGCGTCTACTTCACTTCAAACCGTTCAACGAATGATAAAACATTCAAACCCGAAAGATACATACCTAAGTCGATCTGTTTTTTTTTGAAGTTTTAAGAGATTTGTTCGCATATCTGAACTGTTGCTATGAAAATAAGTGCTCCACTAGGTCGCAGTGTTTTGCTCATATAAAATTCGGTTTACCATGAAGCAAATGGTTTGTTAGTATAAATTTAAAGAAATTCTAATTATAACAATACGTCAACCAAAGCTATTGAAAGGCAATTACAAAGTACAATTATAAATGGTCCAAGCTTTTCTACGAATATTATAACAAACCGAATTCGATTAACACTAGTTTTGTGAAAAATCCAGGATACTTTAGGAGTCTTATGCTCCTCCTATGCAAAATAGATCAATTTTATTTTTTGAAATATTGCCTTAATTTAATATTCAGAAAAGTTCACTGGGTTTTTCAACTTCGGTGTGGAGTATTACTTTTGGGCTCCTTGTATTTCATTGTTCTGGATTAACTTTTTGGTGAGCTATCTCCGTAATGAAGGCGTGAATTAGAATCTTTATTTTGGACTTTGAATTATTTCTAAAATTTCAACTGAAAAGGAATCCATTTATACTTTCTAGACCTTAAAACCAAACATTTACTTTTTTTTAGCATTTATACTCGTTGAGCTGCTCCAAAAGCAATTTCTCCGGTTCTATATAATTATATAATTGAATTGGACAGTAAATTATTACCTACAAAATTTTGTATCTTGAATACAATTTTATTTCAAGGATTAATATCTGGCCTTAAAGTTTATAGATCTTTCTGTGTATAGCAAGAATTTTAAGAATAATCTAATCAAAAAATGTGCTGTTTACATTTCTGTTTTAACAAACGGCATATACACGTTTTTTATTGACAATTTTTTATTTGGAGGCTTAAAAAAATTCTTAGGAATCTTAATGAATCTAAGGTTTACCTACTGATGAAACTGTACATAAAGAAAAACCATAGTTGTCCCTATTTAATTGCCTCTTGTTTACTTTAAATTTCCATCTATGTTGGTTCACAACAACGAAATCAACACGCAGAAATACAACACCAACTAACCAACTATCGTATGTGAAGACTAAATTTGTAAACTGCAAAGTGAAATCTATGTTAAAAGTGTGATTATACTCCCAGTCTGCAAAAACGTCTCTTAAAAGTGGGCGTGTCCTAAAAATTTGTAAAAAAAAAAATTGGAGGAACTAACTGAGATTTGATCACTAGTCAATTTTTAGGAATATGTGTAAAATTACAGCTGAATCGAGTAGTTTTTTACGATATTCCCTGAATAAAGGCATCTTATTATAAAATCACGCCCTTTAAAGTGGACAAATTTAGTATATAAAAAAAATGTGGAGATGTTTTTCATAAAAAATAAAATGCACGAACTTGCTCTTATGATAAGCAATTGCGTAGTGGCTGCTTATATGGATATTAAAAAAAATTAAATGATTTCGAAAATTCTTTTATTTTTTAAATTAGTTAAAGAGTTTTCTCGGAAAAACTAAGTATGCAATAAAATTTCAAAGCTATATGTCAATCTAGGATAGAAAAATATTGAAAATCGTTAACCCAGTTTTTTTTCTAAAAGGTTATTTTTGAAAAACTTTTTCAAAAAATATTTTGAAATTTATTTGAGTATGCAAATATATGGCAATCTGTAGTTTACATTTGAAAAATAATTTTAAAAAAAATCAATGTACCCGTTTCCAACATATTTCGAAAACCAAAATTTTTTTTGAAAAAATTATAAAAAATCAAAAAAAAAAGTTTTTGAAAATTTTGAAATGCCATATTAATAAAATTATGAATGACTTCCTGTGGCCAAAATTTTATTGAAACCGAAAGTATAGTTTACGAGAAAATTTGATTTGAAAATACTGGTTCTTTCAGAGGTACCGTTATTAGACAAATTTTGAAAAAAAAAATTCAAACCAAAAGATAGATTTTCTTGCAAAAATAGCATTCTGAAAGTTTTATCAAAATCGTTAGAGCCGTTTTTGAGAAAATCTATTTTTGTCTTCAAGATTGTATGGCAGGTGCCGTTATTTTTGGACCTAGAGCAAAAATAAAAAATGTATTCCGAGAGACGGCCAAATAAATCCTAAATACCAAATTTAAAGCAAATCGGCCCACCCGTTCAGCCTCCAGAGGCGCGAACAGACATACAGACAGACAGACAGACAGACAGACAGACAGACGGACGGAATTTCCAGACCCAATTTTTTAGACTTCTCCATCATCGTAATGTCATATGTGTGATTGTAATCTCAAATTTTTTTTTCCGCACGAATCCATAACTTGCCTTATAGTACCTAAAATCGCAAGTAAAAAACGGAAAAAAGGTTAAAATTAAATATTGGTACCCTAAATTTTTAAAACTACGTTTTTTGTTCTTTCATGCACAATCTTCTTAGTTTCGATTAAGAGACGCACACATTTGGACTGGTATATTCATTATAAGAACCAATACTTGCAAAAACTATTTTTTTCTAATTTATAATGAAAAGTGAGCGTCAGCTACGCCCAAAATCATTTTTTTGATTTCATACACAAGATGTTTATATACAAGTATGTAATACCCACAAAATTTAATGTTTTTCGCAGAAACACAAGCATTGTTTTTTTATAAAAACAATATTAATGGTTATGTATGAAAATTGGGCATCAGCCACGATCAAATTGAAATATTTTCATTTGGTTGGAAGAGAATTTACCCAAAGCTTGCGTGTGCAAAGTTTAATCTTTGTGCTTTGATCGCAACTGAACAAAAAACATAATTTAATTTTGACATATTGAGGTTGCTGAGCAAAATTGGCGACTGAGGGCGTGTTTGTGGTCGGATTTTGCCGGTTCAAGAACTTAGCTTTACTCTGGCACCAAGATTATATATACCAAATTTCAGCTCTCTAGCTCAAAAACTGCGACCTCTAGAGAGAATACATACTGATGGACGGACATCTCTAAATCGACTAGGCTTTTGAATCTGAGTTAGAATTGGCGACTGTGGGCGTGTTTGTGGGCGGATTTCACCGGTTCAAGAACTTAGCCTTACTCTTGCACAAAGATTATATATACCAAATTTCAGCTCTCTAGCTCAAAACTGCGACCTCTAGAGAGAATACATACTGACGGAAGGACATCTCTAAATCGACTAGGCTTTTGAATCTGAGTTAGAATATATAAATATGTATACTTTTCTATTCCTAACGGTATTATTTCTCTATTTTACGAACTCCAAACCAAATACAATACACCCATTCTATAGAATAGGGTATAAAAAAAAACCCGGTGCAGAAAATCATCACCTCAGGCTCGGGCAAAACGTCATGATCGATGGACAGATAACTTTGAAATTGTTAAGGACTTTGTCTATTTTGGTTCCACTTTAACCTCTCAGAACAATATCAATGAAGAGATCAGTCGAAGAATCACTCTTGCAGATCGATGTTTTTCGGGCTAAGAAAAGGCATCTTAGTAACAAAGCCTAATCATCCCAGTCCTGCTGCGCAGAAGCGTGAAAGCTGACACCATCGGATGAAATCAGGCTGGGGTGCTTTGAGAGAAAGATTTTTCGGGTGATATTCGGTCCTGTATGTATCAATGGAGTATGGAGGGCCGCCACAGTACTGAAAGACGCATCTGAGGTGGAGAACGACCTCAACCAACTAAGTGTGTGCAACTGGAGGCCACTGGCTAGGGACCGGCCTATCTGGCGAAGATTGTTGATTAAGGGTGGGTCTCCCATGTAAATGTAGGGTAGTGCGTGCATAAAACTTAATATATCTCCTACATTTGAAAAGATATTTTAATGAATTAAAATTTATTAATTAGTCAACAAGTGTGAGCAGATATGCTTATTATCAAATAATTATTTAGCATGATATTTATACTTTCAAAAGATGAAAACTATAAATTTTCGTATAATTAAGACACAAATTATTATGTCTTATTAATTATTTTCCTCTGTTAAGTATTTTTTAATTTTTTTGGCTTCAGTTTCTTAATCAGAATAAATAAGTTCTATTTGCTATTGAAACCAAATGTTTTTTTTTTATATATATATAATAAAATTGAGGTCAACCAAGGGGTCTTTTTTTTCTTTAGACAAGCGCAGTTCTTAAAATGTTCAACCAAATCGACCAAGATATTTTTTTTTAATATCATTGAAACTAGATGCTATGATGAACATCGATAAATATTTACTTTTTTTTAATTTACCGGTCTAGGAAGACCCAAAATAAAAAATATCATATTTTTCATATCTTATGCTTTGTAAACCGCTTATTTATTTCAATTTAGGCAAAAAAATAATTATAATAATATTTGTTTAGTTTGGAAGTATGCTATTGAAACATTTTATTTTGTTCTATTTTTTTATGTGCTTTAAATTGCAATTTAATATGTCAACATACTCACTCGTTTTTATACCCTATTCCATAGAATGGGTATATTGTATTTGGTGTGGAGTTTGTAACATAGAGAAATAATACCGTTAGGTATAGAAAAGTATATATATTCTGACTCAGAATCAAAAGCCTAGTCGATTTAGCCATGTCCGTCCGTCCGTCCGTCCGTCCGTATGTATACTCTCTAGAGGTCGCAATTTTTGAGCTAGAAAGCTGAAATTTGGTATATATAATCTTTGGTTCAAGAGTAAGGCTAAGTTCTTGAACCGGTAAAATCCGCCCACAAACACGCCCACAATCGCCATTTCTGTTGAACAACCTCAATTTAATAAAATTAAATTATGTTTTTTGTACAGTTACGATAAAAGCATAAAGCTAAAATTTTGCACACGTAAGTTTTAGGTAAACTTTCTTCCAATCAAATAAAAATATTTCAGTTTGGGCGTGGCTTACGCCTATTTTTCATACAAAACCATCAATAGTGTTTTTATAAAATAACAATTGTTATATTAAAGCGAAAAACATTAAATTTTGTGGGTCTTACTGACACATAAACATCTTGTGTATGAAATCAAAAAAATTGATTTTGGGCGTGGCTGACGCCCACTTTTCATTAGAAACTATAAAAAATTGTTTTTGTAAATAAACGGTATTTATAATGAATCCGCAAGCCAAAATTTTGCGTCTCTTAAAAGAAACTAGAAGGTTTGTGTGTGAAAAGAAATTTTTGAATTTTGGGCGTGGCTTACGCCTACTTTTCATGAAAGAACGAAAAACGCAGTCTTAAGAATTGAAGGCATTTCCAATGTTTAATTTAAACCTTTTTCCTTCCGTTCGTTATTTGAGAAATATATCTCTACATTTTCTTTTGTAAATTTTTTCAATACGCCCACTTTTAAAGGCGTGATTTTGGTAAAATACCTTTGTTCAGGTAAGATTGTTTAAAAACTACTCGATTCAGCTGTAGTCTTACACATATAACTAAATACTGATCAAAGCGCAGTTAGTGCTTCAAATTTTTAAGACACGCCCACTTTTAAGGGGCGTTTCCGTCAAAAGTCGTATAATGCATTAATTTTTTTAACGTTTTTTAACTATCGGTCGCAGTTTTGAAGTAAACAGATGAACACTATTCCTTGGTTACGTAGCATAGTGTGGTCCAAGAATTGTTAAAAAAAACACACACAATCGCTATTTCCATTCCAAATCTAATTTTTAAAAATTTAAGTTTTGTCTTCTTTTGTTCAAATCGATCTGCAAGAATAAAATTGAATGTCACTGAGCTCATAACAATTGCCTTGGCAATAAAACGTTTTAACTTTGGGCGTGGCGCACACCTTTTTTTTATTGCGCCAGCACTAATTGAACATCACACCGCATAAAATTAATGTTATTGAATTTTTTTCTGTCTGCTAAAAAAGAATTTTGTTTCTGAAACATCGGCTGTTTGCGGGAGGCAGACGAATGCACATACAAAAATATGGGGAATAGGGTATCCAACAGTTCGTTGCAAACGTACTGTAGCTCTTGCTTATGTTTTTAAGTAGGGAAAGGAAAAAATAAAACTTAATGATGTAAAATTTTGAAAAAAACTAGTTTTAAAATTATTTTAAAAAAATTTTTTTTTCAAAATTTTGAGTTTGAAAGTTAATATTTTGAAAGCGGTTCACTAGAATAACTGATTTTAAAATTATGATGATAGAGAAGTCGAAAAAAGTGGGTCCGAAAATTCTGCCTGTTTGTTTGTCTGTCTGTATCGGCACCTACAGCCTAAACGGCTGGACCGATTCGCTTCAAATTTGGTACATAGTATTATTATGATGTCCTACAGAAGGGTTTTTGGAATTAGCATTCTATTGCAGATTGTATAAATATTTGCAACTCAGAGTTGGGCGATTTTGCATGGTTATTAATTATGTCTCCCTGATTCCAAACATCAAAAAATAATCTTGGGGCCTATATATGTATATACATACCTACCTACCTACTTAGGTATGTAAATGCTGCATGACTTTTCTGATTGATTATTTCCTTATTTATTTTAATCCAAACTCCAAAAAAATGTCGACAAAAGAAAACCATTGAATATTTTTTTCCGAAAACAGAATGGAGTTAGGTATACCTATACCTAGGTAGGTATAACTACAAAAAAAAATGCACGACTGGGTCGCACGAACTTGCTCGAATGTGTGACAGTGGTTTAGGGACTTGAGATTTTGATAAAAATAAAATTATCAAAATTCTTAAATAAATACTTAACTAATTTGAGCTGAAAAAAAAGAACGCCATTTTATTTCTTGGATAAATTTGAATTTATTAGAATAAATTTATAAAAATCTGTGGAGCGGTTTTTGAGAAAAAAAAGTTTTTTTCTTAAAAACTTTTTGAAAAAAATTTAAAAAAAATTAAAAAACGCCAGTTGATAGGTATTCAACAAATACATTTATTTAAAATTTTTAGAAAAAAATTTAATAAGCAGTTTTCAAAATATTGATTTTTTTAATTTTTTTTTTAAATGCTTTTAAAAATACAAAAAAATATTTTTCAAAAATATTGGTATGCAATACAAATTGAGCTACCTACACCTATATGTGTGTAAGATTTCGAAAGAATCGGTTGAGTCGTTTTCGAGTTAGTCGAAAGCAAAAAAAAAAACGGTCCTATGGAAAGTACCGTTCTTAGCCATTTTTTAAAACTTTTTTTTCAGCCATATGATTGGTCCTACCTAAAAAGCAACACTGATTTTTTTAAATAGAAATCGTTAGAGGATTTTTTGAGAAAAATAAGCTTTAACGTAACGGTTGTATGGCAGGTACCGTTATTTTTTGAGCTAAGAAAAAAATTTCAATTTCCCCTCTGCACAATACCTAAAAAAGTCTAATAGGTACCAAGTTTGAAGCAATTCGGCCCACCCGTTTGGGCTGTAGGTCTCTATACATACAGACAGACAGACAGACATACAGACGGACAGAATTTTTAGACCATCTTTTTTCGTCTTCACTATCATCGTAATGTCATGTTTGATTGTTATCTCAAAACTTTTTTTTTCGACGAATGCATAACTTGCCTTATAGTACCTATAATCGCAAGTAAAAAGTAACAATGTTTCAATAATAATAGGAAGGTATATAGCTAGGTACTCAAATTATTCTTTTCCCTTTGCAATAAACCCATAAGCAATTTTAAAACAGGTCAAATAGTTATATTGACCTACCTCACACTTTTGTTACATGCAACTTAAAAAAAAAAAAGAAACAACGATATCAATGTACCTACCTACATATACCTTGTGACGAAGTCACAAGCCTTTTCCTCTCTTTATATATTTTATACACAATTGTACGTCATGTATTGCTCAGCTAAAGGTATGCATTACTTGACTCAGACATGCACACCTGAAAGTATGCAACGGAAACTTCCCTTCAAGCACACATTGTTGGTGCATAGTAATAATTACATAAATACCAGACATTGCAGAAACCAGTTTTGCATTCGTTCTCTCAACTCACATGTTGTTCTTGTATGAAAACCATCAAGAGGAAGTCAGCGAATGCACTGAAATTGGAGAAAAATACCTTTTGCAATATAAGTAAGATTATTACTTGTGCAAATATAAGGCATTTATCTTCCCTTAGGAAAACCAGGGGTACGTAGTGTGCCGAGAGAATCCAACTTTTAAAGTCGAAACTCGCAAGAGCACGGCTAAATTCTTCCGTTTTCCGCTTCCCGTTCCGTTTCCCGATTTCCAATTACCGTTCCATTATATTATAAGTTTATTTTAACTTTGTTTTGGTACCTTACCAGTCCCTGTTGATATTCCGGGCATTGGTTTGAGTAGTAGCCGTTTGGGCCCTCCTGTTGATATTCCAGGATTAGGTAACTTCATTGTATTGTGCCATTCCAGTCCCTGTTGATATTCCGGGCATTGGTTTGTGCGGTTTATTTGCCTGTTGATATACCGGGCCGTAGGAGATAACGTTGTTTTGGTACCTTACCAGTCCCTGTTGATATTCCGGGCATTGGTTTTAGTCGTAGCCGTTTGGGCCCTCCTGTTGATATTCCAGGATTAGGTAACTTCATTTTATTGTGCCATTCCAGTCCCTGTTGATATTCCGGGCATTGGTTTGTGCTGTTTATTTGCCTGTTGATATACCGGGCCGTAGGAGATAACGTTGTTTTGGTACCTTACCAGTCCCTGTTGATATTCCGGGCATTGGTTTGAGTCGTAGCCGTTTGGGCTCTCCTGTTGATATTCCAGGATTAGGTAACGTCATTTTATTGTGCCATTCCAGTCCCTGTCGATATTCCGGGCATTGGTTTGTGCTGTTTGATTTGCCTGTTGATATACCAGGCTGTTAGGAGATAAACGTTTTGTGCCGTACCAGTACCTGTTGATATTCCAGGCCCTGGTCTGAGCCTTAGCCGTTTGGGCTTATTTACAGTTTTATTATTAAGTCCGTATTTTAAACATTACTTGAATTGTATAACGTATTTGAATTATATAGAATCCAAAATAATTATAAACCTGAATTGTTTTTTCAAAGGAATGATTGTAACTGAATTGTAAATCAATATATATATCCTATTTGAAATTGTAAAATCCTGAATTGTAAAATAAAACACCGAATTATAACGTATTAGAATAAACATTTGAATTGTATTACTTTTAACGATAAATAAATATTTTAACCTCCATATCCGGAGTTTTTTTATGTGTTTTCTTCGGCTGACTCTGGAAACCGCTGAACTACCTCAGCTATAAACAAAGAAACACTCTCACAATGGCTCCCGAGCAGGGACCTCAATAGAGGTTATACCAGAAATCCGACCAGACCAGAAACATCACCGTACCGACTACCAGCTACCAGGACCCGAATACCGATCACCAGTTTCCCGCATCCCGTTACCGATACCGTCCCGTTTTTAAAAACTTAAGAATACTGATCAATACTGATCACCGTTTACCTGGTAACACCGTCCGATTCCAGAAAACCATGGATCCAGAAGAAAACAAGGATCAAGGCCAACACTTAGAAGTTACGGAACCTGACCCGTCTGCAAATTTGCATTGGATTTACTTGCTGCGCAAAAACGAACTTATCGAGAAGTTGAAGGCAAGGGGGTTGCCCACCGATGGAAAACTAAAAGAGCTCCGACAATTGTTCAGTCAGAGTATCAAGGAAGCCCGAACCCGAGCTTCTACCCAGAACCTATGTGCGGAGCTAGAGGAGCTCACGCAAAACCGAGAATATGGAGATTCGGACTCGCCTTCCGAACCAAGAACAGTCGAGCATAAAAATATCCAGACGAAATTACCTATGAGGACCGAGCTCACTATTCCATCGTTGGGAGCATATGATGTCGGAAATGCTACAGGAGCGACACGCTCTTCGGTGCAGCAAATTCCGTGGCAGTAGGAAGCCGAAGTCATGAACACGGTACGCAAATGGGGTTTGAAGTTTGAGGGGTCAGGAAACCCACTCGAATTTATCGAACGCTTGGAGGAGCTTGCTACCTGCTATGACATCCCGCTCGACCACATCGTCTGGACATTTCCGGAAATTTTTCGAGGCAATGCCCTGGAATGGCTTCGGGTGAACCGATCTACCTTTCAGACGTGGGCTCAATTCCACAGTTCGTTTGTACGGTTTTTCCTCCCCGCTCGTTATGTGCATAAGCTGGAAGATGAAATTATGCGGAAGAAACAAGGCCCTCGGGAGAAGGCTAAGGAGTTTATTCGGGCAGCGCAGTACCTGATGAAACAGCACCCCCGTATGAGCACTGAGGATAACCTAGAGCGGATATATGATAGCCTTCGTCCAGAATACCGGTTATACATAAAACGCCGGGACTTTCAGACCATTGATGACCTGATGGAACTGGCCGAAGAGTACGAGTATATTCGGAGTGAAGATCGAACCGTTCGCCCATGTCCCGTCGTACCGACACCCGTACCTGCCCGATGGAACCCCCCAGAAAGAAGACCACCGCAGCCAAGTTACGTCCCTCCACCAAACCGCACCCCGACCGCCACCAACACCGTTTACGACAGAAATACGCATTGTTGGAGATGTAAGCAACGAGGTCACAGCAAAGCTAATTGCAATCGCCCGTTCAGGATGTTTTGTTCTTTTTGTGGAGAGGACGGTCGATTGTCAAAAGATTGTTCTTGCCACCCAGCCGTTTCTGCTATGCTATCCACCGTTCCGGCCAAGCCCGCCCAACCCCTACCTAAATCACCGATACCGGATTTCGCCGAGGTTGAGAACACTTCTATGTACGGTGTACAAGATTCCAGTACCAGCCACCCTTTAACCGTTCCAGACCTGTCACCAGAAGCCGACGCCCAAGTCCAAGTCCCCGTGGATGTGAGTTGCCATTCTACGGCCAGGGAGCAAGACTCCACCGAAGAAATTGAAGAGGCTCGGAAGGATCCCCGTTATTTCATTCCCGTCAGTATCGGAGAGCAAACATGGAACGCTCTAATCGATACAGGAGCCACAAAGACTTTCATCAGCCTCTCGTTGCGAAACACTCTGCGGCGACTGAAAACGCCCGTCCGTTATCAGCGTTCCGAGATCCACTTGGCAAACGGGAATCCGATTGTGGCTAGGGAGCATTACCTAGTAACGTTACAGTTTGGCAACCGATCGGTGACCGGAGAGGTCTCATGGTTAAAAGACCTTATGGAGGAAGCTGTAATAGGAATGGACTTCCTGAGGAAAGCGGGGCTAGCCATGATTCTTGGTGGCATAACACTCGGCTGCCATAATAAAAGAGTTGACGTAACCGGACCTGAGAAACTAGGACTCATTGGCAGTGCCGACTTATCCACGTTTGACCAATCCCGGCTAACAGAATTCCTGAGTAGAGAGTTGCCGAAATTTGACCGACTGGCTCCGATTTGCAACGCGGCGGTGCATACCATTCGTCTCAAAAACGAACAACCGTTTAAGCAACGATACTACCCCCGGAATCCGGCTATGCAGCAGATCATCGACGACGAGATTGACGAACTCCTGAGCGCGGGTAGGATTGAGCCTTCCAGTAGCCCCTACAGCTCACCCATCGTGTTGGTGAGGAAAAAGAATGGAAGTTGGAGGGTATGCGTAGATTACAGGCAACTGAATGAACGGTCCGAAAAATATGCTTACCCGCTTCCCCACATTCAAGGAATTTTGGATAAACTGCGCGAGGCCAAGCATATATCCACAATAGACCTGAAGCAGGGGTATTGGCAAATACCGTTAGCACCAGAGTCACGGCAGTTCACTGCATTCACCGTTCCAGGCCGAGGATTATACCAGTGGACCGTTATGCCATGTGGTTTACATTCGGCCCCTGCTACCTTTCAACGAGTTCTGGACACCATCCTCCGAGAAGACTTATCAAATAACGCTTTTGCCTACCTGGACGACATAATTATAGTCAGTCGCTCCTTCAATGAACATCTAACTCACCTTAAGGAAGTATTTGACCGTCTGACCGCCGCTAATTTACGAATCAAAGTTGAGAAATGTGATTTCTGCAAGACCGAGTTAAAGTATTTGGGACATGTGGTGAGCAACAGAGGCATCCACACCGACCCCGACAAAGTTACCGCCGTACAACAATTGAAGTCTCCTACTACTGTCAAAGAGCTCCGCAGAGTTTTGGGTATAACGTCGTGGTACCGCCGCTTCATCGAAAATTTCTCGCAAGTCGCCTCTCCTCTAACGAACCTCTTGAAGAAAAACGTTAAATGGGAATGGGGCTCAGAGCAGCAAAAAGCGTTCGATGCATTAAAAGAAAAGTTGACCAGCGCTCCGATCTTAACCTGCCCCGATTTCAGCCTACCGTTTATTCTTCAAACGGATGCGAGCCAAGAAGGTTTGGGAGTGGTGCTGACGCAGACGGTAGACCAGCAAGAGAGAGTAATTTCATATGCCAGCAGAACACTAAGCGACCTGGAGCGAAAGTACTCCACAACCGAAAAGGAGTGTTTGGGCATAGTTTGGGGAATCCGGAAAATGAGGCCTTACTTGGAAGGTTATCATTTCACCGTTGTGACTGACCATCACTCTCTCAAATGGTTACATTCCCTGCAAAACCCCTCCGGTCGGCTAGCCCGATGGGCAATTGAATTGCAACAATATGATTTCACTGTCCAGTATAGGAAAGGCTCCATGAATCTCGTGGCAGACGCCTTATCTCGAGACCCCCAACCTATTACCGCCAGTGATTTGCTAGCTGCCTGCGCCGACGCAAAACCAGACTGGGTAGACCGCCAAAAAACTTTAGTTTCCCGTCACCCTGAAGAATTTAAGGATTACAGAATAATAGCGGACAAGCTATATCGAAAATTTCCTGGTCACCCCCTGTCCGATCCGAATAACGCATGGAAGTGGTGTGTTCCGTTGCCTGACCGTCAGAGAATCCTGTTTGAAAACCACGATGCCGTTACAGCGGGGCACCTGGGAATAGCAAAAACTACCGCCAGAATGATGCAGTCCTACTATTGGCCAGGCATGCTGAAAGACATTGCTCAGCACGTGCGAGGTTGTCATTCGTGTAATCAATTCAAAATCCCTCAACAAAAACCAGGAGGAATAATGTATTCACTACCGGTCGAAACCCCTTGGGAGATAATATGTGCCGATTTCGTTGGCCCCTTACCCCGGTCCATGAAAGGGAATAGCATGATGTTGGTGATCATGGACAAGTTCACCAAATGGGTGGAAGTCGTGCCCTTTCGTGCTGCAACAGCGTCAGGGGTAATCAAAGCTCTAAGAGAGAGGATTATTCACACATTTGGTGCCCCTAAAACTTTTTTGACCGATAATGGTAGCCAGTTCACCAGTCAGCAGTTGCAGAAATTCTTACAAGAAATGGGCATAACACACCGATTCACCGCTCCTTATTCTCCGCAAGAAAATCCCACCGAACGCGTTAATAAAGTCATAAAAACTATGATTGCACAATACGTGGACAACAACCACCGCCGTTGGGATGAATTCCTCCCTGAACTATGTTTTGCTTTTAACACCAGCAGTCATTCTTCCACCGGATTTACTCCTGCCTTTCTCAATTTTGGTCGCGAGTTAAGAGCACCAAAGGAGACAGACTCATCACCACCCGAACTCACCAGCTCGTCCGAAGAAATTTCCGTCCGCATCGAGAGAATGAAAGAACTATATAATCTGGTTGCTGTCAACTTACAAAAAGCATCAGACAACCAGGGAAAATATTACAACCTTCGACGAAGATCTTGGCGGCCATGTATAGGGGAAGAGGTATACAAGAAAACTCGTGTCCTCTCTTCGGCCGTAAACCAGTTCACCGAAAAATTGGCACCCCGTTATGATGGACCATACGAAGTTATCAAGTTTGAATCTCCTGTCATCGTTGTGCTTCGGTCTCTCTCTCGCAATAACACTAACAAAATAAGAGCAAACATCAAAGATCTGAAAGCCATCAATCACAACCGATCTAAAAATAATATCAGTCTCAGTTCAACCATGGACAAGAAAGGTAGTGCTCCAACAATCAGGAAAGTGGCAAAAACAACCCGACAAGTAATGCCCAAGGGACGCGCATCAGTGGATCTAACTCGCCGCATGCCCACGCGTCCGCAGAAACCATCAGCACCAGGTGCAACAAATGTCGATGTCGGGAAGGATTCCAGACCGAAAGGCTCCACCTCAAAGCGCTCAGTAGAGTTGCTTGTCTCGACACCACCAGTGGAGAGGACAGTGCAGGCGAAAGGAAAAGTCGATATCCGGGACATAGTGGTTATCAAAGCCGGGCCCTCACTATTGGAGCAACATGGACTGATCAAATCACAGAGGGATGCAGCCGTCAAAAATGGTTTGAACGAAACACGGCATTTTCGTCCAACACCCAACCCATTTCGTCCACCCTCCAGCACCACCCGCCCACCAGCCAACAGAAACCGTCCACCATGCAGCACCAACCGTCCGCCAAACAACCCATCCCGTCCACCAGCCACCAGAAGCCGTCCACCATACAACACCAACCGTCCGCCAGACAACTCATTTCGACAACCAGCCCACAGACGCTCGCCACCATCCAGCACCAACCGTCCACCAGTCAAACCGATTCAGATTTTGTGCCCATCCCCTGGCCGGAGTCGTCAGAGCACAATAGGTCATCGCTGTCCCCGCAATTTGACCCTTTCCAAGGGATAAACATAAAACAGTGCCCTCGTTTTAACCCGCAGGCTCGTCGGCAACAATTTTATATATCTCGGCCGTTCGGGGACATCAAGGTGACCATTCGCACTCCAGGGACGGCCATACTCTCATTTGATGGAAAAGAGGTTCAGTACTACAGCGGTTAGAGCAGCCGCGCAAGAAAAAAAAAAAAAAAACATAATTTTTGATTCCAATTTGAATTTTTTTTACGAATCGAATGTTTATTTGTTTTACTTTATCCAATGATTTTTTTTTTATGAATCGAATTTAACTTTTTTTTTAACTTTTTCCAGTTTTTTATGAATGGAATGTTTATTTTTTGCTATGAATTTAATGTTTATTTTGTTAAGTTTTGAAATATATAATTTGGTTGATTTAATAGATTAAGTTTTCAAGTTATTTTTTTGGAAGTTTGTTCTCTGCACCGTTGCCACCGAATTTTTGACGAGAAGGTTCCCGTCAACCGAAATAGGAGGGGAATGTGACGAAGTCACAAGCCTTTTCCTCTCTTTATATATTTTATACACAATTGTACGTCATGTATTGCTCAGCTAAAGGTATGCATTACTTGACTCAGACATGCACACCTGAAAGTATGCAACGGAAACTTCCCTTCAAGCACACATTGTTGGTGCATAGTAATAATTACATAAATACCAGACATTGCAGAAACCAGTTTTGCATTCGTTCTCTCAACTCACATGTTGTTCTTGTATGAAAACCATCAAGAGGAAGTCAGCGAATGCACTGAAATTGGAGAAAAATACCTTTTGCAATATAAGTAAGATTATTACTTGTGCAAATATAAGGCATTTATCTTCCCTTAGGAAAACCAGGGGTACGTAGTGTGCCGAGAGAATCCAACTTTTAAAGTCGAAACTCGCAAGAGCACGGCTAAATTCTTCCGTTTTCCGCTTCCCGTTCCGTTTCCCGATTTCCAATTACCGTTCCATTATATTATAAGTTTATTTTAACTTTGTTTTGGTACCTTACCAGTCCCTGTTGATATTCCGGGCATTGGTTTGAGTAGTAGCCGTTTGGGCCCTCCTGTTGATATTCCAGGATTAGGTAACTTCATTGTATTGTGCCATTCCAGTCCCTGTTGATATTCCGGGCATTGGTTTGTGCGGTTTATTTGCCTGTTGATATACCGGGCCGTAGGAGATAACGTTGTTTTGGTACCTTACCAGTCCCTGTTGATATTCCGGGCATTGGTTTTAGTCGTAGCCGTTTGGGCCCTCCTGTTGATATTCCAGGATTAGGTAACTTCATTTTATTGTGCCATTCCAGTCCCTGTTGATATTCCGGGCATTGGTTTGTGCTGTTTATTTGCCTGTTGATATACCGGGCCGTAGGAGATAACGTTGTTTTGGTACCTTACCAGTCCCTGTTGATATTCCGGGCATTGGTTTGAGTCGTAGCCGTTTGGGCTCTCCTGTTGATATTCCAGGATTAGGTAACGTCATTTTATTGTGCCATTCCAGTCCCTGTCGATATTCCGGGCATTGGTTTGTGCTGTTTGATTTGCCTGTTGATATACCAGGCTGTTAGGAGATAAACGTTTTGTGCCGTACCAGTACCTGTTGATATTCCAGGCCCTGGTCTGAGCCTTAGCCGTTTGGGCTTATTTACAGTTTTATTATTAAGTCCGTATTTTAAACATTACTTGAATTGTATAACGTATTTGAATTATATAGAATCCAAAATAATTATAAACCTGAATTGTTTTTTCAAAGGAATGATTGTAACTGAATTGTAAATCAATATATATATCCTATTTGAAATTGTAAAATCCTGAATTGTAAAATAAAACACCGAATTATAACGTATTAGAATAAACATTTGAATTGTATTACTTTTAACGATAAATAAATATTTTAACCTCCATATCCGGAGTTTTTTTATGTGTTTTCTTCGGCTGACTCTGGAAACCGCTGAACTACCTCAGCTATAAACAAAGAAACACTCTCACAATGGCTCCCGAGCAGGGACCTCAATAGAGGTTATACCAGAAATCCGACCAGACCAGAAACATCACCGTACCGACTACCAGCTACCAGGACCCGAATACCGATCACCAGTTTCCCGCATCCCGTTACCGATACCGTCCCGTTTTTAAAAACTTAAGAATACTGATCAATACTGATCACCGTTTACCTGGTAACACCGTCCGATTCCAGAAAACCATGGATCCAGAAGAAAACAAGGATCAAGGCCAACACTTAGAAGTTACGGAACCTGACCCGTCTGCAAATTTGCATTGGATTTACTTGCTGCGCAAAAACGAACTTATCGAGAAGTTGAAGGCAAGGGGGTTGCCCACCGATGGAAAACTAAAAGAGCTCCGACAATTGTTCAGTCAGAGTATCAAGGAAGCCCGAACCCGAGCTTCTACCCAGAACCTATGTGCGGAGCTAGAGGAGCTCACGCAAAACCGAGAATATGGAGATTCGGACTCGCCTTCCGAACCAAGAACAGTCGAGCATAAAAATATCCAGACGAAATTACCTATGAGGACCGAGCTCACTATTCCATCGTTGGGAGCATATGATGTCGGAAATGCTACAGGAGCGACACGCTCTTCGGTGCAGCAAATTCCGTGGCAGTAGGAAGCCGAAGTCATGAACACGGTACGCAAATGGGGTTTGAAGTTTGAGGGGTCAGGAAACCCACTCGAATTTATCGAACGCTTGGAGGAGCTTGCTACCTGCTATGACATCCCGCTCGACCACATCGTCTGGACATTTCCGGAAATTTTTCGAGGCAATGCCCTGGAATGGCTTCGGGTGAACCGATCTACCTTTCAGACGTGGGCTCAATTCCACAGTTCGTTTGTACGGTTTTTCCTCCCCGCTCGTTATGTGCATAAGCTGGAAGATGAAATTATGCGGAAGAAACAAGGCCCTCGGGAGAAGGCTAAGGAGTTTATTCGGGCAGCGCAGTACCTGATGAAACAGCACCCCCGTATGAGCACTGAGGATAACCTAGAGCGGATATATGATAGCCTTCGTCCAGAATACCGGTTATACATAAAACGCCGGGACTTTCAGACCATTGATGACCTGATGGAACTGGCCGAAGAGTACGAGTATATTCGGAGTGAAGATCGAACCGTTCGCCCATGTCCCGTCGTACCGACACCCGTACCTGCCCGATGGAACCCCCCAGAAAGAAGACCACCGCAGCCAAGTTACGTCCCTCCACCAAACCGCACCCCGACCGCCACCAACACCGTTTACGACAGAAATACGCATTGTTGGAGATGTAAGCAACGAGGTCACAGCAAAGCTAATTGCAATCGCCCGTTCAGGATGTTTTGTTCTTTTTGTGGAGAGGACGGTCGATTGTCAAAAGATTGTTCTTGCCACCCAGCCGTTTCTGCTATGCTATCCACCGTTCCGGCCAAGCCCGCCCAACCCCTACCTAAATCACCGATACCGGATTTCGCCGAGGTTGAGAACACTTCTATGTACGGTGTACAAGATTCCAGTACCAGCCACCCTTTAACCGTTCCAGACCTGTCACCAGAAGCCGACGCCCAAGTCCAAGTCCCCGTGGATGTGAGTTGCCATTCTACGGCCAGGGAGCAAGACTCCACCGAAGAAATTGAAGAGGCTCGGAAGGATCCCCGTTATTTCATTCCCGTCAGTATCGGAGAGCAAACATGGAACGCTCTAATCGATACAGGAGCCACAAAGACTTTCATCAGCCTCTCGTTGCGAAACACTCTGCGGCGACTGAAAACGCCCGTCCGTTATCAGCGTTCCGAGATCCACTTGGCAAACGGGAATCCGATTGTGGCTAGGGAGCATTACCTAGTAACGTTACAGTTTGGCAACCGATCGGTGACCGGAGAGGTCTCATGGTTAAAAGACCTTATGGAGGAAGCTGTAATAGGAATGGACTTCCTGAGGAAAGCGGGGCTAGCCATGATTCTTGGTGGCATAACACTCGGCTGCCATAATAAAAGAGTTGACGTAACCGGACCTGAGAAACTAGGACTCATTGGCAGTGCCGACTTATCCACGTTTGACCAATCCCGGCTAACAGAATTCCTGAGTAGAGAGTTGCCGAAATTTGACCGACTGGCTCCGATTTGCAACGCGGCGGTGCATACCATTCGTCTCAAAAACGAACAACCGTTTAAGCAACGATACTACCCCCGGAATCCGGCTATGCAGCAGATCATCGACGACGAGATTGACGAACTCCTGAGCGCGGGTAGGATTGAGCCTTCCAGTAGCCCCTACAGCTCACCCATCGTGTTGGTGAGGAAAAAGAATGGAAGTTGGAGGGTATGCGTAGATTACAGGCAACTGAATGAACGGTCCGAAAAATATGCTTACCCGCTTCCCCACATTCAAGGAATTTTGGATAAACTGCGCGAGGCCAAGCATATATCCACAATAGACCTGAAGCAGGGGTATTGGCAAATACCGTTAGCACCAGAGTCACGGCAGTTCACTGCATTCACCGTTCCAGGCCGAGGATTATACCAGTGGACCGTTATGCCATGTGGTTTACATTCGGCCCCTGCTACCTTTCAACGAGTTCTGGACACCATCCTCCGAGAAGACTTATCAAATAACGCTTTTGCCTACCTGGACGACATAATTATAGTCAGTCGCTCCTTCAATGAACATCTAACTCACCTTAAGGAAGTATTTGACCGTCTGACCGCCGCTAATTTACGAATCAAAGTTGAGAAATGTGATTTCTGCAAGACCGAGTTAAAGTATTTGGGACATGTGGTGAGCAACAGAGGCATCCACACCGACCCCGACAAAGTTACCGCCGTACAACAATTGAAGTCTCCTACTACTGTCAAAGAGCTCCGCAGAGTTTTGGGTATAACGTCGTGGTACCGCCGCTTCATCGAAAATTTCTCGCAAGTCGCCTCTCCTCTAACGAACCTCTTGAAGAAAAACGTTAAATGGGAATGGGGCTCAGAGCAGCAAAAAGCGTTCGATGCATTAAAAGAAAAGTTGACCAGCGCTCCGATCTTAACCTGCCCCGATTTCAGCCTACCGTTTATTCTTCAAACGGATGCGAGCCAAGAAGGTTTGGGAGTGGTGCTGACGCAGACGGTAGACCAGCAAGAGAGAGTAATTTCATATGCCAGCAGAACACTAAGCGACCTGGAGCGAAAGTACTCCACAACCGAAAAGGAGTGTTTGGGCATAGTTTGGGGAATCCGGAAAATGAGGCCTTACTTGGAAGGTTATCATTTCACCGTTGTGACTGACCATCACTCTCTCAAATGGTTACATTCCCTGCAAAACCCCTCCGGTCGGCTAGCCCGATGGGCAATTGAATTGCAACAATATGATTTCACTGTCCAGTATAGGAAAGGCTCCATGAATCTCGTGGCAGACGCCTTATCTCGAGACCCCCAACCTATTACCGCCAGTGATTTGCTAGCTGCCTGCGCCGACGCAAAACCAGACTGGGTAGACCGCCAAAAAACTTTAGTTTCCCGTCACCCTGAAGAATTTAAGGATTACAGAATAATAGCGGACAAGCTATATCGAAAATTTCCTGGTCACCCCCTGTCCGATCCGAATAACGCATGGAAGTGGTGTGTTCCGTTGCCTGACCGTCAGAGAATCCTGTTTGAAAACCACGATGCCGTTACAGCGGGGCACCTGGGAATAGCAAAAACTACCGCCAGAATGATGCAGTCCTACTATTGGCCAGGCATGCTGAAAGACATTGCTCAGCACGTGCGAGGTTGTCATTCGTGTAATCAATTCAAAATCCCTCAACAAAAACCAGGAGGAATAATGTATTCACTACCGGTCGAAACCCCTTGGGAGATAATATGTGCCGATTTCGTTGGCCCCTTACCCCGGTCCATGAAAGGGAATAGCATGATGTTGGTGATCATGGACAAGTTCACCAAATGGGTGGAAGTCGTGCCCTTTCGTGCTGCAACAGCGTCAGGGGTAATCAAAGCTCTAAGAGAGAGGATTATTCACACATTTGGTGCCCCTAAAACTTTTTTGACCGATAATGGTAGCCAGTTCACCAGTCAGCAGTTGCAGAAATTCTTACAAGAAATGGGCATAACACACCGATTCACCGCTCCTTATTCTCCGCAAGAAAATCCCACCGAACGCGTTAATAAAGTCATAAAAACTATGATTGCACAATACGTGGACAACAACCACCGCCGTTGGGATGAATTCCTCCCTGAACTATGTTTTGCTTTTAACACCAGCAGTCATTCTTCCACCGGATTTACTCCTGCCTTTCTCAATTTTGGTCGCGAGTTAAGAGCACCAAAGGAGACAGACTCATCACCACCCGAACTCACCAGCTCGTCCGAAGAAATTTCCGTCCGCATCGAGAGAATGAAAGAACTATATAATCTGGTTGCTGTCAACTTACAAAAAGCATCAGACAACCAGGGAAAATATTACAACCTTCGACGAAGATCTTGGCGGCCATGTATAGGGGAAGAGGTATACAAGAAAACTCGTGTCCTCTCTTCGGCCGTAAACCAGTTCACCGAAAAATTGGCACCCCGTTATGATGGACCATACGAAGTTATCAAGTTTGAATCTCCTGTCATCGTTGTGCTTCGGTCTCTCTCTCGCAATAACACTAACAAAATAAGAGCAAACATCAAAGATCTGAAAGCCATCAATCACAACCGATCTAAAAATAATATCAGTCTCAGTTCAACCATGGACAAGAAAGGTAGTGCTCCAACAATCAGGAAAGTGGCAAAAACAACCCGACAAGTAATGCCCAAGGGACGCGCATCAGTGGATCTAACTCGCCGCATGCCCACGCGTCCGCAGAAACCATCAGCACCAGGTGCAACAAATGTCGATGTCGGGAAGGATTCCAGACCGAAAGGCTCCACCTCAAAGCGCTCAGTAGAGTTGCTTGTCTCGACACCACCAGTGGAGAGGACAGTGCAGGCGAAAGGAAAAGTCGATATCCGGGACATAGTGGTTATCAAAGCCGGGCCCTCACTATTGGAGCAACATGGACTGATCAAATCACAGAGGGATGCAGCCGTCAAAAATGGTTTGAACGAAACACGGCATTTTCGTCCAACACCCAACCCATTTCGTCCACCCTCCAGCACCACCCGCCCACCAGCCAACAGAAACCGTCCACCATGCAGCACCAACCGTCCGCCAAACAACCCATCCCGTCCACCAGCCACCAGAAGCCGTCCACCATACAACACCAACCGTCCGCCAGACAACTCATTTCGACAACCAGCCCACAGACGCTCGCCACCATCCAGCACCAACCGTCCACCAGTCAAACCGATTCAGATTTTGTGCCCATCCCCTGGCCGGAGTCGTCAGAGCACAATAGGTCATCGCTGTCCCCGCAATTTGACCCTTTCCAAGGGATAAACATAAAACAGTGCCCTCGTTTTAACCCGCAGGCTCGTCGGCAACAATTTTATATATCTCGGCCGTTCGGGGACATCAAGGTGACCATTCGCACTCCAGGGACGGCCATACTCTCATTTGATGGAAAAGAGGTTCAGTACTACAGCGGTTAGAGCAGCCGCGCAAGAAAAAAAAAAAAAAAACATAATTTTTGATTCCAATTTGAATTTTTTTTACGAATCGAATGTTTATTTGTTTTACTTTATCCAATGATTTTTTTTTTATGAATCGAATTTAACTTTTTTTTTAACTTTTTCCAGTTTTTTATGAATGGAATGTTTATTTTTTGCTATGAATTTAATGTTTATTTTGTTAAGTTTTGAAATATATAATTTGGTTGATTTAATAGATTAAGTTTTCAAGTTATTTTTTTGGAAGTTTGTTCTCTGCACCGTTGCCACCGAATTTTTGACGAGAAGGTTCCCGTCAACCGAAATAGGAGGGGAATGTGACGAAGTCACAAGCCTTTTCCTCTCTTTATATATTTTATACACAATTGTACGTCATGTATTGCTCAGCTAAAGGTATGCATTACTTGACTCAGACATGCACACCTGAAAGTATGCAACGGAAACTTCCCTTCAAGCACACATTGTTGGTGCATAGTAATAATTACATAAATACCAGACATTGCAGAAACCAGTTTTGCATTCGTTCTCTCAACTCACATGTTGTTCTTGTATGAAAACCATCAAGAGGAAGTCAGCGAATGCACTGAAATTGGAGAAAAATACCTTTTGCAATATAAGTAAGATTATTACTTGTGCAAATATAAGGCATTTATCTTCCCTTAGGAAAACCAGGGGTACGTAGTGTGCCGAGAGAATCCAACTTTTAAAGTCGAAACTCGCAAGAGCACGGCTAAATTCTTCCGTTTTCCGCTTCCCGTTCCGTTTCCCGATTTCCAATTACCGTTCCATTATATTATAAGTTTATTTTAACTTTGTTTTGGTACCTTACCAGTCCCTGTTGATATTCCGGGCATTGGTTTGAGTAGTTGCCGTTTGGGCCCTCCTGTTGATATTCCAGGATTAGGTAACTTCATTTTATTGTGCCATTCCAGTCCCTGTTGATATTCCGGGCATTGGTTTGTGCGGTTTATTTGCCTGTTGATATACCGGGCCGTAGGAGATAACGTTGTTTTGGTACCTTACCAGTCCCTGTTGATATTCCGGGCATTGGTTTGAGTCGTAGCCGTTTGGGCCCTCCTGTTGATATTCCAGGATTAGGTAACTTCATTTTATTGTGCCATTCCAGTCCCTGTTGATATTCCGGGCATTGGTTTGTGCTGTTTATTTGCCTGTTGATATACCGGGCCGTAGGAGATAACGTTGTTTTGGTACCTTACCAGTCCCTGTTGATATTCCGGGCATTGGTTTGAGTCGTAGCCGTTTGGGCTCTCCTGTTGATATTCCAGGATTAGGTAACGTCATTTTATTGTGCCATTCCAGTCCCTGTCGATATTCCGGGCATTGGTTTGTGCTGTTTGATTTGCCTGTTGATATACCAGGCGCTGTAAGGAGATAAACGTTTTGTGCCGTACCAGTACCTGTTGATATTCCAGGCCCTGGTCTGAGCCTTAGCCGTTTGGGCTTATTTACAGTTTTATTATTAAGTCCGTATTTTAAACATTACTTGAATTGTATAACGTATTTGAATTATATAGAATCCAAAATAAGTATAAACCTGAATTGTTTTTTCAAAGGAATGATTGTAACTGAATTGTAAATCAATATATATATCCTATTTGAAATTGTAAAATCCTGAATTGTAAAATAAAACACCGAATTATAACGTATTAGAATAAACATTTGAATTGTATTACTTTTAACGATAAATAAATATTTTAACCTCCATATCCGGAGTTTTTTTATGTGTTTTCTTCGGCTGACTCTGGAAACCGCTGAACTACCTCAGCTATAAACAAAGAAACACTCTCACAACCTACATTAAATATAATGTAACGTTTACCTATCTATGCATGTTCATTTTATGTGTCCTGACTCCTGAGTCCTGACCTTCATCAAGATTTCGATCGAGTCCCAAACGAGCTCACATTTTTTTGTTACTATTATGGCAGCACCAGCAAGTAAAATATGAAAAAAAAAACAACAACAAAACGAAAATAGAAAAAAATTACCCACATTTAGCTATTAGCTACTGTGTTTTGAAAAAAAATCCCTTCACCCTTCCATACATACATACGAACTTGTCATCGCATATCGATCGCATTACTAAATCAAAGCGAAAGGACAACAACGAAACCCACAGAAAGACACACAAAAAGTATCCTCTATACTAAAACGTCCAATGCCAATCACCATTCCACTAATCTTTTCCCTCTGCTTTCCTTTCCGCTGCCTTCACCTCCTCTACTACAGTGGCTGCAGCCGGCGGTGCGCGCCACCACCGCACCGCACCGCACCGCTTTGAGAATAATAATTATTGTGAGTTCACTGCGACTGCGGAAGATCACAAAATTATTTTGAAAAGAGAACAAGAGTAAATGAGTATACCAAAAACAATATAACGAAGAGAAAAGAATATCGCACTACCACAAAGAACACAATTTACATGGCGTTTAAGTTCTGTTCTGAGGTAGACCCACCCTTAAGGCCGTGTTCCACAATGGGCTGTCTGCGCCCGCTTCCTTAAGTAAGTAAATAAGTAAAAAACGAAGTTTCATTTTTATACTACAACATAAAGTATAGGTACCATTGAAATTGAATTTTAAATTAAACTGATAATTTAATATTTTGTGGGATATATCCTCCGAAACATATTCCTTCGATTTTTTTTTTTATAAAGTACCTTTGCACATTGTTGAATTTATTTATTTGTTACAAATTTGTTACGCGGTTACACAAGCTGCCGATTTATTTGTTTGGAAAACCTTTAAATATAGGGATAAAACCCATAATCTTTTCCTTTTCAAAAAATTTTAATTTCACAAAATGGAGAAGAAGTACCAAAAGGAAAACTTTCAAATTTCATTTAAGGTTTTTTTTTTTCTTTCGAATAAAAACCAACGATAGACAAAAATAAAGTGCACGACTGGGTCGTACGAACTTGCTCTAATGTGTTCAAATGGTCTTGGGGCTTGAGATTTTCGGAAAAAAGCATTGAAAATAAAGTGCACGACTGGGTCGTACGAACTTGCTCTAATGTGTTAAAATGGTCTTGGGTGCTTGAGATTTTGGGAAAAAAGCGTTGAAAAAATCATATGAAATTTTATAAATCACTTTAAAATCAATACCTAAAACGTTTTTTGGAAAAAATGAAGTAAGCCATCAGGTTTCTTTTACGTTTTTGAATTTTTACGATCATTTTTTTCAAAATTGTTCGACCAGTTTTTTCAAAAAACAGTTTTTTTGAAAAACTTTTTGAAAATATATTCCAAATTTTTTTTGAGTATGCCAACTTCTAGTGCTTTGTAGTTTTTATCAGAAAAATAAAATTACAAAAATATAGATTAAGCCACTTTTGGAAAAAACAAAAATTTAAAAAAAAATTTGAAACTTTTTTAAAAAACTCAAAAGAACTTTTTTTGAAAAATTTAAGAATTAAAATTATTTCTTTTATAAAAGGGCTTCTACATTAAAAATTTCATCAAAATCCATCAAGTGGCTTACGAGAAAATCGGATTTCAAAAAACCGGTCCTATGGGAGGTACCGTTATAAGACTTTTCCTGAAAAATCTATTCTAACCAAAACATTAAGTTTGCGCAGAAAACATCATTCAGAAAGTTTTATCAAAATCGTAGGAGCCGTTTTCGAGAAAAATTGAATTTTCACTAAAAATCGTATGGCAGATACCGTTAGTTTTAAAGCTAGAATGCTTATTCCAAAAACTCCTCTGTAGGACGTCATAATAATACTATCTACCAAGTTTGAAGCAAATCGGTCCAGCCGTTTAGGCTGTAGGTGCCGATACAGACAGACGGACAGACAGACAGACAGACAGACAGAATTGTCGGACCCACTTTTTTCGACTTCTCTATCATCGTAATGTTATGTTTGATTGTCCAAAAAAAAATTTTTTTTTTTTACGAATGCATAACTTGCCTTATAGTACCTATAATCGCAAGTAAAATCATATGAAATTTTATTAATCACTTAAAAACCAATAGTAAAAACGTTTTTTGGAGAAAATGAAGTAAGCCATCAGATTTCTTTTGCTTTTTCAAAATTTAAGGAAATTTTTTTTAAAATCGTTCGACCAGTTTTTTCAAAAAACGGTTTTTTTTTTTGAAAAACTTTTTGAAAACATATTCCAAATTTTTTTTGAGTATGCCAACTTCTAGAACTTTGTAGTTTTTATCAGAAAAATAAAATTTAAAAAAAATTACTTAAACCGTTTTTGGAAAAACAAAAAATAAAAAAAAATTTTAAAACTTTTTTAAAAAATTCAAAAAAACTTTTTTTGAAAAATTAAAGAATTTTTATTATTTTGCTTGTAATAGGGCTTCTACATTAAGAATTTCATCGAAATTCGTCCGGTGGCTTACGAGAAAATCGGATTTAAAAAAATCGGTCCTATGGGAGGTACCGTTATAAGACTTTTCCTGAAAAATCTATTCCAACCAAAACATTAAGTTTGCGCAGAAAACATCATTCAGAAAGTTTTATCAAAATCGAAGGAGCCGTTTTCGAGAAAAATTGAATTTTCACTAAAAATCGTATGGCAGGTACCGTTAGTTTTAAAGCTAGAATGCTAATTCCAAAAACCCCTCTGTAGGACGTCATAATAATACTATCTACCAAGTTTGAAGCAAATCGGTTCAGCCGTTTAGGCTGTAGGTGCCGATACAGACAGGCGGATAGACAGACAGACAGACAGAATTATCGGACCCACTTTTTTCGACTTCTCTATCATCGTAATGTTATGTTTGATTGTCCAAAAACATTTTTTTTTTACCAATGCATAACTTGCCTTATAGTACCTACCTATGATCGCAATTAAAAAACGAATATGATACCAAATGAAATTATTATTAAATCAGAATAGGTACTTAGCTTTTATATTTTTTTATTATTCCAAAATTTACCTCCTTCAAAATGTTCTCTTTTTTTGCTGCTATCTCGAGTTAATCCAAAATCCTCAAAATTTTCACCAACTTCTCTTCTATCTCCTTGACTACTTTTAAAACTCTTTCTTTGTTTTTTAAACCACTGAATTTCTTTTCAAGACCAAAAACTTTTCTTTTCTTCGCTATTCTCCCCAATCTTTTTCTTTCTCTTCCAAATCAGAATTCGCTTAAGTCTTTCAATTTTTCCCCACCGAATAAATAAGAAAAATAAATAAGAAAATTGCGAAGACTTTGGAGCGAAACAATTCGTATAGTGCTAGCTCAATATACCCAACCCATTGAAGGAGAGTTTGGCGGACATTTTCTATTTCGCGAGTGACGTCGGTGGGCTTTCGTTAGATTAAGGCGAGTAGGAGGTAAGATCAAAAACAGTCCATTGTTCCCAAGTAGAAGTTGAGCTATTTTATGAACTGGACCATAAATTGTAGCTGCACTACGACCGTTCGTAGTTTCGAAGGGGTTGATGACATCTACGAAATCTTCGTGATTTCACGGCTTTCTCGCCTAACCAAGCATCCATGTAGGCCAAGGTAAGTGTTGAGAGTACCTGTATAAAGTAAATAAAGTGCACGACTGGGTCGTACGAACTTGCTCTAATGTGCTAAAATGGTCTTGGGGATTGAGATTTTCGAAAAAAGGCATTGCAAAAATCATATGAAATTTTACTAATCACTTAAAAATCAATACCTTAAACGTTTTTTGGAGAAAATGAAGTAAACCATCAGGTTTCTTTTACGTTTTTGAATTTTGACGAAAATTTTTTTTCAAAATCGTTCGACCATTTTTTTCAAAAAACGGTTTTTTTTGAAAAACTTTTCGAAAACATATTCCAAATTTTTTTTGAGTATGCCAACTTCTAGAACTTTGTAGTTTTTATCAGAAAAATAAAATTGAAAAAAAAAAATGATTAGACCGTTTTTGGAAAAAACAAAAAATAAAAAAAAAATTTTAAACTTTTTTAAAAAATTCAAAAAAACTTTTTTTGAAAAATTTAAAATTTTTCATTATTTCGTTTATAACAGAGCTTCCACATTAAAAATTTCATCGAAATTCGGCGAGTGGCTTACGAGAAAAAAACCGGTCCTATGGGAGGTACCGTTATAAGACTTTTCCTGAAAAATCTATTCCAACCAAAACATAAAGTTTGCACAAAAAACATTATTCAAAAAGTTTTATCAAAATCGTAGGAGCCGTTTTTGAGAAATATTAATTTTTCACTAAAAATCGTATGGCAGGTACCGTTAGTTTTAAAGCTAGAATGCTAATTCCAAAAACCCCTCTGTAGGACGTCATAATAATACTATCTACCAAGTTTGAAGCAAATCGGTCCAGCCGTTTAGGCTGTAGGTGCCGATACAGACAGACGGACAGACAGATAGACAGACAGACAAACAGACAGAATTGTCGAATTGTCGGACCTACTTTTTTCGACTTTTCTATCATCGTAATGTTATGTTTGACTGTCCAAAAAAAAATTTTTTTTTACGAATGCATAACTTGCCTTATAGTACCTATAATCGCAAGTAAAAAAGGGACAGGGAGGAAAAGAACCGGGATCTGAGTATAAGTAGTATTTGTGACGTCAAATTTTACCGTACCGTATGCACGAATGTCTTCTAAGAACTCATTTATGTTACATTTGCTACCACTTACGGTATCCTTAGAGCATCTCACTTCTGTTTGGGCATCAACTGATCCTATTGCTCCTGTTCTTTCACTGAGATCTCCCATTAGAATGAAATGGTTAGAGTGAAATTCATGTTTTTAAATTGCCGAAATATCGAACCCAATGATTGAACTTTAAATAGCTAGGAACTAAATTTAAGATTGTTCCTGAAAAGTTTCCTCTCAAAAGTACTGAGTTCCAAAAATTTATGAATTCTAGTTTATGTATAGCTTCTTCGATATTCGAATAAGCATCCTCCACTAGCTTTGCCAAAGTTATGAGTTTTGTTTGCGGTAATCCAAAATAGTTTAAATTCTTTAAAATAAATACCGTATAGTTATTATGTGTATGCTGACATTAAACAAAAGTTTCATATAAAAAGAAAATATTAAATTTGCAAACGTACACAGTTTATACAAATTTGTGAAGTGGTTTTTAAGAAAAAAAAGTTTTTTTTTGAAAAACTTTTTGAAAACATTTTCCAAAAAACAAAAAATTCAAAAACGCTAGTTCATAGGTATTCAGCAAATACATTTGTTAATAATTTTTGAAAAATATTTCACGACCAGTTTTCAAAAAAATTATTTTTTTTAAATTTCTTTTAAAAAGTGCTTTCAAAAATACAAAATAATATTTTTTTAAAAATATTGGTATGCAGTATAAATTTAAATACCCTCACCTTTATATGTGTGAAATTTAAAATGTATAAGTTGGGCCATTTTCGAGATAGTTGAAAGCAAAAAAAAAAAACAAAATAATATTTTTTAAAAATATTGGTATGCAGTATAAATTGAAATACCCTCACCTTTATATGTGTGAAATTTAAAATGTATTGGTTGGGCCATTTTCGAGATAGTTGAAAGCAAAAAAAAAACGGTCCTATAAAAACGGTACCGTTTTAAGACATTTAAAAAAAATGTCAGCCATATAATTGGCCCTACCTAAAAACCTTCACTAATTTTTACTTGCGATTATAGGAACTATAAGACAAGTTATGCATTCGTAAAAAAATTTTTTTTTTGGACAATCAAACATAACATTACGATGATAGAGAAGCCTAAAAAATTGGGTCCGACAATTCTGTCTGTCTGTCTGTCTGTCCGTATGTATGTCTGTATAGTTACCTACAGCCTAAACGGCTGGACCGATTTGCTTCAAACTTGGTATATAGTATTATTATGACGTCCTACAAGGGGTTTTTGGAATTAGCATTCTAGCTCCAAAACTAACGGTACCTGCCATACGATTTTTTGTGGAAAATTAGTTTTTCTCAAAAACGGCTCCTACGATTTTGATAAAACTTTCTGAATTATGTTTTCTTTGCAAACTTTATGATTTGGTTGAAATAGATTTTTCAGGAAAAGTCTTATAACGGTACCTCACATAGGACCGGTTTTTTTAAATCCGATTTTCTCGTAAGCCACTTGACGGATTTTGATGAAATTTTTAATGTAGAAGCCCTTTTATAAAAGAAATACTCAAAATT
Organism: Platycheirus albimanus; assembly: GCA_916050605.2. Classification (NCBI taxonomy): domain Eukaryota; kingdom Metazoa; phylum Arthropoda; class Insecta; order Diptera; family Syrphidae; genus Platycheirus; species Platycheirus albimanus. The sequence goes on from OU696698.1 coordinate 38,797,475, forward strand.
CTCAAATTTTTCAAAAAAGTTTCAAAATTTTTTTTAATTTTCGTTTTTTCCAAAAACAGTTTAATCTACATTTTTTAAATTTTATTTTTCTGATAAAAACTACAAAATGCTAGAAGTTGGCATACTCAAAAAAAATTTGGAATATATTTTCGAAAAGTTTTTCAAAAAAAACTGTTTTTTGAAAAAACTGGTCGAACGATTTTGAAAAATTTTTTAATAATCTAAACAACCAACTTGGTACATGCTCGTATTAAATTTAAAAGCAACAACTTTTGTTGTTGTTTTTTCATTTAATTTTTCAATGGAATATTTTTCTTTCAATTTTAATTTTTAAAAAGCTTATGCCTCTATAGTTTGGCAGAGTAGGCGGGCTCCTTTTTCGTGGACCGGGCTGATCCTTAGTCTGGTGATGGCTACTTTGATTTAATTTTGGTCGGGCAGATGTAGCTCATAGTCGTCATCTATATTAAATAGTATAAGTTGATAGTGAGTAAGATCTTGGCTGTCATCGCCATTTAACAACTGGTCATTCTCCAGATCGCTATCACCGCCTGCGTATCAGCTATGGTGTTTCCATCCTGATATTTGCAGGGCCCAATCCAACTTGTGAAACCTGATGTAGACTGTTTCACACTTTTACAGAAATTTCGTACCTCTTTTCTGCAAAAACATTACTTCGACTTCACGTTGTTGGTGTTCTTTTTACTTCCTCCTGACTCCTGAGAAAGCATTTCTCAACGTTCCTTAGCTCAATGCAGAGATTTCTGGACGCTCTAGTATCTCTCTGAAGCAACGACCTGTATGCCTCCGTTTTAGTTTTGTTTTTGGCTGAGCATATTCGATTTAAACTTAACTTAATTTAAAAAGATCACAGTCTAATTTAATTTATTTTGACAAAATATATTTTAAGAAAAACTCAAATTATGTTCTTTTTTCATTTTTCATAAAACTTTAAACTACCTTATAGGGATAGCTATATTAACTTGGCTAGAATAGCCACGGATGTTTTGGGTTTCATTAGGCGACCACAACGAAACACCTGGTTTGATGATGAGTGCAGGCTCTCACACTTGGCCAAAGACGAAGCCTATCATGCAGTTCTGAATGCCAGAACTAGATCTGCCAAGAGCGCTTTCCGTGCGGTGTACCAGCAAAAGAGGAAAGAGGAACATCGGCTTTTCAGAAGAAAAAAAAGAGAACTGGAAAAACGAATGGTTGAATCAATTGAGGGGTGCTACGGCAGAAGCAATGTTCGAAAGTTCTACCAAAGGGTAAAGCATTCGTCCAAGGGTTACAAAGCCCGAGCGGAAGCTTGTAGAGACGAGGGTGGGAATGTCGTTGTAGATACACATTCGGTGCTGAGAATTTGGAAAGAACACTTCTGCAGACTGTTAAACGGCGAAGACAACCAACTAATCGCTGTCAGGTAGAATGATCCATTCGATTTGGATGATGATGAACAAAATGTCCGTCCTCCCGACCAAGAAGAAGTTCGGATAGCAATATCTAAACTAAAGTCCAACAAGGCTGCTGGAGCTGATGGCCTTACGGCTGAACTCTTCAAAGCAGCGGGAGATGACTTGGTGAGGAGCATACACCAACTCATCTGTACAATCTGGTCGGATGAAAATATGCCTGACGAATGGAACCTCAGCATTGTGTGAAAGGAGATACTCTAAGCTGCGCCAACTACAGAGGTATAAGTCTCCTAAATGTCGCCTATAAAATCTTGTCGGCCATTCTGTGTGAACGTCTGAACCCTTTCGCACGTGAACTGATTGGCCCCTATCAGTGTGGTTTCAGGCCCGGTAAGTCAACCGTCGACCAAATTTTCACACTTCGGCAGATTTTGGAAAAGACCCAAGAATTCCAGATCGATACTCACCACCTCTTTATCGATTTTAAAGTCGCCTATGACAGCGTAAACAGGAACGAGCTATACAGAGCCATGTCGCTTCTTGGCATCCCTGCAAAACTCGTTCGATTGTGCAGGATGACTATGGAGAACTCGCGCTGCTCCGTCAAGGTTGGTAAGAACACCACCGACTCATTTAATTTCGAGAAAGGCTTACGACAGGGTGACGCGCTGTCATGTAACCTCTTCAACATCATTCTTGAGGCAATCGTACGCAACTCGCATGTCAACACCAGCGGTACGATTTTTTTTAGATCCGTTCAATTACTTGGCTATGCTGATGATATTGACATTATTGGAAGAACGAAGCGCGCTGTCAGTGGAGCATTCGCAAGTATTGAAGTGGAAGCGGCTCGAATGGGTCTGGCTGTAAATGAAGATAAAACAAAGTATATGCTGTCCTCGGGTGAAGTAGATCATCACCGTAGGCTCGGACAAAACGTCACAATGGGCAGATATAACTTTGAGGTTGTCAAGGACTTTGTCTATTTGGGTTCCACTATAACCTCTCAGAACAACATCAGTGAAGAGATCAGTCGAAGAATCACTCTTGCCAATCGCTGTTTCTTCGGGCTAAGAAGGCATCTTAGTAGTAAAGCCCTCTCTCAAAGGACCAAGGAGACACTATACAAGACCCTTATCATCCCAGTCCTGCTGTATGGGGCAGAAGCGTGGACACTGACACAATCGGATGAATACAAGCTGGGGTGCTTTGAGAGAAAGATTCTTCGGGTGATATTCGGGCCTGTATGTATCAATGGAGTATGGAGGAGAAGATTCAATGGCGAACTGTACGGGCTATACAGCGACATTGACTTGGTTAAGAAGCTGAAAATTCAGCGGCTTAGATGGCTGGGCCATGTGGAGCGTATGGACGAAAACGCTCCTGCCCGACGAGTCTTCAATTCCAACCCGGAGGGCCGATGCAGTTCTGGAAGACCCCATCTAAGGTGGCGCGATCAAGTGGTAAACGACCTCAACCAACTTGGTGTGCGCAACTGGAGGCCACTGGCTAGGGACCGGCCTAGCTGGCGAGGATTGTTGGTTGAGGCCGTGGTCCACAATGGACTGTCTGCGCCACCTTAAGTGAGTAAGTAAGAATAGCCACAGCATTGTTTTTTGTGTTTTCGTGTTTTTGTTGTTGCTTTTTTTGTGTTGCCACTATATCTATTCTACCTTAACTATCCTATCTAATCAGATTTCAGCGCTCATCCTACAGAAGTGCTACGCTTGTTTTAGTCTATCCTTCAAGTCCCGATTGGACGCAGCGGTACTGAACCGAAGGCCCTTTACTCCGTTTCCTACCGTTGTACAGGAGTCGCTGATCCACAGTCTTGCGCCCGAAATGGTAGGTTAACGGAACCGGCAATCTATCCTGTATCAGCTTTCGACTATCTAAAAATAGGAAAGCTTCGGGTGGAATGAAGCCACTTACAAGTGCTTTCTCAAAGTATTGATCCAAATATGAATCTCGACTAGACGTTAAAAATTCTTTTATTTTTTAGGCCGATCGATCACAACTAATTTTTAACTTCGACCTTGACTTACCCGTCCTTTAAAAACTCACGTACTGTCTAATCAAATTTTGGACAGTAAAATACATTCCATTTTGAGAAATGAATTGAGATCAATTAAAATAAAAACATTATATTTTTTAATAAATTGTGAAATTGCTCAGTAATTTTCATATATTTTTTAATTATATGCATTTTCATCATCCAATGACTTTCCTTTAGTTTCTTTCAAACATATTAAAACGAACAAAAATCCAAACCCACATACTGAAGCAAACATCCACATAACGCTCGATAGCCCGACGGTGGTCAGTAAAATGGGGAATACTTTCAGAACTAAAGCTATAACTAAGCTCAGAACAACAAGGCACATTGTTGTCCCCAATGATCGGATCTAAAAATTAAATACAAAATTTAAATAATAATTTACTTAACTTATTTTAATAACATACTTTCGGAGGAAGAATCTCAACAAGAACCACAAAAGTTACTGCAACAACTCCAATGTTCGCTGAAAATATAACTAACGACATAAGGACAACCGGAAGCCATAGCACACTGGTCAATTCAGTGTTTATACCCACATACTCGTACGAATACACTCCAATCAATGTTAAACCAACACACATACCAGTCGTAGACAGTAGCAAGAGGAACTTTCGTCCATATCTATCAACCAGAACAAAAGCACAAAACGATCCAACTACTTGAACAACTCCAATAATGATGGTATTTGTGTTGGGATCCATCGACGAATGTGTTTCAGTAAATATAACAGATGAGTAATTTAGGATTGTAAAGATTCCTGAAAAGCCGTTCACCATAACAAGGACAATTCCACTGATGATTGCCTTCAAAGATCTCTTAGCAACTGAAAGTACAAGAATAAGGAATTTATTACTCCAACAAAGGATGACCTTTTCTAGGGATACCTACAGACATCTCTCATGGAAAGTTTTTCTTTGTTTTTTGCTGACAAAATCGATATTTTCATCTTATTAAAATAGGTATCAAACTGTAGTTGATCCTCTTTGGTGTTTATTTTGGAGTTCTTGTAATATTTCAGAGAACTTTCAGCAGCATCGATGAGTCCTTTCCGAAGCAAATATTGTGGTGTTTCAGGAAATTGAACGGTGAGGATAAGGTAAAGTATAGGTAACATCATTACAACACACGGGATGATCAGGTATGAAACATGGGAGGCTATAATGAAGCCAAATAGCATCCCAATGTTCATAGAGAAACAAAAGAGGGATCCTAGTGTTCCGCGAATCCTGAAAAAATAGGTGTGTTTACGGTGGTCAAATAAATAATTGTTTTTTTTATGTAACTTACTGTAAATCAGCAATTTCAGCAACGAAGATGGGAATAATGACATAAATACCACCTCCAGTAGTACCTGCTAATAGTCGTGCTATATAAAGAAAATGAACGTCGTTTGCGAGGAAAATCAATGTCCAAAAGCACTGTGAAAAAAAATGTAATTTTTTTAGAAGTGTAGATAGAAATAATAGGAGTTGATTTTGATAATAGAACAGTGCTGTCATCTACTGACGAGCAGCACTTTTCGAAAATGTTGATGATCATATTCACAAGTTAAAAAGCCCATGAGAATTGTGTTGCCTTGAGCCGATGGGATCAGTTTCCAATGCTTGTAAGTGTGTCTACTTAGTTGGTTCATCTTCATCATAATGTTATGTAATGAAAGTATGTTGTAAATTGATATTTTTGAAATAATTTTATAATCAAAACCATGATTAAAACACGATGACAAGCAAATACCGATGGAGCAGGAATTAAGAGATAGTAAAGAAACTCTGGCGGAATATAAGAAAATCGCTTCCCAGGTTACCAAGCACCACTTTGATCACCCTTATTCTGATTTTGTGACGTTTTGCGTAAGGTATTGGATTGATGTAAGATATGTTTGGACTACTAATTGTACATAACAAATTGGTGACTTGAAATAAGGACAAACGAAATAAGTCCGAATTTCCAATTTTTACTTTAATTAGGTATCTAAAAAGAATAGTGGTTAAACTTGAGAACATTACGTCAGAGAGTTAAAATCTGCAGGATCACTTCCACTTCAAAATTACCGAAACAATAAAATCTATGAACATCATTGGCACATTTTCAAACAGTACTCTTACTTTGAAAACTTAAAAAATACCATATTTGTTTATTTAAAACCAGCATACAAAAAAGTGCTCATACGCCATACACCCGAAAAGCGTGATTTTGTTATGTATGTATCTTTTTAAAAACTGCAATAATCCATCAAACTGTTAACGTGCACACAATTTCCATTCCATGAAAAAAAGAGAAAAACAACTATTGAAACATTATTGCTTTATTGTTAAATGCGCCGGTAACCAAAACACCCCTTAACCACATCGAAACATCATCATCGCTTGGACACAAATCCAATTATGCTACTTCTATTGGGCAACCAAATTATTTGTATACACCGTGCGAAACCATACGCAGCTACAAAAAAAGCAAAAGCAACAACAAATGCTTATGTGCATTGACGGTGCAGAGAAATAACTTCACTGGGAAATAACTTCACATGGGAAATAACTTCACCACCATTGGGAAATAACTTCACTTTTTTGATGTGAAGTTATTTCCCATTTTGAGTGGAAAATAACTTAACTTTTTTGTGGGAAATAATTTCACTTTTGTTGGTAAAGTTATTTCCCATTTAAGTGGGAAATAACTTCACTCCAATCTAAGTTTTGAAGATTCCATCAGAGTTGTTGCATTTATTCATGTTGCTAAGTTACAAGCTCATTTTCTTTGCAAACAGCTCGTGCTAGTAAACTATGTTGTCCCAGTATCTTGTGGCTATAAGCAATTGTTAATTGTTCATTTTGCTCACTCCGAACATGTAAGTAATAAGTATACTTATTATTTTCATGTAATGATCCGCACGATTTTTTTTACAATTACATACTTTATACTCTATATTATGTATGTACAAGTAAGAAATTAGGTATAAATTCGAATATATTTAAAATAAAAAATATAATTGTTTCATTGTTTTATTTAAAAGAAAGTTTTTGTTCAATGATTTTGAATATTTTTTTTCCTAGATAGGTACCTACAGTTGCTAAGAAAATTTTATTGCATACCTATATAATGAAAGTTCCTAGTTTATCCAAGAAAACTCTCAAAACAATTCGAAAAATTGAAAGCTTTTTCACAAATTTTTCTTAATATAATTTTATAGTGATTCTTTCTTTTCTTAAAATGGAGCATTTACCTACCCAGCATAAGAGCAGGTTCGTCCAACCCAGTCATGCATTTTATTTCTTCTAAAAGCATAGCAATTGAAACTGCAATTTCATAAAGGAAAAATATCTAATATAATACGAAAGAAAAATAAATATAAAGAAAAATCTACACTCAAGTTGAGTGACTCAAATTTTATAAATTTGTTTTCAAAGGCTTTTAAAAATAAAGTGCACGACTGGGTCGTACGAACTTGGTCTAATGTGCTAAAATGGTCTTGGGGATTGAGATTTTCGCAAAAAGGCATTGCAAAAATCATATGAAATTTTACTAATCACTTAAAAATCAATAGTTAAAACGTTTTTTGGAGAAAATGAAGGAAACCATCAGATTTCTTTTGCTTTTTCAAAATTTAAGGAAATTTTTTTTAAAATCGTTCGACCAGTTTTTTCAAAAAACGGTTTTTTTTTTTGAAAAACTTTTTGAAAACATATTCCAAATTTTGTTTGAGTATGCCAACTTCTAGAACTTTGTAGTTGTAGTTTTTATCAGGAAAATAAAATTGAAAAAAAATTGATTAGACCGTTTTTGGAAAAAACAAAAAATACAAAAAAAATTTAAACTTTTTTAAAAAATTCAAAAAAAAATTTTTGAAAAATTAAAGATTTTTTATTATTTCGTTTGTAATAGGGCTTTTACATTAAAAATTTCATCGGAATTCGTCCAGTGGCTTACGAGAAAATCGGATTTCAAAAAACCGGTCGTATGGGAGGTACCGTTATAAGACTTTTCCTGAAAAATCTATTCCAACCAAAACATAAATTTTGCACAGAAAACATTATTCAGAAAGTTTTATCAAAATCGTAGGAGCCGTTTTCGAGAAAAATTAATTTTTCACCAAAAATCGTATGGCAGGTACCGTTAGTTTTAAAGCTAGAATACTAATTCCGAAAACCCCTCTGTAAGACGTCATAATAATACTATCTACCAAGTTTGAAGCAAATCGGTCCAGCCGTTTAGGCTGTAGGTGCCGATACAGACAGACGGACAGACAGACATGTTGTATATTTGTATTATAATATTAAACATTAACTATAGCTGCTCTTGTAATACATACTGTTCTGGAGCTCGAGTAACAACACAACATATGATTTCCTATTCTCTTAATATATACATAGGAATAACTGTATGAATATTTGATACTCTATGTAACCTAGTTTAAGTTCATTAGTTTTAGTCAATAAATAGATCTCAAGTCGAACAGTCAAGTCACTCGTGTTTTTCTTCTCTTGTTCCTCCGACATAACAGAATGGCGACGAGGATTAACAGTTTCAATTAAAAAAAAAAAATAAATAATTGTTTGATACGAGTACATAGATTGCGTGATCAATTTAATTTTTTTTTAACTGTATATTCCTATGCAAAACGATATAAAAGTCAAAGAGGAAGAAATAATGACGGAAGTAAGACAACCTATTATTGGTCAAGTTGAAACCTATATTCCTGGGGAAGATTTTGAGCTATGGGTCGATAGAATGGAGCTATTGCTCAAATTAAATAAAATAGTTGACGACCAATCTAAAGTGGAATATTTTATAACTCTTGGAGGTGGTGAGCTTTATAAAATTTTAAAGTCGTTGGTATCGCCAACAAAGCCAACGGACCTGAAATATGATGATATGTTAGAAAAACTAAAAAGTCATTTCCAGCCCAAGAAAAACGTAATTGCAGAGCGATATAAATTATTTTTACGGAATCAAAAGGCACACGAATCAATTGCGGAGTATGTTATTGCGATTAAGTCTATTGCGCAAGAATGTGAATTTGGAACGTTTTTGGAAAGTGCATTAAGAGACAGGTTGGTTTGTGGAGTACGGAATGATAAGCTTCGGACGATTTTGTTGAACGAGGACAAGTTGTCTTGGGATAATGCAAAATCCAAAGCTCTAACCTGTAATGAAAAATATGATTATTACCATCCCCTCCACCTGAACCGACCTGCAACGTCATCACTACCATCCATTTATTCATATAATGACACGTCAAATTATTTGAGACAAGTGTACACGACACCGAATAAATGTCAAATAAAACTCGGTTGCACCAACCGCGTATATCTTGATTCGCTGTACGAATATTTTTCTTCATATCGCTTTATCTTTTTATCAAAACCACTGACCAGAGTTATGTATGAATAACCATGTAAATCCTTCACGGATAACCGACAGTACACAATAATAATATCTGCGAATCAATTAGAACACTTGCATATAGTCTTCACTTGATAAAGTTTCCAAGCAAAATTGTGACATTTCAGCACATCTCTAACATGCAAGTATATTGATTTATTTATTCACCACACTATTCACCATACGTATTTTCTGAGCGCACCCATTCCATCAATTTTGTCATGGCAAACCGTTGCCAACTTCATCAGTTTTATTCCGTCAGCCATATTATAGCCACCCAAAAAAGTATTTCTGGCGTGGCCCCCACCTATTCTTTTTTCTCGAAAAAGAATATTGTGGAAAGACGAAGTTTCTTGTGACTGGCGACGGAAATCGAAAATTCTTTTCCGTCAGCCAGTCACACTAATCAGAAGTGCTCCCCCAGTGGATTCTTAGTCCCAAAACCACACTATATATGGATAAAATCCAATAGGATTTCTCAACAAGGTGAGCAATGGTGTCTGTGAATTAATTTTTGTGTGGAATAATTTCGATTATTCCACCAATATATTAGCTTTACGCTTACATTTAGTACTCCGGTTCGCATATTTTCATACACAGGTTGGTACATCAGGCAGTGAAGAAGGATTTTTCGGCGACAAGAAACATTTGGCCCTGGCCAACAAGAATTTTCATCGGCGTGCCTTGGGCGAGACGAAACCCAAGCCACAAACGACGACGACGGTGCGTGGACACCGACATTTGTGTCTGCGGCAGGGGCAACGTGATAAGATTCACGTTTCCAAAGATTAAAGTCCACATTGGAGCAAAAATTGAGCAAGAATTCAATTACCAAGAAATTCGTATGAAAAATGAGGAAGTTTCCTCAAATTTTCTGAGAAACCCCATAAGGTAAATTTTCTTTGTGTGAAACTCCGCGTGACCATCTATAACACATTATATTTTATTAGGTTATCCCGCCCATCGACACGCCGACAGTTTTATTTTCTTGTTTTCCGACAGATTCTGGTTGTTTTACAACATTTTTTTTGATGCCTACGGCAATTTCTTGCCTTGAATTATCGAAGAGAATATATTGATTCCCATCAACTTTGAGAAGATTTTTTTGCAGTTTTGCAAGACAGAGTCTCTGCAACAGTTCTTTTTTATTATCCCTGTGGATTCATCCGTAATTTCTGGAATTCTTTTGGGAGTTCCTTAATAAAAATACAAAGCAACACGACAACATAATTACACACGAGCACGAGTTCTTTATCCTGGCTTTACATTTGGTATCTGCACATGTGCACCGGACCATTTAAGTTCTTGGCGACGTTGAGGACCATCGACGTGACGTAGGTAGCGGCACCTATAGTCACGCGGCAATCCTCAAAGAAGGTCAAAATCATTTGCTTCGCCACATGGTCACCACAACCGAGGAAGAAAGACAACGATTCAGCATCCACCACCTTGCGGCTTTATCATTATATCTATTTATACGTATTTAAGCGATAAGTATATATGAGATATTTTTGAGATAGAGATTTTGAAAAATAATAAGCGTAGACAGTAGGATAGCTTGATTTAATCTTTGTTTAACATCATTTTCTTTCTGGAGAGTTTTTTTTAGCAAATAGATTACCGAATGCATAAGCACGTTTAGAAGATCATAAAGCATGCAGTTAGTCGTATTTGGGGAAATCACATTTTTTACAGTTAAAGTAACTGTATGAGCACAGGCGTATCGAAAAGCAAACACCCACACCACAATAATTCAATTCAGTGATTTTAAAAAGTGAAACGTAACGTAAAAAGTATATCGATCTTTACCCTAGATCGAGTTTGAGTTTTGAAAAGTACAAGTAATAATTTTACCTAGTTTTGTTTTGGAAGTAGCCAGTAAGGCTGTAAATTAACGTAGAGTTTTATAAAGTTCAAAATCAATTTCAAACACATATCATCCTGTGGTGACAACGAAACAATCATATATATAATAACATTATATACAACATCTAATACAGAGTATCATCAACCATCATCTTTGGAAATGGAGTGCACTTCAGAGCTAAAGTCCCGGTGAGTTTGTTCCATTGTAAACTATATTGTATATATATTGTTTTTAATTTGCTGTGGTGATGATAAATGTGATAAACAGTTAAAACAATAGCCATATTGAGAATTTTACGTAACGACAAATAAGATCAAGAGTAATAATTTTTACACAATTTCTAAGTACAAAGATCTGAAAAGAAAAGATATTCTTTGCGAGACCGTTTTAGATAATAATCTGAACAGTCGTAACAATTTTTTTTTTTTTGAGAACTGAATACATATTGAATATTAAACAGTGGTGATTACGCATTATAACTCCGCTCGAGAGTTCGAGCGTATGAGAACAAGAGTGTTAAATTTTCTTGAGAAGCTTTTGATACAAATTTGAGTTAGTGTTAGAGTAATAATAAAGAGAATCAAGTTCCGCTAGTGCCAACAATTCAGCGCACGCCAGGAACTGTAACAATTATTTTTGATTTGAATACTGGTAATAACAGTTAATTTGGTTTGGTGACGGTTATAAAGAACAGTAACTATAAGTTATGCAGGTCATATAAAAGTTTTTATGATTAGAGATAATAAGATTTGAATATTTTTTAAAGTGTATAAGATTCGAATAAGATTTTTGATATTAAATGGTTTATAACGTTTTCTAAAAAAATAACTTTTACGTGTTAGCGTTCTTATTTAAGATGATTTCAGGAATTTGTGTTTTGAGTTTCGGGATGTTTTTGAACATCGTTATGTGCGGTTAAGTTTTTGTAGGTCAGAGGAGAGTCGGCTGGAGCCAGCAAGCAGCAGCAACCATGGGAAGTTACAGTCCGTGTTTGGCAAAGTTTTGTTTTGAGTTTTGAGTTTGTTGAGATGTTTTAGTGATTGATAAGTTTGCGTTAAGGATTTAGATCCTTGTTTTGCTTTTCAGATTTGGGGGATTTGCAAACTATATATTAGGCCAAGCGAATCCATAGGAACGTATGTGGACTTAGTCCATATATTGTTCATGGGCGGGTAAAGACGGCCTGAGGGACGACAACATCTTGTTCCCTCCCCTCCTTCTTCTAGTACCATCAACAATTGAGACAACCAGGTACACTGAAGATTATTTTTGTATTTCTCAGGGGCCACGACCACCTATGGACCCCATTCTTCTTCTGTGTGAGGTAATTCCATAACAACTAAACCTACGACAACTCACTTCTGTCCAGAAGCGAGCGATCCAACATAAAATCTGATATCTCACTATAGCTCCATGTATACTTCGGGCCCCAGCTCAACTATAATAACCCCCAAGGTCAAGAACACCCTGGCCGTAGATCCGCTATAAAACAATGTAACACAAGCCTTTTCATCCTGTAGCAAGAACCACTCCCCACCCGGCGAGCGTAAGCGATGGCACCCCACAGCGGATCGACGCGACTGTGGAAGGAAAGGCACCGTCTGGACCTTCATTGCCTGGACGTGCCAGAGGGTAATTATACCTCTGGTGCTATAGGTGGTGAGAGTCTTGGCGGCAGGAGACATTCTCATCCCTCAACGGGAGAATTCTTATGGTGAGTCATCAAGAACCCTGGATGCTTCCAAGGGAAGGCGAGTAGCATCGTCTTAAGATATGCAATGATTTAAGTGGCAATTATAAGTAATTCTCTTGTTTAGAGGCTGGCAATGGTACACATCCCGTTTGAGTTTAGTTCAGTTTAGTTTTGACTCGGTATTTGGCGTTTGAGTTTGGTTTTCGGATGAGTTGTCTGTTCAACTTCCGAGTTACGCTTTTGAGGTTAAGTTCACTAAAATGAGAATAAGTTTTTGGGTTTGTTTTGTTCCAGTCTAGTTTTGTGTTGATGCGACGGTATGTATGGACATCTACGTGTACCAAAACCTATAAACAATTGCACGCATCGCAGTGGCATGAAGCTGGTTAGCTGCACCGTATTCCTGGACCTGCTGAGTTTCGATGTTAGGTGGAATATGTGGGCTGACAGTAGAGTGTGACTGCGGTGTGTGTGAGCTGTGATGAGATTTATTGTAAGGATATGAAGATGAAAGATGAGATGAGAGTTGGGGATTGGGAGGAAAAGGTATTATATTTTTAGTAGTTTTCTGATCATTCCGGTTCTTATGTCATGTTGTGGAATTCGAATTTGGGATCGTGTTTTGGATCTGATTTTTGTTTTGGATTTGATTCGGTTCGATGCTCTATCTATCTCTTCGAATTATATATATTTTCATATTCTTATAATATCATTATTATTTTTTTTTTTTTATGCAATGATGATAAAATTTAATAATGATATTATAAGTTTCTTCGTTACAGATGGCGCCCAACGTGGGGCCCGAAGACTTAGAGCCTGTAAGATTTTGGATTCATAATTTTTGGATAGTTGTTTGGAATTAGCAGTTATGTTGTTTTAGGCAGACAATTTTTTTTGTTTGCAGATTTTGTTTTGTGCCGAAGTTTATTCCGGAGGAATTTCGCAGGGTGTACCCTAGCATTTCATTGTCCGGGGGATTATTGTGACTGAGTCGTGATCCTCGTCTGTCGCTATGAGCTATTGCACTCTGGCGGAACCTCGATTTTTTCTTAGGAACGTTTCTGTCCGGGCCGGATTTGATGTAGTTCGTCCAGTCGTCAGTTGCTGAAACGCACACTTGGAAAAATGGAATTGGAGTATAGAGTTGGCCTAGTGAATCTTTTGACCGGTAGTTAGTGATTGTATTCCTGATGTACGTCTGTTGCAGAAGCAGCTAGTTTGGCTCGATTACTCCGCTTCGAAATCAAATACCCTTTACACCTTTCATAATTTTTGCAGTTTTAGATTTTCTTGATCGTTTAGTAGAAGTCAAGAGGTATCTGATACATTGACCGGTGGCTGATGACTTTATCTCGGCGCACGTCTGTTGCAGTGGTAAGATTCTCTTGAGTAAGCTTCATGTTTGAGTAGTCTGTTGTCTTCATAAGAAGAAGTTAGTTTATTTCAGTTAGTAAAGTTTTAAAGTTTTTTTTTTGGACTCCGTGAAATATGTCGCTGGAGGCGATATTTCATGAGTCTCATTTTTGCTGCTGCTGAAGACGATGGTCGACTCTCCGACCGTTTTTGATGATAAGTTTTGCATTAGTATTTTTGAAGTATTATTGAGTTAGTATTGGATTAATTCTGAGTCAGTTTATTTTTGAGATTTATGAATAATTTTTGCAGAATTTAAGTATTGCGTTAAGTTAAGTAAGTTTATTTTAAGTTTTTTGGAATTTAGTATTTGGTTCAACGGTGGCTGATAGGTTCTGCGTGCCTGTCGATCGAAGAACTGTTAAGTTTGGTTGAGTTTAGTAAGTTTTGGTTTTGGGATAACGGTGGCCGATAAGTTCTGCGTGCTTATCGATCGTGAGTCCTGTACGGTTTCGTGTGTTTAACGGTGGCTGTTCGGTTCTGCGTGCCGGCAGGTCGTTATAACACGTTTAGTTCGGTTGAAGCTTAAGTGCTTCTGTTTTGAAGTTTTGCCTAAGTGGCGTACGGTTTAGTTAAGTAAGTTGAGTTAAGTTGAAACTTAAGTGTTTCTGAAATATTTTTTGGATTTTTGAGTACTTAAGTTATATTATAGTAATTTAGTAAGTTTAGGTATCGTTAAGTTTGAAATTCAGTAAGGTTAAGAATTTTTTTTTTTTTGAGAAATTTTTGGGCTTTAGTTAGTGAGTTTGAGTATCTTAGAGTTTAGGTATTTTTTAAGTTTGAGATTATCTTTCTTTTTAGTTTAAGTATTGGTTTGCTTGGTGGCGTTTGTATATTAGATAAGACATTCCTTTGCGAATTTAGTAAGTCAGTAAGTTCCTTTCAGTTGGTTGTTTGCGAGAAGCAAGGAAAATTTATCCGAGCTTGGTCGCGAATTAAGCAAGAACCCGAAAGATTAATTTTAAGTTTCCTATTTTTACTACATACCTACCTTAAACAAACCCTTAAGAAATAAAACAATTTTCTTGATAAAATTTTGAGAACATATACCTTTAGAATCAATAGTTTTTATTTTATATCTTGAATCATGGCCGAAAACGGAGGTAACATAGATATAGAAGTTGGGAATAATGAAGATCCGCAATATGTAGACATGGAACAAGCGGCATTGGATATTTTGTTAGGGGATAATTCACCCTCCCCTAGAATTGAAGGAAATGCAGCAAATGCACCTTCTCAGAACGTTCTGATAGCAGACAGAAATGGTTGGTCGAATTACGTACACGACGTAGTAAGTGCGTCGATAAATTCCCAGTTAGAAGAAGAAAAACGATTCTTTCAACAGGAACTCGCTAAGAGCCAGAATGAACTCTTGGAGAAAATGGCTAACCTGATGCGCAGTTCCTCTTCAATTTCTAACACACAAGGACAATCTGTAGCAAGCACTTCGCATGCTGCTTTAAATCTTGGAAACAAACCCAAGACCACATTTCGGCCTGCTGAATCAGTTCATCCCGCACCATTCCATAATAATAATGCGAACCCTCAAAGATTAAACTTAAACATACCTGGAGTCTCAAACAGTGTAATCAGGGAAAATACTTTTCCTCAGATACCAGCTAACCCAATTACGTCGAGAAACAGAATATCTGCGTCACAGAGAAGTGATTTGCCAATTGGCTCTACCATCAATATTAACCAAGTGAGAAACCCAACGGATCCAGTAGTGCATCCGGTAGATATGGCCCAAGCGGCCGATGTAGAAGCGTTTCTTAATCGGATCAATGGTATGCAATCCGAAAATAATTCCGGAGCGAATTCGCCTCCACGGCCACCAACTGCGTCAAATTCTCACTTCCCAGGAAGGTATCCTTTATACCACAAATGGGGAATAAATTTCGACGGTCGAAATATACCGGTAGACGACTTTCTGTTTCGTTTAGAAGTTATAAGAAGTAGCTATAATGTTCCATGGGACGATATAGTCCTAAACTTCCACCACTTCGTTTCAGGACCTGTAGAAACGTGGTACTGGATGTATTTGAAAAATAACCCGAATGTACCATGGTCAACATTAAAGTCAGCCTTCTTAGAACAGTATAGAAGTTTAGAAACCGACAGTGAGTTATCAAGGAAGATCAACGACCGTAAGCAACTGCCTGGAGAATCATTCAATGAGTTCTACGACGCGTTGATGATTTTGAACTCAAGAATGCGTGTTCCCAAACCGCCAAGCGAAATGGTGGACACGATTAAGAACAACGTTAATAGGCGTATGGGCGAATTGCTCATAACTTTTAATACGAGTAGTCTTCCACAGATGGCTTATGTCTGTCGTACTATAGAGAAATTTATGGACAAGAGAGAGCCTACACGGCCAAAATTCGTACCGAATAGTTGGAACATGCATCCGAAACGCGTAGTTAGTGAAGTAGAACCAGCAAACGAATCTCAAGCAGTAGCTACCCCAGCTCAAATCGAAGCTCTAAAAAGGGAATCAGCTAATGTTGTATGCTGGAAATGTAAGGGCGTGGGTCATGTTCACCGTGATTGTGTTAACCCGAGAAGTGGCTTGTTCTGTTACAAGTGCGGTCTGCCAGATTTTGTAACCCAAAATTGTCCGAAATGTTCGGAAAACCGTCAACAGAACAATCTTTCTTCCGGGGGGATTCGTTCGGGTCATCTAAACCCGGAACAATAAATCAAGAACCCCGTAAAGATATTGAAACCGATAATAAAACTTTAGATAAAAACCCCATTTTGAATCCTACTATAATTGAAGAGCATAGTACGATTTTGAAAACTGATAAGCCTATCACAATATTGAAATCAAATAAGCCTAGGTTAAGTACTGATAATAGCAATGAATTAAATAAGAAAGTAACATTCGAAATACCGCGGAAATCATTCCATACACGCCTTCGGGAGTATTATGAAGCGAGAAAGCGCATCATGAACACTCCAACAGTGTCTAGGAAGATCCGTGATACGAGAGAACGCTTCCAAGCTAAGAGAAGAGCGTATAGAAATATAGCAACAGCTACGATAAAGAATAAGTCAAGCGACCCGAGACCATATGTAACCGTGGAAATCTTCGGAGATGAATGGCTCGGCCTCCTTGACTCTGGAGCAAGCATAAGTTGTATTGGTACAAACAAGCTCGATTATCTCAAAGCGAAGAACGTTAAAATTAAAAAAGTTTCGTCCTCACTCTCTACAGCGGACGGGAGCAAGCAGGACATTGTTGGAGTGGTCACGACAACCGTGACGTATAAAGGATTAAGTAAGTCCATGGACTTTTACTTGGTTCCTACATTATCACAGCGCTTATATCTCGGAGTAGACTTCTGGAGTAAATTCCAATTAGCTCCCCACATAATCTCCGGAATGAGCGTGAGTCCGTCACCTTATGAGAATGATGAATATAAAAACAAGTGCAAGCTTTCTCTATCTCAAGAAAAGAGGCTGAAGGAAGTCATCGACGAATTTCCTTCATTTGCGGCCAAAGGATTAGGGAGAACGAGCTTGCTAGAACACGTTATAGATACAGGAGACGCAATGCCTATCAAGCAGAGGCATTATCCCGTCCCCCCAGCAATTCAGGCCCTTATGTATGCGGAATTGGACCGCATGTTAGAGTTAGGAGTCATAGAAGAGAGCAACAGTTCCTGGAGCTCACCGGTAGTCCTTGTTCGGAAACCGGGCAAGAACAGGTTATGCTTAGACTTCCGAAAAGTCAACTCTGTCACTAAAAAGAATGCGGGCCCAATTGCGCATATCGAGGGTCTGTTGTCGCGTCTTTCGGATACTCACTACATATCCAGTGTAGACTTGAAAGACGCCTTTTGGCAAATTCCGTTGGAGGCGGGATCCAGGGAAAAGACAGCGTTCACCGTCCCTGGGCGTCCCCTCTATCAGTTCAAGGTAATGCCATTCGGCCTTTGTAACGCAGCTCAATCTCTTTCCTATCTGATGAGCCGCGTGATTCCTTCAGCCCTCAGAGATCAAGTCTTCGTCTATTTGGACGACTTGTTGGTAGTTTCCAAAACATTCGAAGAACATATAAAAATTCTTAAAATTGTGAGCAACAGATTAAGTGAGGCAGGTCTTACAATAAATGTAGGTAAGTCAAAGTTTTGTTTTAGTGAATTACACTATTTAGGTTACAAGGTAGGTCAAGGATGCCTAAAAGCCGACCCAGCTAAAATAGCGGCCATCGTAGACTTCCCGGTGCCAACGACACAACGCCAAGTCAGACGTTTTCTTGGAATGGCAGGTTGGTACCGGAGATTTGTCAAAGACTTCTCTACGTTAGCCTCCCCATTGACCGACACCTTAAAGAAAGGACAAACCTTTAGCTTCAACGACGAAGCACTCAAAGCATTTGCCGACATTAAGTCAGCCCTGACTTCTGCACCAATATTGGTGAACCCAGATTTCGATAAAGAATTCATAATTTTGTGCGATGCATCCGCGTCCGGTATCGGATGTGTTCTCTGCCAGCGAGATGAGAATGGAGCTGAACGCCCCATCTATTATTTCTCACAGAAATTAAACGCTGCGCAGAGAAACTATTCCGTTACCGAACGCGAATGCCTCGCCGCCTTCCAAGGTATACAAAAATTTCGTGCATACGTGGAAGGGTATAAGTTCAGAGTCATCACTGACCATTCTAGTTTGAAGTGGTTGATGAGTCTGAAAGATCCCACTGGTAGACTGGCCAGGTGGAGCATGAGGCTTCAAGGCTTCGACTTTGAGGTTGAACACCGCAAGGGTACACTGAATGTGGTACCGGACGCTCTTTCCAGAGTGTACGAAAACGAGTCGTTAAACTTCCAATCTTTAGCATCCGTTTCAGCACAAATCAACCCAGCCGAAGTCCTCCATATCGACCTGGATAGTCCCCAGTTTAAGTCTACAGAATATCTACAGCTCATCGACCACATCAACTCAAACCAAGATCGGTTACCAGAGCTTAAAGTTTCAGATGGCTACATCTACAAACAGACAAGGCATGTAGTGGGAAATCCTCTACAAGATGACCTGACCTGGAAGCTCTGGGTACCGTCAGTGATGACAGATGAACTAATAACCCTCGCACACAACCCACCACGAGCTGCACACGGAGGGCTAACAAAAACTTTATATCGATTGAGGAACCAATTCTATTGGCCCAATATGTTCACGCAAGTGAAAACTTTTATCAACAAGTGCGAGACTTGTAAAACAAGCAAAGCGTCAAATGTTACGTTACGAGCCGAGATGGGTCAAGGATTCAACGTAGAGAGGCCATTTCAGCACCTCTACATTGACTTCCTTGGTCCCTACCCTCGCTCGAAAAACGGAAATTCTTATATAATTATCGTATTAGACCAGTTAACCAAGTTCGTGATTATAAAACCTCTACGGAAGGCCAACGCTTTAAACGCTGTGCGATTTTTGCAGGAAAATGTGTTTTTAATTTTTGGTGTACCAGAAAGCATTATGTCAGATAATGGTACTCAGTTTGTTGGCAAAGAATTCACCAAACTTTTGGAAACTTATGGTGTGAAACATGTGAGGACAGCGGTCTATTCTCCGCAACCAAACGCGAGTGAGCGAGTCAATCGCTCTATATTGGCTGCAATTAGGTCGTATGTCGACCCTAAACAAACTAATTGGGACGTTCATCTTTCATCCATAAGTAGCGCTCTGAGAACCACCACACATTCTGCCCTAACCATGTCGCCTTATGAAGCCCTCTTCGGACAGCGCATGATTGAGCATGGGCATGACTATAGGCTGCTCAGAAAGTTAGGTGGATTAAACCAATCAGAGATTAATTGGCTGCCAAAAGTGGCAAAAATGAACATCCTGCACAACTATCTAAAGAACACCCTAGAAAACGCGCACAAGAATTACGAACATACGTACAACCTCCGCAGCAGAGAAATTTCTTTCAATGTAGGCGAACAGGTTTTCAAAAGGAATGTAGTGTTGAGTGACGCTACTAAACATTTTAACGCGAAACTCAGCCCTAAGTTCATAAAAGTAGTGATACAAAAAGTAATAGGTAACAATCTTTACGAGGTGATTGATGAGAAAGGTTATGCATGTGTGGCACACACAAAAGACCTTAAAAGATAGAAGTTTCTTTACATTAATTTTTTTGTTGGTATTCTACCCTGACAGGAGACATAGAAGCCCGGCGTCAGCTGTGCATGAGACTCCAGGGGTGGGTAAGCAAACAACCCAAATATATCTAATTTAATGTCAACATTCAAATTCCAGTCTTTATTCACACACTCCTATTTTCCAGTCTCTTGTTCGTTGAAAGCAGTTGAGAACTGCTCGTAAACGAACAAGCTTTGTAATGAAAAATATGATTATTACCATCCCCTCCACCTGAACCGACCTGCAACGTCATCACTACCATCCATTTATTCATATAATGACACGTCAAATTATTTGAGACAAGTGTACACGACACCGAATAAATGTCAAATAAAACTCGGTTGCACCAACCGCGTATATCTTGATTCGCTGTACGAATATTTTTCTTCATATCGCTTTATCTTTTTATCAAAACCACTGACCAGAGTTATGTATGAATAACCATGTAAATCCTTCACGGATAACCGACAGTACACAATAATAATATCTGCGAATCAATTAGAACACTTGCATATAGTCTTCACTTGATAAAGTTTCCAAGCAAAATTGTGACATTTCAGCACATCTCTAACATGCAAGTATATTGATTTATTTATTCACCACACTATTCACCATACGTATTTTCTGAGCGCACCCATTCCATCAATTTTGTCATGGCAAACCGTTGCCAACTTCATCAGTTTTATTCCGTCAGCCATATTATAGCCACCCAAAAAAGTATTTCTGGCGTGGCCCCCACCTATTCTTTTTTCTCGAAAAAGAATATTGTGGAAAGACGAAGTTTCTTGTGACTGGCGACGGAAATCGAAAATTCTTTTCCGTCAGCCAGTCACACTAATCAGAAGTGCTCCCCCAGTGGATTCTTAGTCCCAAAACCACACTATATATGGATAAAATCCAATAGGATTTCTCAACAAGGTGAGCAATGGTGTCTGTGAATTAATTTTTGTGTGGAATAATTTCGATTATTCCACCAATATATTAGCTTTACGCTTACATTTAGTACTCCGGTTCGCATATTTTCATACACAGGTTGGTACATCAGGCAGTGAAGAAGGATTTTTCGGCGACAAGAAACATTTGGCCCTGGCCAACAAGAATTTTCATCGGCGTGCCTTGGGCGAGACGAAACCCAAGCCACAAACGACGACGACGGTGCGTGGACACCGACATTTGTGTCTGCGGCAGGGGCAACGTGATAAGATTCACGTTTCCAAAGATTAAAGTCCACATTGGAGCAAAAATTGAGCAAGAATTCAATTACCAAGAAATTCGTATGAAAAATGAGGAAGTTTCCTCAAATTTTCTGAGAAACCCCATAAGGTAAATTTTCTTTGTGTGAAACTCCGCGTGACCATCTATAACACATTATATTTTATTAGGTTATCCCGCCCATCGACACGCCGACAGTTTTATTTTCTTGTTTTCCGACAGATTCTGGTTGTTTTACAACATTTTTTTTGATGCCTACGGCAATTTCTTGCCTTGAATTATCGAAGAGAATATATTGATTCCCATCAACTTTGAGAAGATTTTTTTGCAGTTTTGCAAGACAGAGTCTCTGCAACAGTTCTTTTTTATTATCCCTGTGGATTCATCCGTAATTTCTGGAATTCTTTTGGGAGTTCCTTAATAAAAATACAAAGCAACACGACAACATAATTACACACGAGCACGAGTTCTTTATCCTGGCTTTACATTTGGTATCTGCACATGTGCACCGGACCATTTAAGTTCTTGGCGACGTTGAGGACCATCGACGTGACGTAGGTAGCGGCACCTATAGTCACGCGGCAATCCTCAAAGAAGGTCAAAATCATTTGCTTCGCCACATGGTCACCACAACCGAGGAAGAAAGACAACGATTCAGCATCCACCACCTTGCGGCTTTATCATTATATCTATTTATACGTATTTAAGCGATAAGTATATATGAGATATTTTTGAGATAGAGATTTTGAAAAATAATAAGCGTAGACAGTAGGATAGCTTGATTTAATCTTTGTTTAACATCATTTTCTTTCTGGAGAGTTTTTTTTAGCAAATAGATTACCGAATGCATAAGCACGTTTAGAAGATCATAAAGCATGCAGTTAGTCGTATTTGGGGAAATCACATTTTTTACAGTTAAAGTAACTGTATGAGCACAGGCGTATCGAAAAGCAAACACCCACACCACAATAATTCAATTCAGTGATTTTTAAAAAGTGAAACGTAACGTAAAAAGTATATCGATCTTTACCCTAGATCGAGTTTGAGTTTTGAAAAGTACAAGTAATAATTTTACCTAGTTTTGTTTTGGAAGTAGCCAGTAAGGCTGTAAATTAACGTAGAGTTTTATAAAGTTCAAAATCAATTTCAAACACATATCATCCTGTGGTGACAACGAAACAATCATATATATAATAACATTATATACAACATCTAATACAGAGTATCATCAACCATCATCTTTGGAAATGGAGTGCACTTCAGAGCTAAAGTCCCGGTGAGTTTGTTCCATTGTAAACTATATTGTATATATATTGTTTTTAATTTGCTGTGGTGATGATAAATGTGATAAACAGTTAAAACAATAGCCATATTGAGAATTTTACGTAACGACAAATAAGATCAAGAGTAATAATTTTTACACAATTTCTAAGTACAAAGATCTGAAAAGAAAAGATATTCTTTGCGAGACCGTTTTAGATAATAATCTGAACAGTCGTAACAATTTTTTTTTTTTTGAGAACTGAATACATATTGAATATTAAACAGTGGTGATTACGCATTATAACTCCGCTCGAGAGTTCGAGCGTATGAGAACAAGAGTGTTAAATTTTCTTGAGAAGCTTTTGATACAAATTTGAGTTAGTGTTAGAGTAATAATAAAGAGAATCAAGTTCCGCTAGTGCCAACAATTCAGCGCACGCCAGGAACTGTAACAATTATTTTTGATTTGAATACTGGTAATAACAGTTAATTTGGTTTGGTGACGGTTATAAAGAACAGTAACTATAAGTTATGCAGGTCATATAAAAGTTTTTATGATTAGAGATAATAAGATTTGAATATTTTTTAAAGTGTATAAGATTCGAATAAGATTTTTGATATTAAATGGTTTATAACGTTTTCTAAAAAAATAACTTTTACGTGTTAGCGTTCTTATTTAAGATGATTTCAGGAATTTGTGTTTTGAGTTTCGGGATGTTTTTGAACATCGTTATGTGCGGTTAAGTTTTTGTAGGTCAGAGGAGAGTCGGCTGGAGCCAGCAAGCAGCAGCAACCATGGGAAGTTACAGTCCGTGTTTGGCAAAGTTTTGTTTTGAGTTTTGAGTTTGTTGAGATGTTTTAGTGATTGATAAGTTTGCGTTAAGGATTTAGATCCTTGTTTTGCTTTTCAGATTTGGGGGATTTGCAAACTATATATTAGGCCAAGCGAATCCATAGGAACGTATGTGGACTTAGTCCATATATTGTTCATGGGCGGGTAAAGACGGCCTGAGGGACGACAACATCTTGTTCCCTCCCCTCCTTCTTCTAGTACCATCAACAATTGAGACAACCAGGTACACTGAAGATTATTTTTGTATTTCTCAGGGGCCACGACCACCTATGGACCCCATTCTTCTTCTGTGTGAGGTAATTCCATAACAACTAAACCTACGACAACTCACTTCTGTCCAGAAGCGAGCGATCCAACATAAAATCTGATATCTCACTATAGCTCCATGTATACTTCGGGCCCCAGCTCAACTATAATAACCCCCAAGGTCAAGAACACCCTGGCCGTAGATCCGCTATAAAACAATGTAACACAAGCCTTTTCATCCTGTAGCAAGAACCACTCCCCACCCGGCGAGCGTAAGCGATGGCACCCCACAGCGGATCGACGCGACTGTGGAAGGAAAGGCACCGTCTGGACCTTCATTGCCTGGACGTGCCAGAGGGTAATTATACCTCTGGTGCTATAGGTGGTGAGAGTCTTGGCGGCAGGAGACATTCTCATCCCTCAACGGGAGAATTCTTATGGTGAGTCATCAAGAACCCTGGATGCTTCCAAGGGAAGGCGAGTAGCATCGTCTTAAGATATGCAATGATTTAAGTGGCAATTATAAGTAATTCTCTTGTTTAGAGGCTGGCAATGGTACACATCCCGTTTGAGTTTAGTTCAGTTTAGTTTTGACTCGGTATTTGGCGTTTGAGTTTGGTTTTCGGATGAGTTGTCTGTTCAACTTCCGAGTTACGCTTTTGAGGTTAAGTTCACTAAAATGAGAATAAGTTTTTGGGTTTGTTTTGTTCCAGTCTAGTTTTGTGTTGATGCGACGGTATGTATGGACATCTACGTGTACCAAAACCTATAAACAATTGCACGCATCGCAGTGGCATGAAGCTGGTTAGCTGCACCGTATTCCTGGACCTGCTGAGTTTCGATGTTAGGTGGAATATGTGGGCTGACAGTAGAGTGTGACTGCGGTGTGTGTGAGCTGTGATGAGATTTATTGTAAGGATATGAAGATGAAAGATGAGATGAGAGTTGGGGATTGGGAGGAAAAGGTATTATATTTTTAGTAGTTTTCTGATCATTCCGGTTCTTATGTCATGTTGTGGAATTCGAATTTGGGATCGTGTTTTGGATCTGATTTTTGTTTTGGATTTGATTCGGTTCGATGCTCTATCTATCTCTTCGAATTATATATATTTTCATATTCTTATAATATCATTATTATTTTTTTTTTTATGCAATGATGATAAAATTTAATAATGATATTATAAGTTTCTTCGTTACAAACCTTTGAAATGACGGAAAAAGAGGTTAAGGACATGAGTGCAGTGGGTCACAGTAGAATTGACAGCATTCGGGGGAAAGATGATGTGAGAGGTAGAGGTGCACGGCTGGAGAAGAGTTCGACGTTTGGAGGCGCTTCACATCAGGGCAGGCAGCGTAGTATATCTAGACATCAATCTAGAAACCAAAGGAATGAAAACGGGTTAAAGGGAGGAGTGTGCTTTCGATGTTCTAAGCCTGGACATCGTGCTAAAGATTGCCACGTGGTGGTATGTTATAACTGTTCGAAACCAGGACATTACGCTTCAGCATGCAACAAAAGTCGTAAAAAGTCGTTTGGAGGAAAGACGAACCATGTAGAGGAAATAGAGGAGGACCGATTGGCTGATGATGTACATAATTTAAGAGTAGGAAATATTTATAACATTGATGGTTCGGGTAAGCCCTTATATGTACATATCAGAATTAATAAAAATTATGTCAAAATGGAGTTAGATACCGGTGCATGCTCTAGTATAATGAATTTAGAAGATTTTTTAAAATTAGATATAAAATTAAACCAAAAGAGGGATGTTTTAAAAAGATTGCATGTTATAACGGGTGAACAGGTAAAAGTAATTGGAGTGAGCGAGGTTGACGTTTATTACAATAATGTTCGTAGTAAGGTTGATCTGACTGTCGTTGATTCGCGAAGTTCTTTTGTACCGCTCTTAGGTAGAAATTGGCTGGATGTTCTAATTCCGAGCTGGAAGGGTTTATTGCTTGAGATGAAGGTGAATGAAGGTCAAATAAGTTCTTTACAGGCGTCTAAGGAAATTGAAATTTATAAGCAAAAATTTCCCAAGGTTTTTGAAATGAATTCGAACACTGCTATTAAAAATATAGAAGCAGAAATTTTTATAAAACAGGACAGTAAACCAATATTTTTCAAACCTTACACGGTACCATACGGCTTAAGAGATAAGGTACATGCAGAGTTGGATAGATTAGTCGAGGCGGGAATTTTAAAGCCAGTTACGAATAGTAAGTGGGCTTCGCCGATAGTGGCTGTCCCAAAGTCTGACGGAAGCATCAGAGTTTGTGTTGATTGCAAAGTAACAATCAACAAATACATTGAAAAATATCACTATGTTTTTCCAAGGATGGATGATATATTTGCTAGCTTGGGAAGCTGCACATGTTTTTGTTTGCTTGACTTAACTGGTGCTTATCAGCAAGTAAAACTGTCAGAAGTTTCAAAACCTCTACTAACAATAAACACTGATAAGGGTTTGTTTGAATGTCAAAGGCTAACGTACGGGGTCAGTTGTGCTCCTGCAATTTTTCAGTCTACAATGGACAACATTTTGGCAGGAATTGATAATGTTAAATGCTACATAGACGACATTATTATAGGTGGAAAAAGTTTCGAGGAATGCAAACATAATTTAGTTATAGTTTTAGAAAGGTTAAACGATTATAATGTGCGAATTAATGAGAAAAAATGCAAATTTTTTGAAAAAAGTGTAAAGTATTTAGGCCATATTATAAGCAGTGAAGGGATTAAGCCAAATCCAGAAAAAATTAAAGCTATCGTAGAAGCTCCCAAGCCCGAAAATTTGCAGCAGTTGCAATCGTATCTAGGTCTCTTAAACTTTTATGGAAAATTTATTCCAAATTTATCGAAAAAGCTTATAAATATGTATGGTTTATTGAAAAAATGTAATAGCTTTAATTGGACTATGGAATGCCAAAAGGAATTTGAGGAGAGTAAGGGGTATTTGGTGGAAAATAGTTTGTTGGTTCACTACGACGAACATTTACCCATTGTTATTGCTTGCGACGCAAGTCCATACGGAGTGGGGGCAGTTTTATCCCACTTGGTAGATGGGGTAGAAATGCCAGTTCTGTTTGCAAGCACTACGTTGAGTAAGGCGGAACGGAATTACTCTCAGCTACATCGTGAAGCCTTAGCTATTGTGTTTGCAATAAAAAAGTTTCACAAGTATGTGTATGGTAGAGAGTTCACAATTGTGAGTGACCATCAGCCTTTAAAAGAAATCTTTAATCCTGCTAAGTGTACTCCGCCAGTAGCAGCAGCGAGGCTCCAGAGATGGATAGTTTTTATGGGAATGTATAATTACAAAATTATACACAGAAATGGAAAGCTGTTAGCAAACGCTGATGCTCTTTCGAGACTGCCGTTGTCAAATGAATCGGAAATTGAACCAAGTATAATTGGAAATATAATTGAAGACGGTAATTTTCCTTTGAACATCAAAATGGTAGCAAAGTATACTAAGGAAGATAGTGTTTTGAGTGCTGTTTTAGAATGCTGTAAACGGGATTGGATGGGCGACTGTAATAGGGTTCACGAAAGTTTTCGGGGAAAACGAAATGAATTGGAAATTGAAGAAGATTGTTTATTTTTTGGCAATAGATTAATTATCCCAGAAAAACTTCAATGTGAAGTTCTTAAGCTAATTCATGACGGCCATGTGGGTATTGTGAGGATGAAAAAATTGGCGAGGTCGTATGTTTGGTGGATGTCTTTGGACAAAGACATTGAAAAATTAGCTAAGCAATGCAAAGTTTGTTTGGCTTTCCAGAACCATACTAAAAATGTCTCTTTGGGGTCGTGGAGTCCAACAACTTCGCCTTATGAGAGAGTGCATTTAGATTTTGCATATTTAGAGGGACAGCAATTTCTTATATTGGTAGATGATTTCTCGAAGTGGATTGAAGTTTTTATGATGAATAAGACTGATGCTGATAGTGTCATAAGAAAACTAAGATCTAATTTTGTAATTTTTGGAATTCCGTGTAAGGTTGTAACGGACAATGGGCCGCCATTTTCATCAAATTTATTTAAAAGTTTTTGTGATACCAATGGTGTAGAATTGATTCACAGTCCTCCCTACCATCCGCAGTCCAATGGCTTGGCGGAAAGGGCGGTGCAAACGTTCAAGAAAGGTTTAAAAAAGTATATCAATGACAGTAGCACTTCAAAATTGACCATGTTGGAAAAAATTGAAAATTATTTATTTAAATATCGCAACACTCCATGTACAGTTACAGATCGTTCTCCATCAGCTGCAATCTTTTCTTACAAAACTAGAACTTTATTAGATTACCTTGTAAAAAAGAAAAATAAGCATATTGTAGTCACACCAAGTACAAACAAAAATGTACAACAAAAAAAAAAGTTACATTAAAGATGAAACTGAAAAGTTTCAGTTTAATTTTAAGGAAAATGAATCTGTTTTATATCTTAATAGTTTTAATACTGGAATTAAATGGTTACCAGCCGTTGTAATAAAAAGATTAAGTAAATTTGTATATAAAATTAAAGTAAAGGAAATGTATCGAACTGCTCATGTTAATCAGCTGAAGAAAGCATCGGTAAAAAGAATAACATTTGCTAATAAGCCAATAATTTTTGTTAAACAAAAAGAAGCCGAACATGTTAATCTTAAGACACGTAAAAGAAAACGAAAAGAATCAATTCAAGATTTGGAAAAATTAAGAAGGTCTAAAAGAATAATTGAAATAAATAAAAAAAACATTAGAGATTAATTTCTATCGGCTTATTTTAAAACTAAAAATTTAATACCGTTGAATTAATAATAAAAAAAAAAAAAAAAAAAAAAAAAAATACCTATGTCAATATTGTATTTGTTACTTTTATCTTTACAATTATCTGAATTTCACTTATTTTTTTTTGCTAAAGTTTCTTAAAGAGGGGTATAACTTTTTAAGGGAAAAGAAGTGTTGTATATTTGTATTATAATATTAAACATTAACTATAGCTGCTCTTGTAATACATACTGTTCTGGAGCTCGAGTAACAACACAACATATGATTTCCTATTCTCTTAATATATACATAGGAATAACTGTATGAATATTTGATACTCTATGTAACCTAGTTTAAGTTCATTAGTTTTAGTCAATAAATAGATCTCAAGTCGAACAGTCAAGTCACTCGTGTTTTTCTTCTCTTGTTCCTCCGACATAACAAGACAGACAGACAGACAGACATAATTGTCGGACCTTCTTTTGTCGACTTCTCTATCATCGTAATGTTATGTTTGATTGTCAAAAAAAAAAATTTTTTTTTACGAATGCATAACTTGCCTTATAGGTAGTACATACCTATGATCGCAAGTAAAAACGAAACCCAAAAATTCTGTTAGAAAAGACACAGGAAAAGCCCTCATTCAGTAGAACAATACCTAGATATATGTAACTAATATAGAAGCTGCTTCATGATAGTACTATACTCGTAAGTTTTCTATATACGTATACAAAGATATTATCACTGTTGTGAATTGTGATGTGCTTTATTTGCTACACACATGTACTGCACATGATACCGTGGGTGCGTAGATGAAGGAGACAGAGTTTAAAAAACATTATTTTGTATCAGCAGTCTGCCCCAGAGGTGAGAATCTACGTTATGTACCTACTAATACTTCATATGTAGTAGGTCTATTTAACTTTTTTATTTCTATGTTTCTATAGTACTAAAGTGTAATATTCTATAAATTAGTGATTTGTATCCATTATACAAAGTACCTGCAAGATGTAAAAAGTTCATATACCTACCTATAAAATATCTCTTTCAAAAATATAACAGTAAATTGAGGCTATGAATTTGGGAAACTTATTCTTTTATAAGCAGTCATTGTTATGTTTTTCTTCTGAAAAATGGATTAAATTTAAATATATACCTAAATGCTTGCCATTATATCTTTCATTATCTGCTGCACCTTTTGCAAATCTGATTTGTTACTGGCAATATGCTTCACGTTTTAAGCTCAGCATTCTCATCCCTGGTCTGCACGTATGTATCTCACCTGCCATTTGCGCTGCTCTAAATCGGAAGAAAATCAGATGAAAACAACACGAAATTAGTGTATGTGTGTGAATTAGTGTGTCTATGAAGAAGTTCCTCGTTTTCATGCTGTACATCACAGACCATACACAGACCGCCAACTCGTACTCCTCTTGCCTGAAACACCCTCGAAATATTTTTTTCAGTCTGTGAATACGTGCACATCTCTCTCTGTGCATTTTGTAATGGCAACTATACCTGCGTATGCCATTTATTTTTTATGTGTGTTTGCTAAATGGGTTTTAAAGCAAGGGAGAGCGTCACACTCTCAAAATAAATGGCATATCAGCTGATTTTTAGCTTGGTGGCAAAAAGAGAGACCATATGGTGAGTTGGCGGTCTGTATCTTCTTGGTCCGTGCTGTACATATTGTATTGTGATTTCAGATTTGTGAATTGTAACGATAACAAAAGTTCAAAGTTGCATTTGGTATTATTTGTGTAATGCGTATTTCGGTAGCTTTTCGCAGTAAGTATCTACCTACTCATAATGATTGAACATTGTCTTTTCTGTGCAGATTCAAAGAAAAATTACGCTGAACATTTATTATTATTAAATTTTTATTATTAGGTACCTAGGTATAGTAAATTCAGTGATGTGCGCGTGGTTTACTTTTTCTCTAAAATAAGTACCTTATTATAATATTTTAGTCTGATTGCTTATTAACTTGACAAGTAGTATCGATTTTGATTGGCTCTTGTGCTCGTTTCCTATGAATTAATTTCAAACTATTGTTCAGCTGGTACTACCTAATAGTTAAAAAAAACAACATTAACTATATACATACATATATTCAACAACTTTCAAAAGAAACCATGGATATAAGAAATTTTTTTGCATGTGAGTACCTTACCTTTCTATATAAAAATATGATTACTAGACTTCTTGCACCAGATCGTGGACGTGAATACGTGAATACCCAATACCCCTGTTATAACAAAACCATGACCTTTGCATGGTTATGCATAGTGTAGTGCAGTGCCTTTAAGCTTCTATTTTTGTTTGACTAAGTGAAAATTAAAATGAAACCACATGTCTCGAAAGATATTGAGTGGTAAATCTTCGAATAAACTCGGCAAATCATTTTGTAAAAAATGCAAGTAGTTTAAGCCATTGAAACTAGTTTTAATAATACGTCAATAGGGTAGAATATCATATTTTTCAATTTTTTAGTCAGAATTTTAAATGCTCGACAGCGCTTTATAAATGTTAATAAAAATTTTTTTAAATGAAGAAGGAACAAGTAGGTATTGTACCATTTTGAAATCCTGATGAAATGGGCCAATTTTTTAAATAACTTGCCGACCATAGTGCGGTGCATATTTTTTGGAATATGAAGTGTCAAAGTTAGGTTAAATTTTTTTGTTAAACCATCACTCAGTCAAACTTTATTTTTTTTTCACAAAACCAACAATTTTTTGTTTTAGATTTGTGATTGCGATCGTTAGCCTAGTTATTAAGGATTACGTTAAAAAAAAACATCGGCAAATTTGGAAATTTGCGACCACAGTACCCAAAAATGTGGCCTAGGGTATCGATTTTCATAATTTTTTTTAAATATTGCCATTTTTACTTATAAAGCGAGGTAGATTTTTCTTTTAATTTTTCCCAATATGGATATAGCCTACAGTATTACCCGGTTCCCGCTTGACGTTGAGTTACGGGACACCCTGTATGACAAAACTAGCGACCCAGCCCGGCTTCGCACGTCAATAATTTACCTAAAACATAGAAATGTTTCAACTAATGAAATACTTACAACCCTTGGGAAAGTATCTACTCTATATACATATAAACCTTCCGAAAAATATTATATGCATGATGGTGAAAACCATTTCAAAATTCGTTGCGTGATTAAGAAGGTGTTAGCGTATAAAAAGACAAATCAACTTCCTTTTATAGGTAAGTACTATTAGTCTCGAGTCAATGAAGCATTTTACTCGGAAGCCCTCAAGAACAGCTCCGATTTGGATGATTTTGTTTTTTGAAATGTTTTTTTTTTTTATTTTGTTCAAAATCAGAAACCTTTTTGGGGCGGAAATTAGTATTTATATTTTTGAAACAATATTAAATATTTTTATAATGGGTGTTCTGCGTAAGGTGTTCCAAGTTCCAAAAATTAGAATATGTAGTGTGTCCCAACAAGAAAAAAAATCATATAGTTTCCAACCTGTTCGGCGGGAATCGCAATTTTCTGGCTTAAACTAGAATAAAAAAAATATAAAAAATAACGGAAACACCTAATACGTCATGATATACATATGTAACTTTTTTTTTATACAAATAAAGAAATACGTATATAAGTGGCATTAAGTAATGAAAAAATTGTTTGTGCGGAGACCATACTATCGCACCCACTTAGTACTTTTATGAAAAATTGACTTACAAGGAAAAAAAAAATTTAGTGTGAAGCGTAAAACTTTTCAATTCCAACTCACTAAAAAATCATCAAAGTCAATGCACTTTGAGGTAAAATGCTGATTTACCTTATAAAATTTGACTTTTCATTATTTTAGCTTCTCAAAACGAAAACATGTTGAGACTAATGCACCTAATGGGAACGAAACAAGCCAAAATAAAACCCCTACTCCAAACCATGATCCAACAATTTCTGCGTATCATTCTGAACCAAGAGTTTCAACAGCTTCAACTTCAACATCTTTATTGTTGAATTTGAATACATCGCGTCCAGTAGAATATCCCTTGAACGATCTGGGAGAATGTGTTGGACGATTGCAGGTGATGTCTACAAACGAAAAAACTGAAATTTTGAAACGATGTTGGAAACCACCAGCAAATTATAATTTTAACGACGATGTTGAAGGTGGTAACAGGAAATTTAAATTTGAATGGTTGGAGACATATTCCCCTTGGCTGCAGGTATTCAAAAAAAATGAAGGGTGCGCTTTGTTTATACTGTGTACTATTCCCATCTCAAAATGTTCAAGGTGTTTTAGGTTCATTAATAAAAAAACCTTTTAGTCGGTACAAACATATGCATGAATATTGCAAGAGTCACTCTTCAAATCATTGGCACTTGGGAGCAGTCAAATCAGCAAAAAGCTTTTTGGAGGCAACACCTATAAATGTTTCCATTATATCCGGACACCAAAAATTGATGGAAGAAAATAGAAAAATTATTTCAGCAGTCATCTCAACAATAATATTTTGCGGTACCCATGATATGCCCCTAAGGGGAAAAAATCAAGATGAAGGTAAAGTTTTCATTAATTTCTTAATTTTGTTTCCTTAAGGTGTGTTTCAAGACTTACTTCGACTTCAAATAAAGGCAGGTGATCAAAGTCTCACGCAGCATTTTGAAGATGGAAAAAAAATGCCACGTTCCTTTCTCCCAGAATCCAAAATGAAATTATTCATTTATGTGGACAAGTGATCAGGGACCAAATTTTAAAGGACGCGAAAGATGCATGTGCTTATGCACTGATGGGGGATGAAAGTCGTGACATATCAGGCAAAGAAAAGCTTTCAATTGGTCTGCGATTCTACGATATAAAGGAACATGTTATTCGCGAAGCTTTTGTAGGTTTCATAGAGTTGGATGCCATGGATGCAAGGACTATTGCCTCTGCATTAGATACATTTGTTAAAGATGCAGGACTGGATCCTCTGAAATTCAATGGACAAGGGTATGACGGTTGTTCAACCATGTCGGGAAAGGACAACGGTGTCCAGGCAATTTTAAGAGAAAAATATCCTAAAGCCTTGTATTTCCATTGTGCAAGTCACAAGTTGAATTTAGTGGTTTACGATCTGAATGACGTTCCAGAAATTCGCAACACAATAGGCACTATCAAGGATGTTATAAACTTCTACCGCAATTCCCTTACGAGAAGAAAATATGTTCCGAACATTCCTGCCAATTGCGAAACTCGATGGTCCGAAAAATACAAAAGCGTTGCAATATTCAAACAGCATTTTGGTAGCATCGTTAAGGGACTAAAAGAGCTTTCTGTTGAAGGAAACCCTGCAACCAAAACAACGGCTTTCCAGCTGCATTGTGCTGTCACACAAACAACCTTTATAGCATGTCTTGTTCTAATAGCAAAATATTCTGCCTACCTTGAGCCAGTTGTAAGTATTCTACAATCGCAAAAACTAGACCTCCTTGCATGCACGAAGCATGTGCATAAGATTATCAAATTAGCGAAAGACCATCGAAATCAAGTTGATTCAGGAATAGAAGAACTTATGGTTGATTCTAAATGAATTGCAGAAGAAATTGATGTAGAACTTCAAATGCCTAGAACAGTGAGCCGCCAAAAACATCGGTCTAATCATCCTTCATCAAATGCTGTTGAATTCTGGAAGAGATCGCTGTTGATTCCATATCTAGATTCATTAATTATGGCACTTGAACGTAGATTTCCTGAAGAAAATATACCAGCATATTCATTATTTCTGTTGCATCCATCGAATATGTTAAAAATGAATGTGCAAGATTTTAAAATAAAATCAAAAATCTTTACCGAGTTCTATTCTTTACAAGGTTTTGATGAATTATGGTACGATCACTGGAAAAGTATGAAATCAAGCTCAGAAGATTTTCAAAAACTGGACTTATTGTGTGATGTTTTACGAGAAACAGCAGATTTTTTCCCTGTAACAAAACTTGCTCTTCATATTTCCTTAGCGTTACCCTGCACCACAAGCTCAGTTGAAAGGACTTTCAGCACATTAAGAAGAGTGAAAACTTGGCTTCGTTCAACCATGGTTGAAAATCGTTTAAATGGTAATTGAATAGTCTAAAAATTTGATATAATAGATAGGTGATGGAATGTTTAAATTTACAGGTTTATGCATGTTGAGTGTCCACAGGAGATATGTAAAAGAAAATGAAGAAGAGATTGTGAAAGAAGTATTGGAAAGATTCGCTCAAGAACCACGCCGTTTGGCTTTAATTTAGATGTGCAATTATATATACCTTACCTACCTTACCTTAATTTATTTTGAAAATGTTTGCATATATTTTGTGACGCACGTTCACAATAAATAAAATACGCAAACAAACAAAAATTTAAATGTATGTATGTACATACATACATACATTGAATTGAAAGTAAAAATTACTTATTAAATTAATTTTCAAATTTACTAAATATGTTTCAATCTAAGGCAAGATTTTTATTATCACGAAAATTTGTATTGGCTTTAGAATGAGTTTGCCCCCCCTGACTAAAATCCTGCGTACGCCCTTGACTTCACATCAAAAGAGTGAAGTTATTTCCCAGTGGTGGTGAAGTTATTTCCCATGTGAAGTTATTTTCCAGAGAAGTTATTTCCCTGCACCGTATTGACGCTGTTTTTGACATCAAAATTAAAAACAATAATCTAATATTATAAAATTCCGACGATGATTGATTGATATTTCCAATAAACGATTTTTCAGTTTTGCTAAGTGAGCTTTTAGTTTATTTTTCATGCACAACAAACATACACGTTTTCCGATTTCAACCAAACTTATTCACCAACTTCATATATATGATGTCACGGTCAAAGCCCGATATCTAGTCAAACCTAGGATTGACTGGTCAATGCTCAACGTTGACCAGCAGCGTTGGTCAAAGCCCGATGGACACTTTAGTTTCGGGCTTTGACTGATGAGTTTTTAGTCAAACCTTGGTTTGACTAAACTGTTCGGTCAAAGTACGAAACGAAAATATGAGATTCGGACTTTGACCAAAAGGCACTGATGGTCAAAGTTAGAGGGAAAATATTGTTTGTATGGTGTGAGAGTGGGATGATATTTTATATCAGTTTTTGTTTTGATTTATACCATTTCACTTTGAAAACTGATATAATGCCAAATTGGCATTATTTCGTTTCCGGAAACGAAATATCACCAAACTGCAAATTCAGTCTTATTGCATTTTCAAAAACGAAATAAGAACAAAGTTTTTATTTCGTTTGGTCTTATTTCACTTCACGTTTTGTGCATATATGTATGTATGTAGGTGTATGGCCTGTATTTTGTATGGAAAGATTTTAAGGAAAATTCTTTCAACAGTACCTATCTTCTACTGAAGTGAATGTTTTTCAAATAAGACTTTCTCGTAAGTTGCTTGACTGATTTTGATACAATTTTTAATGTACACATACATACATACATATACATAAGTAGTCTGTTATGAATAAAATCATTTATTCTTTTTATTTTTCAATACTTCAAAAACGGTTTGATATTTTCTTAAAACACAAAACAATAAATAAATCACAGAGCTTACTAAGTAAGCCAGAAAATCGTTTTTAACAATAGTTTTATTACTATTTTTTGTGGTTCAAAATACCAAACATCAATACCACTGTTACACATTAGGGCAGCTCGTGCGGCATAGTCGTGCACTTTATTTTTAATTAAAATGTACGAAAGAATTTACAATCTTTCTAAATTCCAACTAAAACATGGCGAACGTTACTGGGGTATGTGTAGCGGCGCAGTTTTGCTATCGGTAAAAAAGGAGCCATGTTCTCTTAAAGTTTGTCAGGACTTTATACCTTTTTTTAATTCTAAGAGGAAGTATTAAGGAAGTATTACTGTGTTCTCTTCTCTGTGATCTCCATCGAGATTTCAACTTCTTCTGCTTCATAAACTTGAAAACATGAATCCTGCCTTAATATTTCGATTACCGAAGTTGCGTATTGAACCTTAATATTTAGTTTTAAATACTTTTAAAGGAGGATATACAGTAATGTAACTACAATTAAGCAGCGTGGCCAACCCTTTAAGCGTGGAATTTGGGATTGTCTGACAATTTCATTTCTTTTCTCAGTTCCCTTTAGTGAATATTACAGTTTATGATTTCATCAAACTGTCGATCAATATTTGAATATTTTCATTTTTGGATTTTTGATCCGACATCCTGCAGATTTTTTTTAAATTCAAAAACTTCATATAACACCCGCAGAAGCAGACAATATTCTGAATTTTTCGGCTGTATTAGATATTAGATATTTATTTAATCAAAAGAATCTCTGTATAAATAAGAACTTACATCTTTTAAGTTATGCAGGAGTTAAAATCATTCGAAATATTGAAAGCACAATAGCAAAAGTAAAGAAATAATTTCGAGAATATTAAAAATAACAATTAGGTACATTATATACCTACACACAGATGATTTTTTTTTAATGAGAAACTTCATTTTACGGAGAAAAGAAGAAGATGATAGGAAACTCTTTCTATAAAGATATTCCAAAAGCTAATGGCATGCACAAAGAACGTAGCGTATATATGTATATATGTTTTAGATATATGCAAAAAATTTAACGAAATTCATACTATGTGAGGTATAGCTACAAGGTAAATGCACTTCTTGCGTCCGATAAGGTCAAGGAGGGAACCAAATATAAGATTGCCGTTTAATCCTCCTAAACTAACAAGAGCTCCAATCCACGAAGCCTCTTGTACAGACACATCAAATGATAAAGGCGAATTCGGAGATTGGAATTTCAAAAGCATCGGTGCTGCCCATCCAAGTCCAATGCCATGAGCGAATGCCATTAAATTAACTACAAATCCAAAACTTCATAAAAAAAAAATATAATATTTATAATTATTTGTTACCTGTCAATGTTGCTACCAATTGCCTGCGATAGTTTATGTAAAACATACTCCCGGGATGATTAAAACTGACACCAAACATATTGGAATCGTATAAAAAATTTATTTAAATATTAAATGCAAAAAAATATAACACAATTTGAAAATATTAAAAGGCACGCTTTCACCCGAACGCCGAATTCCAAACTGAAATTGAGATACATTGCGCTGAAACGTTTAAGAACGCGCATTATTTAATCTTTTTAGCCATCATACAACAGAGACTATAAATTAAATCTCTATAAACTGTTTCAGGCAATGGGCTGATTGTTGTTATTGTTTATTAGAATCTCTTCAAAAACTTCGGGTAACATTTCCTTTGTTCTTAAAGCTGATGAAACAAATGGTATTGTATTGCCTTCTTAAGCTCAACACAAAGTTGGAACAGGTAAAATTCTTAGCAAATATTTTTTAAATTACAAATACAGAGCAATATTGTTATGCCTTTTGGTGTATCTATATGTGTTTTGCTTTGTTTAACAAGTCAATAAAATTGTTAAAATATCTGTCCGTTCTGAAGAAATATTTTAGGTAGAAGAGCATATTTGAGAACGCTGCTACTGGCGTGTTAAAAGTACAGATCGGATTTCTTGTTATCCCATACCAAATTTTACAATATACAGGGTGATTCACCAGCGTTGTGCCAAAAAGCTAGAGCGTGTAGGTTAAGTTGAGACAAGAAACAAATCGTATGGGAGGGGGGTCTATTCCCCTCCGTTTAGCCGGGAGGGGCAATTTTCTGAAAAATTGACTTAATTTGTAAAAAAAAATATTTAAAATCAACGGGTTCGTTTACAACACCGTGTTATACCTTTTTGAAAAGCCATAAACTTCTCCTTTTATCTTGTTCTTAAATTAAATTGTTTTAACGAATAGTTTAAAAAATATAAATTTTCAAACTCAAAATTTTGAAAAAAAAATTTGAAAAAATAATTTTAAAACTAATTTTTTTCAAAATTTTACGTAATTAAGTATAATTTTTGCTCTCAGAATTCAACGCTTCCATTAATCCCATTAATCTTTAATCCAACACTGAAAACCGTATGGCTCTACGACTTTTTCTTGCCAAGGTATTCAAAAATAACCGAACCTACTTCTTCACAAAAACAAGAAAACCTAGCCTTACGGGATGGCACAAGTGACCATTTAGCCAATTTTTTCGTGTTTTTGTGAAGAAGTAGGTTCGGTTATTTTTGAATACCTTGGCAACAAAAAGTCGTAGAGCCATACGGTTTTCAGTGTTGGATTAAAGATTAATGGAAGCGTTGAATTCTGAGAACAAAGATTATACTTAATTACGTAAAATTTTGAAAAAAATTAGTTTTAAAATTATTTTTTCAAATTTTTTTTCAAAATTTTGAGTTTGAAAATTTATATTTTTTAAACTATTCGTTAAAACAATTTAATTTAAAAACAAAATAAAAGGAAAAGTTTTTGGCTTTCCAAAAAGGTATAACACGGTGTTGTAAACGAACCCGTTGATTTTAAATATTTCTTTTTACAAAATAAGTCAATTTTTCAGAAAATTGCCCCTCCCGGCTAAACGGAGGGGAATAGACCCCCCCTCCCATACGATTTTTTTCTTGTCTCAACTTAACCTAAACGCTCTAGCTTTTTGGCACAACGCTGGTGAATCACCCTGTATATATATTTTAAATAGCCCAGAAACTTTTTGATAGAAAAGTATTAAATATAATAAAAACGAATATACAAACGTGTTGAAGTGCTTATCAGTAAATCTTTTTATGGTCCCTGCAACGCGAACGCATAAATTCAAACTTATAAATAAAAATAACCCTTCTTTAGTTTTGCTTTTTAAATTGAAAACGTGTGTCAGGAGTGAGAAGTGGCTTCTTATAGGGCTTCGTGCCTAGCTCGATTAAAAAAAGCTAATAGATGCACTTTCGGAACTGTGTTAATGTGAAATCGTCCGAAATGTTTGCTGATTTGATATTCTTAGATTTGGGTAAT
Organism: Platycheirus albimanus; assembly: GCA_916050605.2. Classification (NCBI taxonomy): domain Eukaryota; kingdom Metazoa; phylum Arthropoda; class Insecta; order Diptera; family Syrphidae; genus Platycheirus; species Platycheirus albimanus. Next base: position 38,836,692 of record OU696698.1, read on the forward strand.
TTTTTTTTTGTTTTTAAGTAAGTATAGGTAGGTACTTAATACACGGTATTCTAGTATTTTTTATTTTCCACCAGTAGGTACATGTAAGTTTTCGCTATTCAAGAGTACCGTCTAACATAAAGCTGAGCATGTGAGAAGCAACGCGTGCCTAAATGAATTTCTGCCACTTCCAACTGTGGCCGTCTGAGATATTAAAGGGTATTGTTAAGGCCAGCTTTAGGGGAAATTGCGGTCTCAGAAATTAAATATCAAATAATCGGGAATAAATTGGAATGGGGGAATCAACACACTCTCTCCTTTAGCTCATCTGGCCTTAATGATATTAATACCTGTAGCGAGAATTTTAATGTAGGTACTACCGAGTTTTTTGGAACGAAGTTCCTTATCGCGCGTTGTGAAAGGGGGCTAGACGGAAAAAATTCTGACCAAAAGTTGTCACGACACTTTTTGCTATAGTAAGCTATTATAAGCTGTGCGGCGTGCGCATGTTTCTCTGTCTGTCTCTCTCTCTCTCTCTTATAGAAAGCAAGCCAGATATTTTCATTTCTATTTTGCATTGAACAGTGTGGTGTCTTGACGATTATTTTTGTTGAGTATATACAGGTTTTTTGTACATAATAAATCCTACTATATAATATTATAAATGTGAAAGTTACGATGTCTGGATGTTTGGATGTTTGTTGCTGACTAACGCCAGATTGGCTAAACGGATCTGGCTAACATTTAGCACAGAGATAGCTTATAGTCTGAAATAGCAGAAAGGCTATTTTTTATCCTGGTAAAATGTATGGTTCCCGTGGGATAGATTTGTTTTAATTTTTGAAATTACACCAGAATGGATGAACGGATCTGAATGAAATTTAGCACAGAGATAGATTATAGTCTGGAATAGCATATTGGGTACTTTTTATCCCAGTAAAATGTATGGTTCCCGTGGGATAGATTTGCTTTTATTTTTGAAATCACACCAGAATGGCTGAACGGATCTGAATTAAATTTAGCACAGAGATAGATTATAGTCTGGAATAGCACATAGGTTTCTTTTTATCACGTTTTAATGTAGGTATGGAATTATAAAGCTATAAAAGAAGAAGAAGCTAGATTACGATAGACGACTCCTCAAGCTACAGTCTACTTCTTGATCATCTGAAACGCGAGCGAAGCCGCGGGTAAAGGCTAGTAATAAATATTATTATAACTTAAAAAAAATAAAATTTTATTACAATTCCTTCACTAATTAATCGAAAGGAACTTCGTTCCATCCGGGTAACCCTTGACACCTCTCAACTTTTTTTTTCTTAAAAAGCTAGATTTTGTTTTTCGAGATTTTAAAAATGCGAGATTTCCTGATGCGAGATTTTGTTAGAAGTGATTTTAGTTTGCGGTCAATCGTATCGCTCCCATTTCAAACTGTTAAAAAGGTGGACACGCGCATGTTGAAACAACCGACGGCTTTAAATAATGAGCATTGATCAATCCATTCATCTGGTGAGGTATGAAAGCGAAACAAACACCCAAGCACATACATTTTCACAACTGCTTATGCCTTTCTCACAAGAACCATTATTTTTTCCGGATAAAGAGTACCTAACCTATTTGCTTCATTCATCTGTTTATCAAATTACATCCAAATCAACTTTGTAGTTTTGAACTTTATTGGAATAAACATCCAAACATACAAACTTTCACATCTATATTATTAATAAGATTCTTGACATTACAACTTCATTAATTAAAAGCCCTTCATTTGAATAAAAATCATGTCCCTTAATATTTTGTTTTGTTATTATTGACATGATATTTTAATGGATTTGTCACTTTGAGTTATACATAATTAATACATAATAGGTTTTTTTTCTTTTGAAACAGATCTACACCTATAAAGCGGCCCACAAACACCTCACTTGTGCGCGCATATGTGCGCGCACATGTGCACCGACACTGGTGCGTGATTCCACCAGACACTGCACACCAAAGCGTACACCGAAAAAAAACAACATATCATTTTAATATTTTATTAATATCAAATTACATATAATATCATTTTTCCAATAAACTGTGCAAAATGCTCTATTTATGTCAATTTAGTTATCAAATTAATAATTTTAATGTTAGTTTGATATTTAAATACCAAAAATTTACCAAAAAATTTAATATTGTAATATCAATTAAAATTATCAATTTTTTTTTGTCATTGAACAATATTTCCATATTATAAATATCAAATAAACATTTTTTAACGTAAACTTGGTATACAAAATGTTAAATTAGCTGTTAACTTCGTACTCAGTGATATTTTATAATATCAATTATATAATATGAACAACATATCAATAATGATATTTTAAATGTTGGACAACTTTTGTCACACAAAATGTTAATTTTACAGTTGTATTATCAAAATATTTTTTTCGGTGTACACAGTACACACTTTAGTTGTGAAAGAGATTTCAAAGGAAAAAAAAACATTTTAAATAGAGCTTCCGCTCTTCTTACTCAATCACAATACGATGCAACAGAATATAAAATGTGCGCGCGCATCCCCATACGCATACACATCACACCAATCGAGACACCGACACCAAAAATCAAAAACTTCATTTTTACTCGCGCCGTGTCTGACACCGAAAATCGGTGTGTGCACCAGCCCACACACAGCACACATTTCCGCGCACCGACACAAGTTATATCTAACATAACCAAAGACCCCCCACAATCCATAAACAATGAAGCATCCTCAGTGGAGCTTCCATTATTTACAAACATTAAACTGTAAACTCAACAGTTCGTTTGGCGACACAAAGAATCCCTTATGGATCTTGTGTCATATTATCTTAATGCAATGATCGTTGGCGTTGACCAACGACCAAATATAAAACTTATAGTTAAACTGTGAAATCAACAGTTTATTTGATGACACATAAAATCCCTTATGGATCTTGATTCATTTTTCATTTATTAAAAGATAAACGATGATCGTTGGCGTTGACCAACGATCATGATACATTTTTTGACTGAAGAATAAAGTTTAGTCTAGTTCTGGACCTCAAATCGACAAGTGTATTTTCTTTGATCGATTTACAAAACTGGCGACGAGGATGGGATTTCTTTGGTAATCAAGAAACTCTAATAAGAAAAGTGCGGTGTATTATCTGTACCTTGAAAAAAGAAAAAAAAAAAAAAATTTAATTTAAATTTTTAAACCACAAAGTGCGGTGTATTATCTGTACCATAAAAAAAATCTACGTATAAATAAAATCAAGTTAAGAACAAACAAAAGAAAAAAAAAAAAACATAAACACGATTAAATTATAAAAACAAGAATTATATAAGAAAAACAATGGCGTTATCACTGTCGGAGTCCTTGCAAGAGGCAAGAAGAATACCTAACTTTAACGGAGAGGACAATTATTCCTTACAAAATTACCTGAGGGATGTGTCAACTATCTTATCGCTCTCACCAGAAGAGCATAAAACCACTGTTAAAGTTATACTGGCCAACAAGCTACAAGGGAAGGCACTGCGATCAGTCGAATGCCTCACCGATCCATCGTGGGATAATATTATCACAAAATTAAAAGGAGAGTTTGGAGTAAAACAAACTTATTTTCACTTGAGGGAGGAGGCTTTAAATATTAAAGTAAGTAATTTAGAAGATTTGCACTGTAAATTAGATACTATTTTAAACCAAATGAACGCAAAATATAATCTTGAGTTAATTAAAGATGAAAATTACACACCACTTAATAATTCTCAAATAATATTCGGAATTTATACTAACTTCATACCTACCTATATTAAAGCTCTTCTCTTACAAAACAACATAGTTAGCATCTCTGATGCATATAATTATTATGTGAAAAATAATTTAATAAAAGACATTTATTTGAAAAATAAAAACAATAATAGTACAAAAAATGATTATTCTGGCAGATTTCCTTCCCAGAATAATTCAAATCGGAATCCAAATCCGTTTCGCTATAATAATTTCAATAGAAATTTTAACAATCCTAACGAACAGTTGAGAAATAATTCTTTTAATAATAGTCGGCGTTTCGAAAACAATAATAGTTATCTAGAAGACATAATACTTTAAGAAATAAGAATAGAAATAATCGTTATAATGAACCGATGGATGTAGATATGATCCATTCGGGAAATTTTCATCAACGGCCTCGGATTGCAGACTTCCAATAGTATATCTCACAATAAATGCAACTCCAATAAGGTGTCTTATTGATACAGGAGCTGCTACAACTCTAGGTGATTATAGGGTTTTTGGTCATCTGAAGACAGTTCAAAATTTAGAAAAAGAAATAAAATTAAAAACATTAACAGGTTATGCTATAATAAAGACTGAGGCAATAGTAATGGTGCCAAAAGAATTTAACTGTCCTAATAAGACTATGTCGGTTAAAATATCTGATTTTGGGGAAAAACCTTTCGATTGCATAATAGGAAATAATATATTAACTCCCTTAGGAGCTATTATTGATTTATTAAACAGTAAGTTAATATTAAATAATACTGAAATTATTATTGACCCTGACAAAATACCACCTTACGAATATCAAGATGTTCACTATCTTGAGAACGAAGAAAATGTCTTAGAAGATTTACTTCTTTTTAAGAAAAAACAGAAAAACATTTTATGTTGAAGGTCAATCTTTGACAGCTACTAATGTCGTTAAACACAAAATAATAACGAATTCTAGTAAACCGATTTATTCAAAAACGTATCGTTATCCTCAAATTCACGAGAAGGAAATTGAGCGACAAATAAAAGAAATGCTGGCCCAGGGAATTATACGGCCGAGTAAATCTCCTTATAATTCGCCTTTATGGATTGTCGATAAGAAACTAGACAATTCAAATAAAAAAAATGGAGGATAGTGATAGATTATAGAAAGTTAAATCAAATCACTATAGATGACAAATATCCGGTTCCAAATATGGAATCACTTTGGATTTAGCCAAAGGGTTTTACCAGATTCTCATGGATAAATGTGATATCGATAAAACCGCGTTTTCCACCCCAATGGGTCACTTTGAGTACGTTAGAATGCCATTCGGGCTCAAGAATGCGCCCGCGACATTCCAACGAATGATGAATTTCGTTCTTAGAGATTATGTCAACAAAATATGTGTCATTTATATGGATGACATTTTAGTTTTTTCAACGTCCCTGAAAGAACAATACGAAAACCTGAATAAGATATTCGCGAGACTAAATGAACATAATCTAAAGATTCAATTGAACAAATGTAAGTTTTTATCCAAACAAACAGAATTTTTAGGTCACGTCATTTCTCCAGAAGGAATGAAGCCTAACCCTGCTAAAATAGATACTATAAACAATTTAAGTTTGCCTGAAACTATAAAAGAAATTAAATCTTTTCTCGGTTTAACAGGATTCTATAGAAAATTCATAAAGAACTATATTCTCTTATTGCTTATCCAATAATAAAATACTTAAAAAAAAATTCTAAAATAAATCTTACAGACCCAGATTATATTGAGGCATTCAAAATAAAATGCACGACTGGGTCGCACGTACTTGCTCTGTGGGTGCAATAGTACGATGAAAACAAACTTTTCGACAAATGAGAAGAACTCATTTTTGAAAAAATTGGTAAAACCTAAAAAAATTTGACTGAAACTGGAAAAACCGATACACGGGAGCTAACGTTAAGAAACCTTTAATATTTAAAATTAAGACGTTATCTTTTGGGTGTTATAAATGATACAAATGTTCACTTATGGCCAAATTAATAATACTGTTAAAAGCAATTTCCGCTATTATCATGTATAGCCAAAAACCAAAAATGCAGTTTTGTTTGAAGTATTCTATGTATGTTACATAAAAATTTTTATAAAAATCGGGGGAGCCTTTTTTGAGTAAATTAGAAAAAATGAAAAAATTGGCCAAAATCTAGTGGCTCTTTGTATTGGAGCCACCATTTAAAAAAGAGAAAATGAAAAAAAATCAATGCCATCTGATAGGAAGCTGTAAGGAACTATACCAAACAAAGTTTGAGTGAATTCGATGCAACCGTTGACAACTTATGGCCATTTGAAAAAAAGCCGTTAAGAGCATATCTCCGTTATTTGCATTTTTAGCCAAAAACTAAAAACGCAGTTCTCTTCAAAACACTAAAAGAATATAACACACAAAGTTTAATCAAAATCGTTAGAGCCATTTTCGAGAAAATTAGAAAAAACCAAAAAAAGTTGGCTAAAACTCAACGGCTCGTTGTATGGAAGCCACCGTTTAGAAAGGCTTCAGTAAAAAATTTACTAAGCCATCCTATAGAACACTATGAAAAACTATGTCAAACAAAGTTTGAGTTGATTCAATCAAGCCGTTGAGAACTTATGGCTATTTGAAAAAAAGCCGTTAAAACCTGATTTTCGTTACGACCATTTAAGGCAAAAACAAAAAACGCAGTTTTGTTAGAAATGCTTAAAGTTAGCTAAATTTTAAATTTAATCAAAATCGTTAGAGCCGTTTTCGAGAAAATCCAAATTGAAAAAAACCGTTACTTGAAAGGTACCAGTTTGAGCCGGGCTAAAACAAAATAAAAAAAACCTCGACAACCGTTTTTCTTCAAACTGCTATATACCAAGTTTGAAGAAAATCCGTCAAGCCGTTTAGGCTGTAGCATGACGTGAAAAAGCGCACATCCGCACATCCGCACATCCGCACAGACGCACAGACGCACAGACAGACCGACGGACGGTATGGAGAAAACCACTTTTTTGGGCTTCTCTATCATCGTAATGTCATGTTTGATTAAAACCTCGATTTTTTTTTTCTGCACGAAACCAATACTTGCCCTATAGAGCAAGTAAAAATGAAAAGACTTATAACCACTTTCCCAATTTTAGCGTACCCGGATTTTAATAAAAATTTTATCCTTACAACGGATGCAAGCAATGTTGCTCTTGGAGCAGTCCTTCAACAAGAAGGAAAACCAGTTTGTTTTGCGAGCCGGTCGCTGAACAATCATGAGAAAAATTATAGTACTTTAGAAAAAGAACTGCTTGCCATTGTTTGGGGTATTAAGTACTTTAGGCCATATTTGTATGGTAGGAAATTCGTGGTGCAAACAGATCACCAACCGTTAAAATGGCTCTATTCATTAAAAGAACAGAATTCACGCATTATTCGTTGGAAAATAATGTTGGGTGAGTACGAATTCGATGTTGACTACTTAAAGGGAAAAGAAAATAAAGTGGCAGATTTTCTTAGCAGAATTGAAGAAAAGGGTAATAAAAAAGTCGAAAAAGCAGAAGATGTGTTTGATATAAAATCTATTTTCGAAGCTTCAGGAGAAAGCATGGGTATAGATTCTGTTCATAGCGAACAAGAGAATTTAGATGATCATTTTGTAATAACTGAAGGTATAGTTAAAAAATATAGGAACCAAATTAGAATTGTACATTCTAAAAATAGTGAAGAAGAAATATTATTCAAGAAGTATAAAATTATATACATAGAAAGCAATGATCTATCAAATGATCACTACTTAAATGATATTTTTAGAAGAGCTCTTCGGAAAGGAACAATTGGAATCTATTCCAACCTTGATGATTCTAAATATAATATAATTCAGCAAAAGTTAATTCAGTTGTTTAGTAATGACAAGAACTTGAGATTTGTTAAATGTAGCCATCTGGCTACGGATTTAAAAAATGAAGAAGAAGTTATTGAGATAGTTGAAAAATTCACATTGACACAAATCACAGAGGAATCAAAGAAAATTTTGCAGAAATTAAGAATAAATATTTTTTTCCTAATATTATAAAATACATTAATAAGTACATCAATAGTTGTCAGGTTTGCAATGAGAGCAAATATGACAGAAAACCATTTAAAAAATATTTTAATCATACAGAAACATCGGATAGGCCATATATGATTGTACATCTAGATATTTTCCAAGTACATAAAACTTACTTCCTAACAAGTATAGATAGATTTAAAAAGTTGGAAGTGTACATAAAATCAATGATAAAAATATGTGTACCATAAAGGTCAAAATAGAAGAAAGAATTGCGTTACTATAGGGAAACCGGACTTGTTAATATTCGATAACGAATTTAACAACAGTCTAATAAGTTTATACTGTAGAGAAAAAGATATAAAAACACATTTTACTACACCAAATTCCCATACAGGTAATTCCGATGTTGAGCGATTTCATTCAACACTTTTAGAACATATCCGAATAATAAAAGGAAATCAAGAAAATATCGATACTGAAGAATTAGTAATTCAGGCTGTAGGGTTTTATAACAATACAGTTCACTCTACTACCAATATAAAACCGATAGATTTCATTAACCGTTTAGACTTAGATTTTAAGAAAATATCAAAGATGATGCAAGAAAATAAAATTAAAGCTATTAACAGAATTAACTCAAAGAGGGAATCGATACCCAACTATTATCCAAACGATTTATATATAAAAAACCCGAAAGCAGTAAGACATAAGACTGCTAAAAGATTTTTGAAATTCAATCCAAATAAAAATAAGAAAGTAGATATAGTTCAAATTAAACGACCACATAAAATAATTTGAAATAATTTTCAAATAAATTTCAGATGATCACAACACTAATTGTTATCATAACTGCTTTTTTAACCACAATGGGGTCCGTTGAAGTAAATAAATTTGAAACAGAAGCTGGATATGCAATCCTAGAAAGTGAACCAATAAATGTTGTTCAAAATTACTCAAAATTAATTCATGTTATTGAGCGTAACGATCTCAATAAAACGATACAAAATATTAAATTAAGCGTAAACAGTTTTCACCTCTTGATAAACAATTCATGGCTTAGTAAAAACCTTAATGATAAAATTAATGAACTAGAACATTCTCTATCAACAATAACTATTCACACAAGAAAGAGAAGAGCTTTGGTAAATGTAGGAGGAAGAATAATCAATTGGTTATTTGGAAACTTAGATGACGAAGATAAAGAAAACATTGATAACCATTTTAAAATAATTGATATAAAACAACATAATCTTATTTCAAATATGAATAAACAGATACAAATTAATTACGAACTCAACAACTACTTGTCAAATATAAGATTATAATGAATGGTTAAATAAAACTTTCAAAAAAAACAATTGAAGAAAACACTAAAATGACAAGATACAATAATTTTCTTATAATAATAAACCAAGTAAGGACCCAAATTGAGAAAATTCAAGATAACATCCTAATGTCAAGACATAATGTAATGAATAGATTCTTTCTGACGAACGAAGAAATTGATTTTTTTAATATAGATGGTGAGAAATTAAGATTTTTAAAGTGTAATTTAGGAACCATAAGAAATGATGTAATTTTATTTGCCATATTAATTCCGAATTTTTTAAATGAAAAAATAAAAACTTATACTGTACTTCCCATACCAAATAAAAACTCTGAGCAATTACATATAGATTTAACAAAAGTTGTAAACATAAATAATGAAACATATGAAGTTGAAAAAGAAAACATAATATCAAAAATGAAAAAAACCAATAAATGTACATCGAATATTTTAAAAAACAATTATAATAATTGTACAAAGAAAATCTTTAAGGATAAAATTATAAAAGAAATTGACGTTGGTAACATGTTACTTATAAATGTGAAAACTGTACTGATCAATAAATGCAATAACTTTTCCTACTCACTGGTTGGAAACTATTTTGTTAAATTTGAAAAATGCGAAATTGTAATTGATAATTTTTACATTAAACGTTATGAAGCTAAATACAATATTGTTATACCAAATACATTTATCTTATCAGAAAATTTGACAGAAATCAAGATCCCATTAAAATTCTATAATTTGGATGAAATATCAGAAAATTTTGAAAAAAACAATGAAATTAAATTTAACATACTCTATGCCTTAGCTATTTTAATATTGTTATACATTCTTATAAAAATTGTTTATCATAAATTTGCAAAAATTCAAAGGGACTTGAATTTAAAGGGGGGGGGGGGGGGGGGGCGAGTTATATCTAACATAACCAAAGACCCCCCACAATCCATAAACAATGAAGCATCCTCAGTGGAGCTTCCATTATTTACAAACATTAAACTGTAAACTCAACAGTTCGTTTGGCGACACAAAGAATCCCTTATGGATCTTGTGTCATATTATCTTAATGCAATGATCGTTGGCGTTGACCAACGACCAAATATAAAACTTATAGTTAAACTGTGAAATCAACAGTTTATTTGATGACACATAAAATCCCTTATGGATCTTGATTCATTTTTCATTTATTAAAAGATAAACGATGATCGTTGGCGTTGACCAACGATCATGATACATTTTTTGACTGAAGAATAAAGTTTAGTCTAGTTCTGGACCTCAAATCGACAAGTGTATTTTCTTTGATCGATTTACAAAACTCACATGCGGGCGCACAAGTGTGGTGTCTGTGGGCCGCTTAAGTTTTGTATCGCACTTATGAACTTTTTGCATGTGCATGTGTTACAAATGTGTGTTCAGAGCGCTCTAAACTATTAATGAAACGAATTTAATATTCCATTAATTTCCTCTTCTCATGCCACTTGAAAAACCTGAAAACAATTTTTTTTTTAACATTTAAAATACCTTCGGCGGCCATTTTAATTGTTTTTAATTTCAGCCGCCGCTAAAAAGTTCTTTTTATCAATTGAATTGGTTTGGAAGCGTCTAACTTGTGACGTTTATATTTTTGTTCAGCTTTTGCTCAGTCTGCCCCATCTATTTATTTGGAGCTCGTAGAGCGCACTCTGAACGCACTTTGAAGACAAAGAAATACGAATTATTAGCTCTGAACACTCTGAAGCAAAAAAGAAACACTAATTTTTTTTTTAACAACTCAGGCTCTGCTGTGAACTAAAAAAGAAAAACGACTATTATTTGTATCCGTCGTCCAAACACACACGAATATTTCCTTGACAACTATTTTTTTACGATCACCTGATGTGTAGGTGGTTAGGGCTTACATACCTACATAACGTGTAAGGGATAAGAAACCATCAAACACAAAATCCACTCATCTTACTTAACGAAGTAGTACAAATCTATCATCTTAAAGATCATAATGCAAGTTCCAAGCCTCATTTAATTGTTGACTACATAGCATCTTTGAAGCTAGGCTAATAGCCGCGAAGCTACTTTCTATCTGATTACTCGATCAAAATGATTTTTTTTTTGTTCAGTAACTTTGTATGGTATTTTATTAATTTGATCGTTGTTGACTGATTTGAATAATGTAGTTTGGTTAAAATAAAAGTTCAGGAATTTTTGGCAAAGCCAAATTAGCAATTAAACGACTAAAACTCGGAGGGCCATCAAAATGCATGGATTTTGAAGATGTTTTTTAATGTGTAGGTTTCATGTGTATCATCATTGAAAGTGTACAACTTGAAATTAGTGATTCGTATAAGCTTTCATAACAAAAAAGAAATCTCTTTGTTTGTCGATCTGTCTGTGCGTCGGGGTGGATGTGCGTGTGTGCTTTTTCACGCCATGCTACAGCCTAAAAGGCTTGTTTTTGTACTTTGACAATGTATAGCAGTTTAAAGAAAAACTGTTGTCGATTTTGTGTATTTCGTTTTAGCCCGGCTCAAATTGATGCCTTTTAAGTAACGGTTTTTTTCATTTTTGATTTGCTGGAAAACGGCTCTTACGATTTCGATTGAACTTATAATTTAACGAACCTATTTTTGATAATACTATAATACTTTTTTTTTTTCTTAAATGGTCATTACGAAAATAAGGTTTAAACGGCTTTTTTTTCAATTCACCATAAGTTGGCAACGTCTTGATCGAATTCACTCAAACTTTGTTTGGCATAGTTCTTCATAGTTTTATATAGGATGGCATTGCAATTTTTCAGTAAACTCTTTAAACGTTGGCTCCAACACAGCAAGCCGTTCAGTTTTGGAGAACTTTTGTTTGGTTTTTACTAAATTTCTCAAAAGCGGCTCTTACGATCTATTTTTTTTAATTTTTGAATAAGAGTTTGAGGACTTGACTCATAGATATCAAGCAGAACAGAAGTGTTTCATTTGCGATGAGTACACAAAACAAAGAAGAAGAAGACTGAAATTGAAAATTAAAATGAAATTGAAAGGAAAATCAGGACAAGAAAAAAAAAATAGTTTTTTGTGTAAGAAACAAAAAAAAAAAATTATATTTTAATAATTATTATAATCATTTCTAACGTAGCGTTATTTCGCTTTCATTAAGTGAAATAACGCCGATTTGATTCGATTTTTGTAAAGCTGACTTTCAATTACTTTACGAAGAACTAAGTGCTTCTAATATTTCAAATATCCATGTTTGCTCTAATACTGACGACGTAGTTACTCAATTCTATGAAATCTTCAGTAGCTCCTTGATTACTTCTACATATATTCCTTTTAAGATATCAAAAAATATGATCTCCGGCCTTCTGTGATAAACAAAAAAATTTAAATCTCTATGTAACAAACGAAATAAGGCTTGAAAGCCTTATAACGAGTGTTTTTTTTAAGGTACCGAACTTTAAGTTTGTAACACTATTTAAACTGGTGGCCATTTTGTCAGCTGTCCAGTGACTTATTTTTAGTTTGGTTTGACATTTGACGGTGTTTAGCGATGAAGCTCACTTTTGGTTAAATAGATACGTCAATTAACAAAATTGCTGTAATTTGAGTGATGATAATCCTCAAGTGTATGTTGAGATACCGTTACATCCACAAAAACTTACTGTTTGGTATGCTTTATGGGTTGGTGGAATAATTGGTCCGTACTTCATTAAGAATGATGCTGGCCAGAACGTTACAGTCAATGGTGACCGCTATAGAGCCATGATTATTGACTTTTTCGTTCATCAATTGAACAACCATGATGTGCAGAAGCTGTGGTTTCAACAAGACCGCGCAACATGTCACCACAGCTCGTGCCACATTTGCTTTGTTGAAGGAAACGGTCGGTGAGCTCATAGTTTCGCGTTTTGGTCCTGTAAATTGGCCTCTGTAGAAATATGTGAAGTCGCTAATCTACACCGACAAGACCGACATGATTTACCACTTGGAGGACAACATTCGCCGCAGCATTGTCGATATACGGCCACAAATGTTGGAAAAATCATCGAAAATCTGACCTCCAGATTAGACTACGTCGGCAGCAGCCGTGGCGGTCATATGCCAGAAATCATGTTTAAATTATAATGCCAGAAGATTATCTCTTTCGAATAAAGTAAATTTCATGCCAATTTATAAAAACGTCTATGTTTTATTTCATTTCAAAGTTTAATAACTCTAAAAAAACACTCTTTTCAAGACTTTTAATTTCTGATCAAAATGTTGTTTCTTGCTCTTTTTGAAGAGTTAAGTTTACTTTCCAAAAACCTATACGCAGCATATATGAAGGAAATGGAAACATCGTTTAAGATTGATCCCAAGAGATTCTGGAAGTTTGTAAATTCAAAAAAGATTCCCCTTTATCTCACCTGAGATATGCAATGCGTTTGCACAGCATTTCAGCAAGTCTCTTATTGAAACTCCAGTCAATATCAACGAAGGTTTCTTTCAATACTCCAGTAATTTCAATCAAGCCACTTTTAACAATATTAACATTGATAAGGATAAAGTTTCACATTATATTTCTTTGCTGAAAGATAATTACTCTCCCAAGCCTGATGGTATTCCTTCAATAATATTAAGGAAATGTTTATCCATATTAGCTTCCCCAATTAGATTCCTTTTCAAGCTATGCCTTAAGTCCGGTAAATTTACTCGGGTATGGAAAGCATTATTCATTACTCCGATCTTAAAAAAGGATAGTGAATCTGAGATCGCCAACTATGGATCGATTTCCAAACTTCCTTCCATTCCAAAGCTTTTTGAAGTAATAGTACATATAACTATAGAGTTTTGTTTACAAAAATTTAATCTGCAGTCAACAACATGGCTTTATGAAGTAGCCGTCTACTGTGTCTAACTTGCTAACCTTTTTGTACAAGTGCTCAAGGGCATAAGATAGTTGACATTAGCTGGATTTTATCAACACAGACTTTTTAAAAGCTTTTGACCTAACTTTGTGCATTCATTGTAGTGAGACCCTTGTTTTTGCTGATGATATAAGCATTTTCAAAACTATTAACTCTGCTAATGACCGCGTAGATTTGCAAGCCAATACTGACAGATTTGTAATCTGGTGCAGCAGGAATGTTTTAAACTTGAATCGGGCAAAATGTCAGACAATGACCTTTTCAAGGAAACGGTTGGTACCCGTACTACTAGTGCATTAACTAAAATCAAAATTTCTACAAAGCCTTTAGTCACTGGTCACAGCTCCTTCAATTTCCGCTCTTGTGTTTACTCTTGCAAAGTCTGTTAGTTCAGACTATACCCAGAGTTGAATCTCGATGCTATCGACGCCGACAGCAACGACGATGTTCTTACTGCAACTAAAGTCTCGCTTCTATTCTTAACTGTTGTGTTAGTGCGTTGATTAACATTATTTTCAGATGCATTATCTAATGAGGGAAATGCTGGTGAAAATAATGCTGATCAACGCACTAACACAACAGTGGAGAATAGAAGCGAACATTGCGATAAGAGTGAGGGGGATATTTCTTGCTCTTTGAAAATCACCAATGAAGAAAGTTTTAACCTCCAACGCCACTATGGAAGACAATAATATAATTATTAACAGCAACAATGAAAAGAGAAACAACTGGGAAATGGTAAGGAGGAAAACAAATTCTCAAAATTGTAGTTATGAAGTCACTGGAACAGGAACAAGTTCATTAGATGTGATCACTCCCACAGTGTGGGTACACATATTTCCAAGTTTAATATGAATATTAAACCCGAAGATCTTATTAATCATATATTGGCTACAACAGATATACCTACTGACTCTTTAAAATGCTACAAGCAAATCAAAAAGGGAATGGCACCATCTGCGATTGCTCATGTGAATTTTAAACTGAGCGTTCCCTTAAACAAGTATGATGAATTGATGAGTAATTCTTCAACATGGCATATGTTGGTTAAGGCCAAAAAATGTATAATTAGGCCAAAAAAAAACGACAACACTCGACTAATGAAGGAACCGATTTGACATCAATTCATAATGATATACCGATCAAATGCAAGTGGAAAACCATCTCCAATAATGCTGCTAAGTAATCTATGTATCCGGTATCTTCAAGTAATTTATTATCAGAATATAGGAGGCATTTGAACCAAATTATATTATTTATACCTTAATTTTTCATCTTCGATCTATGATATAATTTTATTAACTGAATCAGGGTTAACTGAAAACCAATTACCACCTGAAATTTTTAATTTATTAAAATTATACAGTTTTAAGAAAAGATAGATGTAAATTATTGACTGGTAAGAGGCGGGGGAAGGGGGTTTGGTTGCGATTAAATCTTCCCTGTCTTGTAAAGAGAAAGCGTTGAAATCAAATACTCCCACTCCGACATCTACTTTTGATATTGATCTTTAAATGATAAAACTGAAATTTTTATAATGCTTAGCTATATTCCACCAAGAAGTTCTCTAGAACTATATTACATTTATCTTGAAAATTGTAGAATCAGTAACTCTTTGCATCACATTGCTCTTGAACGATCTACTAGTTTTTATAGTTATACATGAAAAGTGAAAATTTAATAAATGTTTCTGTACCAAACTTTGAGAAAGCAAACTTTGATGCAATTAATGAATATTTTCTCCCCTATTTTGCGAGATACTTATAGTTCCAGTAACGTCGCCGTCGTAGATACCTTATCAATGAATCCGTACGTAGGTTAGTGCCATGCAAAAAACTAAAGTAAATTCAAATCCTTTCTGGTTTAATAAGGTATTGGTTAATCTTAAAAATAAAAAATAAATAAATCTTTTAAATCGTATTAAAAAAGTCGGGAAAATGTTGAATTTCGTTCCATTTATTTAAACTGCCAACATGATTTTGGACAGACAGACAGGTGGATGGAATTGTCGGACCCACTTTTTCGACTTCTCTCTCTATCATCGTAATGTCATGTTTAATTGTTAGACTTTTTTTTTACGAATGCATAACTTCTCTTATAGTACCTATGATCGCAAGTAAAAACCCTCTATAAGGCGCCATCATATTACTATTTACCAAGTTTGAAACAAATCTGTTCAGCCGTTTAGGCTGTAAATGCCGATACAGACAGACAGACAGTATTTTCGGACACACTTTTTTAGGCTTTTCTATCAGTGTAATGTCATGTTTGATCGTTAAAGCCATTTTAGAGCAAATCCCAATAGAAAGAAACCATTACTTGAACGGTACCAGCTCGACCCGGGCTTAAGCGAAATAACAAAATGCATTTTGATTTGAACGCCTATTTTCATGAAACGCTTCATCACTTATAAATACAGAGTGTTCTGACTCACTGTTAACGACTTTTTTTGTATCGCAATGTCATTTCCATTAAAACAGAGCAGCCCTTACTTGTCATTCTGTCCGTCTATTTGTGCGTTTTTTCATGCTGAGCTACACTCTAAGTGGCTAGTAAGCCTTGGCAGATATTTACCTATTTCTACCCACTTTCAACTGGATGATACCCGTAGATGACTTCATTATAAGGATATTAATAATTTTAAGTTAGTTTAGCTATACAAAAAAAATTTTAATCAAACTTAATAGATGAACCAACGAAAATTCTTTCCCAATCCCAATTGTCCTTCCAACTAATGGCATCAAATTTACATTTAAAAGACCTTAGGTCAATTGCTAGGAATATTTTTTTCCATACTAACAAAAACGAACACAAAACCGAAACCAAACAACCGATCGCGAATTAATTTAAACTATAATTATTAAACTACTTGGATTACCCGAATCCACAAGCAAAACGTGAAAATATTTATTTAAAAAGAAAAAGAATAACAAACGAATGCACCACGACGATGTGCAACACGATTAGCAAAATTTAAATCTAACGCGAAACGGCAAACGCCGGAGTGTTTGATAAAAAAAAGAGTTACACAAAAAAAATATTCCAAGCCAGACTGCAAATGCAGTGCTGTCTCCCGTTAGCTCAGCTGGGAGTGGGTTCGATAATAACAACACTTTTATTAATAGCGCTCGATTAATAAAAAGAAACGATGAATTGAATTTATATGTATACAGAGTACGAGAGTGTAGGTACTTATATATGAATGGGCGCCAGGAAACTTTTATGGTGTTTGCCTCACCAATATAAATCTGAAATAGGTCTTCAATATTAACAATGTAAACACAAGAATTATTATTCCCAATGGAAAGTTAAATTATTTATTGCTCGGGAAGTGATTCGTCTGGGAAACCTTGGCAGAAGGCCTGGACGAAAACCCAGAGTCTTTTCAACAAAAAAAAAAAAAATAGAACAAAGATGTTTCGAGGTAAGCAGAAGGCTAATTCTCGAAACTAAGAATAAGTTTTGACAAAAATAAAAACTGAAAACAATGTTTTGTGTCCCGGTGACACAAAGGAAAATCACAATGGTAATGGAAGGTACAAAAGAAAAAGGTCACGAGTCCCACAATCTTGGGAGGAAAACGAATATTCAGCGAAGGTCTACTGGATTGATTGGTGGCCCTCAATCAACAGATTTATCGGTTTGCTTTGAGTTTGTCTCTTAATAAAACTTAAATTAACTTATTATAAAACAAATTGGTACAATTTTTTACAACACTGCGTTCTAAACCTTTGGCAAAATGGAAAGTTGACTTCAACGGGGTTTTTCCAAAAAATCAGAATTTTCCAAGGACATAGCTCAAACTTGGTCTGATACCTCTTCCTATAGCTTCCTCAAAGATATTGCAATTTGTCAGGTAACTAGTTTGTAAACGGTAGCTCAGGGGCCATTCTATATAAACGAATGTTGGCTAATCTTGTGCGTTTATCAAATTGGTTACATAAGACCGTGTTTTCAGTTCTTGTCTAAAAATGTAAATAAAGATTTATTTTTGAGCTATCGAGTAGTGTACCTATAGAACAAATAGATTTATACATGATTATATCTCAAGGTTATTTGATTTATTTTGGCTTATGTTCAGCAATGCAGTAAAAGGCTTTCTTTCAATTACTTAAATAATTTAAAGAGCTTTTGGTATAATTTACTCGTATCAATCTCATAACATTTTAAATCACTTAATTTAATGGTTTCCTTATATAAATGTTTATTTTATATTAATCATAAGCGTTATCATCGTCCAGTGACTTTCCTTTTGTTTCTCGTAAAAATAATAAAACGTACAAAAATCCAAATCCAGATATTGATGCACATATCCACATCACTCCAGACAGTCCAATAATGACCATTAAAACGGGAAATAATTTCAGAACAGTGAATACAAATACACTCATTAATACTAGACAAAATGTTGAACCCAAAGAACGAATCTGAAACCAATTAAAATGGATGCCATTATTTTTTAATTCTCAATAATCTGCTCTTTAAATCATACCTTCGGAGGCAGCACCTCAACCAAGAGTACAAAAGTAACTGCAACTACTCCAATGTTTGCCGAAAATATAACAAAGGATATAATTACCACCGGCAGCCATGCCATGCAAGTCAAGTCAATTTGATGCGCAAAATACGAATATGCTCCAATAGTAGTCAAACCTAGGAACATTCCGCAGGTGGAGAGTAACATCAATATTTTCCTTCCATGGCGGTCAACTAGAATTGTGGCGCAATATGATCCAACTATTTGCACTGCTCCAATTATGATGGTGTTAGTATTTGGATCCATCGATGAGTGGGTCTCAGCGAAAATCATCGAAGAGTAATTGAGGATAACAAAGACTCCGGACGAACTGTTTACAAAGGCAAGAACTACACCACTGCACAAAGCCTTCAAGGATCTCTTTGTCACTGAATTTTTTTTTTAAATACGGAAACATTAGAACCAATTTCTGCTTAATTTAACCTTAAATAGCTTACAAAAGTCCTTGTAGGACACCTCCTTCTTATTTTCTGTACATTGGATGGACTTTTTAAGTTCGTTGAAGTCTGTGTCGAATTTTTGATCATTTATTTTGCTGCTTCCTTGGTAGTTTTTGTAAAATTTCAAAGACTTCTCGGCATCATCGAAGAGCCCTTTGTGCAACAAGTGCTGTGGTGTTTCCGGAAAATGTATCGCCAATAAAAGGTATAGAATTGGCAGAAGCACAACCAAACAAGGTATAACCAAGTAGGGAATGTGTGATGCAATTATGTAACCGGAAAGGATTCCGACGTTGAGTGAGAAACAGAAAAGTGATCCAAGCCTTCCACGGACTCTGTTAATCAAAATATTGTTATAGTTAATTTGAGCTATAATAAGAAAAAAAATGCACAAGCAAACGGAGTTAAAAGCAATAGTTAAGTTTCAACTACAACGAGCAGAAGCGATCGATAGCTAGTGTCAGAACTGGATAGAATGTTCGCATCTACTCTGCAAAATGAACATAAACAAAACATTTTAACCTCATCTGACACTAGCTTCAGTTGGCTAATTTTAGTGGCCTCTTAAGCTTTTTTTCAAATCGAACACATTGAGGGTATTCGCGATCTTATGCATCTGGTCTTGTATCATTGCAAAAGTGCAAAATTACGAGATTTTCTTGGACAACAGCAACAAATACACGGGATATCATTTTGTTATACTTTTGTACTTTATCTATAACTCAACCCTATGGCAACAGACAAATGTTTGTACATACTTTTAATTCGTACTTGATTTAGACATTTGTATGAGTTGCTCCAGATTGGTAGAAGTGCGTTCACTCTCTGCAAAAAATCAATAATATTTTGCACTTTTAAAAGACTTGTTGTGCCAGATCGTGAATACCCCTATTGTTTCTCTATATTTGACGGATGATGACTCACTAACAGCCATAATACATCTTGATCGGATTAATATTTTTCAATAATTATCTAGTTATAACATCGTATAATAGACTCTATACTAGTAACAGCTTATATATATAAATCACAGAGAACAGAAACACCTAGCATTCAAAAATTATGACAGAAATTACTGCTCCATTATTATACTAGTTTCTGTAACAAAGGTTATAATTTCTTTCAAAAGAAATTCTGATATAAGTGTATGTATATGTATATCATTTGTATGGTCAAAATTACTAAAAATTTTGTAATTTAAATTTAAAAAAAAAAAATTATTTTAATCTACATAATGTATATGCTTGCATACAATTTTAATTTTAAAAAGGTGTCGAGACTATACCATGAAGCTCAATGGTATCTAAGTAAGACCTTGTAAGGTATTTTGTAAGCTTTATATGCATTTAATTATTATCTTTTGCGTGCATGTGCGGTTAAATGTTGATTATAATTCAGTCTTCATAAGTTTTTGAACTTACTTAGCATCAGCAATTTCTGATACAAATATTGGAATGAGTACATATATGCCTCCACCTGCAAAGCCTCCAAATAATCTGGCCATATAGAGATGTGAGACATCGGCGGCGAAGTAAACCATAATCCAGAAACCCTGTAAAGAAGAAAAGTTTTGATTTTAAGTCTTTTTCGAATATCTGACGGAAGAAATGTCATTGAAGAACAACTTATCATTCAACCATATAATATTCAATAATTCTGAAAGAAACAACGGAAAGCTAATCAAAATTGGTAATGCTTTTGTTACCATTGTGCATCTTTACCCCAACAAAAGGTTCAAATATATTTTGTGGAACCAAGGCCATTAAATTAACTTTAACTGAGTTACACATTATAATCAATGAATTTGAAATCCATTAACAAATTAATATTATGAACATTTGGGGGAACAACGAATTCCCGTCCCACGAATCACAAAATTCAAAAATCCAAAACCCACACTATTTTTGAAAATTTTTTTCGCGATTTTCGTGAACTTTTTAAACTCTTCTTTATTTTCTATTACCTGAGCTTTAAAAACTTTATTAATTTCGAGATGACACCCCAACGACGACTCAAAATTATTTAGGTAAATTGTTATCGGTTTTCTCTTCGTTCAAAATTATTATAATTTAACTAAGCTTTAAAATTCCTTAGAATAAATAGGAATAATAGGAAAAAACTTACGCAAAAAGGAATTGACATTTTTCGGTCCCTCTTTGACACACACTTTATAAAATAGTTCCAGATATTCGCTTTGCCCATTTTAAGCCCCAAGCAAAGCTTAATTTAAATTCTCAAAGACACTATCCAGAAAGTTTCGGGTTCTTTCGCTGGCACCTTCAGCAAAAATAATGATTTCTAAATATTTCTTTCTAAATCAAATAAAAACTTCATAATTTGGCGTATTTTACTTAGAATAGAGCTCTGAACAGAGTATGTATAGGTAAATAGTGCACCACTCTGAACCATACGTGTTCTGTGAGCTCTGGATTATTTTTGAAATACGCTAAAGCTCTTACTCATTACCTTTCATTCCCCTGTCCTTGCTTTAACAGAAAGTATTTTTTTTAGAAAATTGCAAGAGATTCGTGTACGTTTGTTAATTACTTCAAAAATCGCGCGGTTTTTTTAATTTAATTGTCATACCTACATCAAAATCGTGCAATTTTCTCAATATATAATTGTAAAAGAAAATGTTTGGCAACTTTCAGGATTATAACCTCAGGGATTCTCTGAGGTCTAAGCAACTATTAATGATATGAAATATGGTAAGATTTAACAATAATCGTATTCGTTTTATTTGTACGATTATTAATTTACAAAATAGCTCGATTTTTTAAATTAATAATTGTACAAGAACATCGTGTGAAATAAATGATCGTACAAGAAAATCGTGCGAATTTTTAAATCGGTGCGAAACTTCATTTTTCATTTTCAATTAGAGGGCTTCTTATTCAATAATTCAGTTTAAGCCTTTTTGTCATTAAGATTGTGGCCTAATTCCAATTTTAAGTTGGGGTGATGTTTCATATTTTTACGTCTTAAAATATGGTGCACATTTTTCATTATGAAATTTGGCCCCACAATCAGAAATATATTGAAAAAACCAAAACTAACAACAACTACATATTGTTAAGAAAAGTTATTTGCATTTCCGAACATCAAAATATTTGATAATGTATCATTTACATAGTTAGTTATAAAAGTAAATTTTGAAGACAAAAAATATGGTTTGTATTTTAAAAGTGGTATTTATTTATTCTAAACTGTTTTTAGATACAGTTGAGTCTATAAGAACAGTCAACCTTTCTTTTAACATGTTTTTTAAACATATTTTTTTAAAACTTTTAATATAACTAGTGTTTTATTTCAAGGCAATACGTTTTGAACTATACAGGGTGGTTTGTCTTTTGAAAAGTAAACGAAATAAATGTTCACAATTATTTAGAAAAAATATGGCTAGTTAAGCATAGTATGTACTTCCATATACAATTAAGTGTTATTTCACTAACATCACAAATATGTAAAAGGGACAATATTTACAGGTTTCACAATCGATAAAATGTCGATTTCGGAAAGTCATTCACTTTTACACTCTCGATCATTTTATATGTCTTTTTGGACGGGAAGTTTAATAAAATATTATCAGAGATTGTTTCTCATGAAAATTTAGTCAAATATCTTCGGAATATGTCATAACGATGAAGATAATGTTGTCTTTGTTATTATTTTTTTGTTTACAAAAGTGTTTAATTTATTTGTTACAGGTTCTTGCCTTAAGATTCAAGATAAAGTGTGAACAAGAAGATTTTGAAACAATTCTTAAAAGCTGCAAGAACAGAGAATTGGAACAAGTGGCGTAAAAAGATAATATTATATATGTAGGTAGGTACTCTGAGTATTCAAAATTCTGTTATATTTTTTATTAAAAACTTTAACGTGTATGTATGTACCTATGTATGTGGGACATATCTGTTTTTGATTTCACGGGAAGTGCGGCTTTAATTTTGGTGGGAGCTACTAATGATAGCACGGCTAAAATTAAAATTCGAACTTTTTTTCTGAGGAATCACGAAGTTTGAAGCTAATATGTTCATCCGCAATTTCATATCTGATAAAAAGCTAGAGTTGTTTTTTTCCTCGCCAAACTAATACTTGCAATGAAGTGCAAATAAAAATTAGTTGAATCCTTTTTTTACACGTAATTGATAGCGAGGACATCTTTAAAAATATTCAATAAGTATGACAATTGTCAAATTATTTAAAAAATTCAAGAATCTTGTGCTTGTTTAGGGTGAAAATAGGGTGACAAAAAACGTTTTTTTTGTTGAAAATTGGCTGACAATACTATGAGCCAAAATTTTATAAAAACACAGAAAAAATGTTGGGTGGTAAGGTGTGAATATGTAATTTTTTCATAAAAATCACAAGGATTGCAACCTTTTGGATTTACAAGAGTATATAAAAAAGTATTTCCTATATCCTATAGTTAAATACATAGAGTAAAAAGTATTTTGGTGCATGCTATTGCAATAGGCACAACGTTAAAGAATCAATTTCTTTTTCAATCGAGAAGCGTAGATAAAAAGAATGTTCCCATAAGAAATCCTTTAAAAAAAAAAATTAAAAACGAACAAAAAATCATAGATCTATGTATTTGGGTAATACAAGTTCTTTAAACGTAATAATATTTATGATGTTGAAAAAAATCAGTTGAACTATTGCATATACAAATTGAGAAGTTACCTGCTTTTTTTTAAATTTGTTCCATTATTCATGTTCGTTGTTAGTTATTCAAAAACTCAATTAAGTTTAGTTAAGTTGAGTTACAAGGGCCAGGGTACAGCAAGAATGCTTTTTTTTAAATCCTGACGCATGAGATGACATTTTTGACAATTAACTGTCAGCAAAAAATCTACCAACCGTCTGATCTTACAATTTTTAACCCAACAACGTTGTCAAAGAAAGCATTGGCAGGCCAATCACCCGACAATCAATTGTCAGGTTTTGGGACAACACTTACAACTTCGCATTGTAAGATATTTGCTATTGTCAGCTCATTGGCAGGTCATTGTCAGAGCGTTGGTAGACCTGACAATATTGTAAGATCTGACAATCGTCTGTACACAGAGTTACTGTAGACAATTTTTTTTTCTTAAAACATGTCCATTTGTCCATAAATCATTTCCCAGATTATTCACATCGAATTAGAAAACACCCTGTATTTTAAAAGGAAGTATTTTTAAATTAAAGTTAAACAAACTACAAACTAGGCCATTGCGAAAGAGAACCTTCTGAATGCCGGTATGCAGATTTAAGCTATAAACTTAGAACACAAATCTTTATCAAAATCGCTTGAGCCAATTTCAAGGTAATCATAGAACAGTCATTATGGTTGATAGCTCAAACTTTTGCGTATTACTTATTTTGTTTGTACATATTGCTTATGACGTATCAGTTCAAGCCAGATTAAAATTAATTAAAATATAATGCACGACTGCGTCCGTCGCATGTACTTGCTATGGGTGCAAAAGCACGATTATAGATATTTTGAGGGACAACAACTACTCTTTTTTGAATAAAACTTGTATACATATGTCCGTAATTTGAATTTTTAGCCCAAAACTAAGAACACAGAACACATCTTTGAAAGTTTATAAACAATGTTTAAGCCATTTTTGATGAATTCTGTGAAAATAAAAAAATAGGCTAAAACTGAACGGATAATGCATGGGAGTAACCGTTAAAAAACCTTTTATCTTTCAAAGTTAGATGCCATCTTGCAGGAGAAATAAAATAAAGTGCACGACTGGGTCGGACAAACTTGCTCTAATGTGAGACAGTGGTCTGGGTTTGAGATTTTGGAAAAAAAGCAGGGAAAAAACTAAGTACACGAAATTTTATTGATCACTTAAAAATCAATAGTTAAAACGTTTTTTTTTTGAAAAAATTAAGTAAGCCATATGATTTTGTTTCTTGTCAAGAATTTTAAGATTTTTTTTTTCAAAATCTTTCGACCAGTTTTTTCAAACAACAGTTTTTTTGAAAAACTTTTCGAAAAAATATTCCAAATTTTTTTTGAGTATGCCAACTTCTATCACTTTGTAGTTTTTATCGGAAAAATAAAATTTAAAAAAAATGGCTTGAGGGGTTTTTGAAAAAAAAAAACAAAATATAAATTTTTTTTTTTATTTTTTTTTTTTAAACTCAAAAGTACTTTTTTCAAAAATTTAAAAATTTATATTATTTCGTCTTTGAAATGGCTTCGTCATTAAAAATTTCATCAAAGTGGCTTACGTGAAAATCTGATTTTAAAAAACCGGTCCTATGGGAGGTACCATTATAACTTATAAGACTTTTCTTGAAAAATCTATTTCAACCAAAACATAAAGTTTGCACAGAAAACACTAATCGTATGGCAGGTACCGTTCGTTTTGGAGCTAGAATACTAATTCCAAAAAAACCTCTGTAGGACGTCATAATAATACTATGTATCAAGTTTGAAGCAAATCGGTTCAGCCATTTAGGCTGTAGGTAACTATACAGACAGACAGACACACGGACAGACAGACAGACAGACAGACAGAATTGTCGGACCCACTTTTTTTCATCGTAATGTCATGTTTGATTGTTATAATTTATTTTTTTTACGAATGCATAACTTGCCTTATTACCTATAATCGCAAGTAAAAATGTATTCCTTTTAAAGTCGTTGTTCACTAATGACACAAAAACAAAAAGGAGTTTTTGTTTAAATGCTCTCAAAATATCGCTAAAAACAGTCAACGATAAAGTAAAATCAGTAAAATGGAACAATAGCTAAGATTTTAATCGTGTCGTGGATTCCTCTTAGTCTATTACTATAAAATAAAGCGATCAAATATTACAAAGTTTACAAAAAACAAATATTAAAATATTGATTGAATGCAACAGAATAATTTTTGTTACAAATAACTAAGCCGTTCACAGGAAATTGAATCAAGCCAACAAAATAGTTTAGTAGCACGAAATCAGTTATTAGATATTTTAATTTAGTTTCATAGTCCGATCTTAAGAACAGTAATTAATTTGTTTTCAAATAGAAACTGTTGGCACAGCTTCAAGTTTCCATTTGTTAATTAAAGTATAATAATAATTAAAATAATAAAATATATAAACTTTGTTCGAAAGCAAAAAAAGTAACTGGGCCTTTAACAATATTTTGTATGAGTCAACATAATCAGATTTGAACCCAGACTTACGGTCAGTGCGGCGGCGGCGGGCGTGGTATTCCAACAAATTAACCAGTTAAGTTATCTTAAATCAACTTATCAAGAATTCCCGAATGAAAGTAATGCCTTATGCATATTTTATCATTAACACTACTGCCACAAAAAAGAAATCTGGTACAAAGCAATAATTAAATCGAGCCCCTCACTATACACAAACATATTGACCATCTCCAAGAAATTCGGATTCAATTTATGTCCCTTTGTTTGTTTGTTCCTTAATAAGATTGATGTGCCCTCTTTAGAATTTGAGTGTAAAAAAGAAAACAAAAATCGGAAAACACATAAACCATACAAAAGACTTCCTGGAAAGCAATAAGATTCCTTCTTTTCCAAAAAAAAAAAAAATAAAATAAAAAATTGTGAGAAATGAACAAAGATATTTCGTTTGCAGTGATTAATATTTGTAAAATGCTAACATCAAATTAATGAAATTTTTTAAGTAACGCATCGACCCCTACAATATCAAGCTTTTTGATAGTGATACATATAAACTTTTATGGAACTGTCTATATAAAATAACTCACTTTCAATCACATGACTTAAAAATAGCTTACAATTAGATACAAAATATGTTCTAAATATTTAAAAATTCGTTCTTACTATGTGTGGTAAGGCTACAAGGTATATGCACCATTTACGGCCAATGCTATCTAGCAAGAGGCCAAAAATCACATTTCCAGCCAATCCTCCGATACCGGTTAGGCCACCAATCCACGAAGCCTCCTCTACCGAGATTCTAAACTCCAAAGGGGAGTCATCTGACTGTAATTTGAATAGCATCGGTGATACCCATGCATAAGCGATTCCATGGCTCAATGTAATAAAATTAACTGCAATATTTTTCAAAAATCATCGTTATTATTATTTAACAATATTAGATTTTTTTAACAATAATTCTGTTTACCTATAAGGGTTGCTGCCAATTGCTGGCGATAGTTTTTACAAAAAACACTACTCGGATTGTTGAAGGTGAACCCCAACAACATTTTTATTAAATTATTTATTTTAAATATAAATCACAGAAAAAAGGTTTTAACCGAAATGCACTAAATGATATCACAATTTATAGTTTTGAATTTTTTTTTTCTTGTTGCAAATTGCTTTAGCTTCGCATCATTAGAAGCTACAGACTGAAATTAAGATTCGATAATTTTTGTATCTAAGATACGAATCTGGCACATTTTTATTTTAAAAATATTTGTTTTTATGTTGTTGTGTTTTTCTTTTTTTTTGTTTTTTTTTTTTCGTACAATGATGCTGCTTTTTTCACTCTTGTTGTTCAAAAAATGTGAAGATATATGATTTCATTTGTTCGTTGTTCCTTTACCTTTAGGAAAAAAGGAAGCAGCACATTTAAAAAATTATGGTAAATATTAAATTAATAAACGTATTTTATTTCCTTTTGGTCTGTTTATGCATTTACAATCGTCTTTTTTGTTGTTGTTGTTAATTTGAAAGCTTTTTAAACTTTGAAGCCAGTTTAGGTTTTAACTTACATTTATAATGTAGGTATCTACGTTATATCACTCCCAAAAGTTTTACGTCAATTTAACTTATTTGTTAAGCAAAATATTATTTGAAATATCAAATGTTTTCAATTATATTGGAGAGTTTGAAAATTTAAAGAAAAATTCAAATCGGAATGATTAAACTTTCACCTGCGTGCGCGGTTTTTATTTTAATATAAGTGAATTCTGGACTAAGATGTAAGGTTATCTGTGTCAGGCGGCAGTATCCCCAACAGCACTTGCTACTACTGACCACAACAACAAGCGGGCAATACAAATATATGATACTCGTACGAAAAAACACAAAAATCTTTCCGTCCGCCCGCAGGTGTAATACTGCACTCTTAACGTATAATTTAATTTTTTTTATTCCGGCCTAGCTTATAGAGTCGAATACTGCTGATTCACTTGTTGTTTGATACAAAAAAAAAAAAAAAAAAAAAAAACAAAAAAATCTTTTGCGATTTTTTTTGTAATTTTTAAATCTGTCCACGGAGACCACAACACTATGTAGATTAGATGATGATGATCTTGGTTTAAGGAACGGTTGGCTGGCAAACTGAGAAACCTACAGACCGACCCAACTTCATGTTTTTTTAAACGAGTTTTTTTGTTCGCTGCACATTTTGTCTTCTTTTTTTATCAATAAAAACTTGAATTTGACTAAACGAACTAGGTTTCATACTGATTAAAAATGTATGCATTATAACGACGAACCGAAAAGCGAAATACATGTTGCACTTGATCAGCGATTTACCTTGTTAAGTTACTGGCAGTGAGCCAATTTGAACAGGGCTGGATCCAAGAAGTAAATGTAAAAACGGAATGTAATGAAATGTTTGTAACATAAATATAACGAATAGGTATGTAAAGGTAATTTATGGGTTGTAAATCACAACGAGTGATTTGACGCCACAAGTTTATAGCGATTCCAAATGTAATCACACTATCAACCATCCTGTTCAATGACTATATTTGTTGCGAGAACTGGGTTAACTTTTTTCCAGTCATATGATACTTTTAAAAATGTACGATTTTGTATGTGACCTTTTTTCGCCGTAGAAATTAATACTTTCCGAAAAAGAATCATTGATTGACTATTTCAGGGAAGAACAGCTAACTCCTTCAATAATAATATGGCAATAGAAGCATAATGCAGACCATAACAATAAACCCGACAAAATTGTAATTTGATCGATAGCTATCAAGAAATAACTCAAAAGTTTAAAGAATAACAAAAGACTTTTCATGGCTGGTCTTACCAAAAGGTACACATCAGATATGTTGGTTTTAAATTTTCCAGCAAGAAGCTGATCCAAGGTTAAAAAAAAAAAATGTGTCACACCCTTTTGTATTATACAAGGTGTTTCCTTATTACATGGCCATAATATGGAAAATGAGCTATTTGCGTTACCATATGGAATGGATCAGGGTAAGGAAAAGTGAGATATTTTTAAAAAGTAGAATAATTTTGTTTATTAAACTATAATCATTATAATCGTTTTCCAAACTATTTTCACTGAGTTGTACTGTGGAGCAAATTATCTCATTTTTTTCAGACAAATTGACATTCCGAAATCATTTTATTTCAACCTTATTCTCGAAAATGAGTTTCCAAATCAGGTGCGTAGACAAGCAGTATAGAAGGCAAGCAGCACAAAAGTCAGAATTTGAAAGGAAATTGTCAAAGATATGTATATTCGTAATCGACATCACTTTCATACTTTCTGTCACTTAACAGTTCGTTTGCTCAAGTAATGAACATATGAGAGCACGCTTTTCATCGAATATCGACTCCTATTAGTACTAACACGAGCAACTAGACTATAAAAAGGTGTCTTAAAAGTTGCTTTAAGGCCGATCTCAAACAGAAATGAAAAAGCCCACAACTTGCTTAATATTATCGGGCTCGTCGGCGTTGATATAAAAATTAAGTATAAATTAGCCAAGTGTAAAGTCGTTCACTAAAAGAAAGACAAAGTTCAAACCGATGAATCAACTGCGGGTACAATGTTGATGAATTATATTTTTGACTTATACAAGGGCAAAGAATTGTATTGAAAGGGATTAAGAAATTGTGTCAAATTCGCTAAAGTGCTAGCTAAATTTCATGCTCTAAATAATTTTTGAAATTTGCTTCGAAATCAACACAATTTTAGCTTTTCTGTGTCAATTGGATTTAATGAAGGGATATTCAGAGACGTTTATTTGCCTTTTTCCCCCTTTTGTAAGTATATCAAATATCTTCTTTTAAAAAAACATGCACCTTGATCAAGCTTATAAGTTTTTAATACAAAAGACAATTTAAAACCCATCAAGAGACAAATTAACTCACATAAAGATACATTTTTACTTTTTTTATAATTGAATTTCACTAATAATTATATTTAATGAAACAGCAATCCCGAATCTCTGTAAAATAATTCCTTTATAATATATTTACTTAGTCTGTGAACACTTCATTTGATAAAAGTAATAGCTAATTTGGAAAAAAGCAATGAATTCTCTTTTTTAGCCCTTCGTAAGCAACGAAAGACTTACAAATTTAACCGACTATCTAAATTTTAACCTGCTCTGCAGCTTAATAATATTCCAGTTTTTAATGTCAAAATATAGCTATGGTATCAAATTTAGCCGGCACATTTTAACGCAATTGACATAGTGCCCTAAGATTTGGTGTTCGGATTCAGACCTGCCTCGCTACCATACGAAGGAATTGAAGGACTAAAGGACTCAGTTACGTCATTGAGTTATATTTCAAACTTGATACAACAACATAAATCATATCCGGCAAAAAAATAGGTTATTACTGTGTTTCCACCGGATAGCTAAATCACTTGATTTAGCTTAATCATATAATTAATTATGTTATTTATCATACCTTTTCATGATTTATATTTGCGTGATTTAAGCTAGATTTATTTTAAACTACGTATCTGTCGTCGCAAATCTACACAAAATAAAATCAAACATACTCTCTCTTTTGATTCAGCACTTCATTCAGCAAAAAAAAATATATTATTATCAAACAGTCATATTTTTAATTTAATTTGTGATCGGTTAGTTTTTTTTTTTTTTTTTTTTTTTTTATTGGATAATAGCTGTCCCGGCAGACGTTGTTCTGCCCTTCCGAGCAGATTTTGCGGTGATATAAACGATGATAGATAGTTTATTTTAAATACGCCCGAGTGTATTATACTAAAAAAAATTCATAAGAACACCTGTTTATAACAGCTTGTTAAAAAAAACCATCACTCAAGCATTGAAGTACGTTAAACCTGTCAAAAACAATAAGATGTTTTAAAGCCGGATACAACTTTTTTTCATTTAGCCCATTTGGGTTGGGAGGTTAAGGGTTGGTTATCATGCAAAATTATCGTCTTCTACCATCTTCTACCATTTACCACCTTCTACCATCTACCATCTTCTATCAACTACCATCTTCTATCAACTTCCATCTTCTACTGCTAACTATCTTCTACCATCTTTTACCATCTTTCACCATCTACTACTAACTACCATCTTATACAACTAACTACCTTCTACCATCTTCTACCACCTTTCACCATCTACCATTTTCTACCATCTACCATCTTTCACCATCTACCATCTTCTACCATTTATTGCCATCTACCATCATTTACAATAAATTAACCATCTTCCACCATCTACCATCTACCGTCTTCTACCATTCACCATATACCACCTTGTATCATCTACCATCTCCTGTCATCTTCCATCTACCATCTTCTACCGTCTACCATCTTCTACCTTCTACCATCTTCTCCTATCCAAAAGTGTTTCTTTGGAAAAGCTTTTTGGAATACATATACGTATGTACGTACATATGTATGTACTGTACGTATTACTTCATATAAATGAAATCTATAGCGTTGACAAATTTAAAATACTAAACGAAAACAAAATCGACATATACACATACATACTTTGTTTTTGTATTTAACGTTTAATTGACTTCAAATCAAAAATCAAAAAATTAATATACATATGTACATATATGTATAAAATTATGACTGATTTAAATTTCAAATAAATTACTTTTCAGATTTACTAAGTGATCTTTTAGTGTATTTTTTTCGCACGCTTAACACACTCATACGCTTTCCGAAAACTGGATAAAAAGTATCCTATGTCCGTCACCTGGTTCTAAGCTACCTCCATACCATTTTTCAGCCAAGTCGGTTCAGCCGTTCTTGAGTTATGAATGGTGTAACTAACACGACTTTCTTTTATATACATAATAAAATATAGAAGATTTACATTTTAAAATGAATTTATCTCTGTTAGAAATGCTAAACAAACCCAGACATATAAAAAAAGAATGAAATGGGCCGATTTGGACGAGGCATTTTTCGGGAGCTTTGAAGAAGGGCAGTAGAAGTTTGTGAAATTGAAATTGAGAAATGTAGTGTCAAAGTTGACATGCATGTCAAACTAAATCGGTTAATTGTTCGGTGTGAACATAGTATATACCTATTATATTGAATTTTCACAATTTTCGTAATTAAAATGTATTTTCTGTTCACCTAGATATATCAATTTAATAGAACTGTAATCGGACTGACTAGTCAAAACAAGATCTTGTCAAACGTTAGGTTTTGAATATTACACGATATTCTCCCATATACACACATCCCAGACTTTAAATTATTTCCGTTGCTTTAAAATTATATGGAAGTATTCCATATGTTTTAATTTTTTGTCAAATTTGTCAAGGCCGGCCATGGTAAGACTGAAATATATCTTGGGGCCAGGCAACATTGCTTTGGACGCCAATTCTGTTTATGCTTACGTGCACTCTATACTATACGTTTGTAAATGTACAGTCCTTAAAAGTTGCACAGAGCATACAGATTGAATGGAGTGAAACGAAATAGTCGAGCTATAACGAATGAAATGAAAGAAGAACTAAGTGAGGTAACGATTCGTCTCAAGCCGACTTGGGCGACGACGACGAAGACGACGCGAGGATCTCCGTGTAGGTGTAACGACCTTCAGGCATTGCTGGTCCAGTTGAGAGAATCTGCAACAGGTATTATGGAGAGAGGAGACATCGAAGCTAACAATATTAACAGTGTAACACCATTTCGCTGCGTAACATAGTATCTAAAGAGTATGTTTATTTTGAAAACAGGGGAAGGTTGTCTATTTCTGTCTATTTTCTTAGCCGCCTTTGGCGAAGTCCAGATCAACAATTTGAACAAAATTGTTTCCATTGGATCTTGTTTGGGCTTAAAATAGAAAAAGAGGTTTTGTAATTATTGCTTCTTTTTTATGTAACGAACATCTTGGGTAGTTTATATCTAAAGATTGTTCATGTTTGAACAGTGGTGACAAAAGTATTCTTCCAAATCGCATATATGTATATTTAAAAGGCATAAAATGTGTTTGATTTATTTAATTTCAAATGATCAGAAATAATTTTTATAAATTTTCCAGTAATTATGCATATGAATTTTTCAACATTATTTTTCAACCCCTGAGGCCGCTCGTGAACTAACCGTTATTTCATAATAGGTATCAAATATCCACTTCCATATAGGCTTAGAACGAACTTTTAGTGAGTTATTTATTATTGGTATCACGCGTTATTGATTTCCCTGAAAACATTTTATTTATAAGGTTGCACCGATATTAAGTACGTGTTGTTGTATGGTTTTTGCCCACTAAACTTTATTTTTTAACATTTTATTTTTTAATTTATATACAGGGGTATAAAATTGTTTTGATAAATGAAAGTTGTTTTCAGTCAATGTCTTTTCCTCTGTTAAGCAGATCGGAAGTAGACTTAAAACAAAATAATGAGAGTTTCTTACCATATTTGTGTCGACAGATTCATGAATGCATCATTTTGTTGGTTTAATGTGTAGAATACCTACCAATTTAGTTATAAATATAATTAAGTCTTATAATTAGTGGAGTTATTAAATGCTGAACTACTTCCAGGAAAGAAAACTTATCGACGAATCCAGTAACAATCAATTATTTGCTGCGCTGTATTTATTTGTTTCTTCTTTATGCCATATATGTATTTTCAAATCAGTTTTTATAAAATCTTAATTTTTTAAACATATTCAAATGGGAAGGTATTTTACTAAAATAGGAATGTTTTATAAAATTCTCTAAACATAGATCGTTTCCTATATTTTAGTAACATAATTCAAAGCCATGAACTCTTGTACTCTTGATTATACTGCGACTAACTTAAATTTTCGAATTGGTTCAGTGAGCCGTCCTACTTTCATTTTTAATTCACTGCTTTTAGAAAATTCCGATAGGAGAACAAATGAGATACCGGTGAACATTGGTTTTAAATGTCTGTATATCGCAAGGGGGAATGAGTAATCGAGCCGGATAAAGTATTCTACATTCTTCTAGTACGTCTAAAAAATATTCTCTATATCTAACACTACGTGCAAAGTTCGGATCGAGAGTAAATTTATAGAAGTTGCTTCCTGCTTTAAAATAAGGTGAGACAAGAGACATTACGTCATTTTTATCTGTAAGGATATTGGAGTATTGGAGATAGCAATATCTTTACATTTCAAAATTTGTATGGGAAAGTATTTTCTTTAAAATGAGCAGTGGTCTCAAAGCCTATAGTTTCCCCGTAGCACGTTGGCTGCACGGCGGACGGGAGCGCGGTGTGGACTAGTGTTCCTTGCTTGAGACTGCTACGCCGATAGTCTTGGGTTCAGTAATCAGTACTCGGTTCCAACAGTAACTACCTCTTGCAAGGAATTGATACTTTCTCCAATAGTAAAACTTTTCGAATAAAGTGTATCTCCACTAGCAGTTCAAATGCGGCGGTAAATTGTAGGTCCATTCGATTTCTGCAGAGAACCAAC
Organism: Platycheirus albimanus; assembly: GCA_916050605.2. Classification (NCBI taxonomy): domain Eukaryota; kingdom Metazoa; phylum Arthropoda; class Insecta; order Diptera; family Syrphidae; genus Platycheirus; species Platycheirus albimanus. The sequence goes on from OU696698.1 coordinate 38,871,265, forward strand.
GCACACACTGGAATAGTTGAGAGTATGAGTCACTAGGCCTTGACTTCTCGGAGCTGTTTATGCCATATTATACAAATAATTGATTTTATTCCGAAAGTTTTTATCGAACGAATTACCAGACGAAAGAAAATTTCTGCAATATTTGTAAAAAGAACGGATGCTTCGTATAATTGTTTTGAAATTACCCTTGCTGAAACACTTATTTATAAAACAAGCTTGCAGAAAATTTAGAAATTTCGAAAAAAGTGTGATATTATTAATTTACCAGTAACTTAAACTTTCTTGCAGACATTGAAAACAAAATCGAAACTGTTCTCTTGGTGAAAATCTATGCAGTGGTTGGATGTTTGTTGCTCAATTACGCCAGAATGGTTAAACGGATCAAGATAAAATTTGGCAAAGAGATAGATTATGGTCTGGAATAGCACATAGGGTACTTTTTATCCCAGTAATATATATGGTTGCCATGGGATAGATTTGTTTTAATTTTTCACAGAGTAATGAATAGACATTATTTTAACTTGCGATCATAGGTACTACATATAAGGATTCGTGAAATTTTTTCTTTGAGGTAACAATCACACATGACATTACGACAATGGAGAAGTCGAAAAAAGTGGGTCTGGAAATTCTAGACCGATTTGCTTCAAACTTGGTACTTATGGAGTAATTATTTGGAATTCTCTAGGTGGTCTTTTTTTCATTTTCACTCTGGGTCGAAAAATAACGGTCCCTGCCATACAATCATAAACAAAAAGTTTGGTTTTCTCGAAAACGGCTCAAACGATTTTGATAAAACTTTCAGGATACTATTTTTTTAAGATAGTCTATCTAGTACCTACCTCTCATAGAACTGGTTTTTTTTCAAATTAGGTTATCTCGTCAACTCTCAAAAAATTTAAAAAAAATTAAAATCCCCCGGCTTAAAGTAGACACTTTTTTAAGATTACGATAACGTTTGTTTCTTCTGGCTTATACAGTAAGAATTTGGGTCTAACGCTCTGCCACACGATAGCGCGTTACAGTGAGCTAAAATTTTCTAAATCACGCTTTAAAGATTTAAATTTTTTTACCATCGTGCTTTTGCACCCACAGACCAAGTATGTGCGACTTAGTCGTGCATTATATTTCTTAAAGGTGAGAATTAATTAAAAATTTTATAATGAAAACAAAAAATTTAATGTATTTCTGTTTTCTTTTAAAATAAGAAATTTTAAATTGATTCTCACTGACAAAATGATCATTTGAGCAAAATAAAGTCGTTTAATTATTTAAATCTTAAATCATCAGAAATATTAATACAATAAACAAAACAACAACTATGTCGAATATTAGCCGAGTTGATCTATACACAAAAAATGTTAACGTCGCACAAAATACGGGTACTATCAAAAATTTAATATTGTTAACAAAGTATATATATGTCATAACGATATGGAAGGCAAAGTTTATGAGCTATGAGTCGAACTCCGAAAAAAAACTCAGAAAATTAGAAAGCAGCCGGCGCGGCGCGCGGTCATCCGGTACTGCAAACCTAGGTTCTGCTGGGACTATAGCAGGTAACTTGCAAAAGTCAAACATGATGCATTCACAAGTTTAAAAAAATTTTAATATTTTGTAGTCTTTCCATACAATATTTATGTACTTACATAGTTCAAATATACTGTACCTACTAAATAATATTATAATCTAGAAATCTAGATGCTCTATGTTTAATTTAATTAAGTTTGTGATTTTACTTCTGTCATTCGAATATAGTTTTTCATTTAATAAATCTCCATTTTAAGTTGTTGATAAATATAATCTTTTGTTTTCTATAAGATATACAACATTTTGTCGACGAGTAAAAAAAATCAACAATTATTCAACATTGAAGTAGGTAAGATTGTGACATTCCTTCTAAATTTTTGGAATTGTTTTTTTTAAATGGATTCTGCATAAATTCAACAAATTTTGAAAGCTTTTCAAGATCAACAGACGGTGATTACTCAACTTGTTGCACAATTACAAGTACCATCAACTAATTCAAATGTGTCGAACATCAATCCTTTTGAGGATTACAATGTGGAAAAAGAAAAATTCTTAAATTATTTGGAACGTTTTGAAAATTACTGCAGCATGAAAAATGTCACAGATGTAACAAAACAAGCACAGCTCTTTTGTGTTTCCATAGGTTCTATACACTACAATAACTTAGCTGCATTTCTTGGCCCAGAAAAACCTGTAAAAAGCTTAAAACTATGTAGAAGACTTAATCGCAATTGTCTGTTGCAATTGATGTTGATTCCGAAGAAAAATGTGGTAGTGAGTCAACATTATTTCTTAAACGTTTTTCAAAAGGAAAATCAGATCATTGGTGATTTTCTTTCTTCGCTTCAGAGAGACATTCTGTGAATTTAGTATTAAATGTGAATGCGAGCTCAGTTCATCCGTGGATTAAGAGATGATTGGTTACGTGAACAGATTTTGCAGTCCAACAAAACATCATTTGATGAGATTTTACTCAAAGCTCTTGAAGCTTCGAAGATTGAAAGCAAATAATTACGTCAAAACTCAAGAATGTCTAGCTCACATACGGATATCAATAAACTTTCCAACTCAGGAAGCAAGACACGCACAAGGAGTCACTCAAAATCCAAATATCCTTCCAGTTCCAGTCAAAAATCATACAGCCATTTCAATTCAAAATCGAAAAACATCAACTTCAATGCACTGGGAATAGAAAACTGTTGTTTGAGATGTGGACGAAACAATCACAACGTTGCCGTACGGACAAGTCTGAACTTAGATGTAGCTCTTGCAAAAGAGAGGGCCATGTATCAAAGGTATGTCTTTCAACTCTTTTATCACAAAATTGGAACTTAAACCATCCTAAAAATTCTATAAGCGTGGAAGATTGCTTAGATAGTTCAATTGAACAATATGGACTTTTCAAACTAGAATATATACATAGGTAGAACAGGAAATAGTAGATTTATTTGAAGTAAGAAATTGCGACAAATCTCTCATTAACGTTACTTTAAACAAAAAGATACAAAAGTTCGAAGTAAACTCACGTGCAAAATACTCACTTCTAGCTCAAAATGATTTTCAACGCCTAAATCAAAACTTGCCCTTGGAAAAGTCTCAAATAACATTGCGCTCTTACTCAGGAAATATAATCAACTATCAACCCCTTAGGAAAATTATCACTTAACGTTGCTTACGGGGAAAAGAAATCGAATCAATCGAATTTTATGTCAAATTCTAAAAGGACTTCAAGGAGTAGAAGCCTACTTTGATGACATAATTGTACACGGTCCTTCACGCAATGAATGTTTTCAAAATCTCGTTGCATGTTTGCAAAAGCTAACTCAATACAACCTACACATCAATAAAAAGAAATTTTCATTTTTATCAGAAAAGATTGAATACCTGGGACATGTGGTCGAGTTTAACAAAATTAAGAAAGCTCCACAAAAATTACGTGCTATGCGTTCTCCTTCAAAAAAGGACAGCGATGGTTTTGGTCTTCAAAATGTGAGTCTACTTTTCTAAAATTGAAAGCAGAACTACATATGTAGTGATCGTATCGCGTCCTCATGCCTTATAACCCAATTTTGCCAGTCGTTCTTACTACAGATGCCAGCCCCTTTTGTAAAGCTGCTGTATTGAGCCATACTGTAAACGGACATTAAAAACCAATAGCCGCATCCCGTTCTCTCACAAAATCTGAACAAAATTACAGTCAACTGGATCGTGAAGCCCTTGCGATCATATTTGGTGCCACTGATTTCTACAAATATCTCTTCGGTAGACATTTTCTACTTGTAATAAATAAATCAACCATTGTCAAGAATTCTTCACCCTAACAAAGCATTACCCCAGATGACATAAGCTCGACTTCTAAGATACGCTTCTTTTTTATCCGGATTCAATTATTCTGTTCAATTCAAACCAGGCGAGGCTAACCAGAATGTTGATTGCTTGTCTCGTGCACCGGTTCAACAAATTCAAATTTCAGCTGATCAAATAATTGGTGAAGAAGTCAACACAGTATATACTGACAAAATATTCCTGATTTCAAGCAAGGAAATCACTGCTCAAATAATCAAAGACGAAATTGAGAAGGATTTTGAACTTAAGAAATCTATCAATGACCTTAAAACTAATTCGACTCATTCTGAATTAACTCTCATAGATGGAATAATTTTTCGGAAAGATAGAATTCTTATTCCACATTCCATGTGTTCCAGGATTCTGTCAGAACTTCACGAAACTCACCTGGGTATCTATAACTAAGAGAAAACAACTTACCCGACGCTATGTATATTGGCACAACATCGATAAAGACATCGAACGTTTAGTAAGAAATTGCGACAGCTGCAATCAATCAAACAATAGATCAAACCCACCAAGAGCTCCAGTGCATCCGTGGGAGCTACCTCAAAACACCTGGGAACGTAGGTATACATATAAATATTATGCTGGGCCTTTCCAAAATCATTACTTTCTCGTTTGCATAGATGCCAAATCAAAATGGGCAGAAATTAGAGTGACCAAGGACGTACCCTACCTAGTTCAAATGTTAGAAAACATTTTTTCAGCACATGGATATCCTCAAGTTATGGTATCCGACAATGCTTCAATTTTTCAGAGCGAAGAATTCCACTCTTATTGTTCCAATCACGAAAGCTCTCTCAAATGATCGGACTCAAATTAATATCAAAATACAGAATGTGCTACACCCCTGTCTTTTGGAAAATCACCTCCTGAACTTTACCTGAATAGAAAACTCCGGATACGAATTGATGCTATTTTTCCATACCATCCGCAATCTTCTAAATTGAATTCTAGACCCTCACGTTTATTACAAGTGGGAGAGAGAGTCCAGGCGAAAATTTTCAATAAATGGGAGTTCGGAGGAGGTAAGACAAAACTTAGTAATCGTCACTACCTCATCAATCTTGATTCTGGGCGAATAATCAAGAGCCACATCAACCAACTTCAATCTACACCATTAAAAAAGATATCCGCTTCGTTTGGACCTGCTCAGAGTAGCTTCAATGTTCCTAGACCAAACAAGCCAATCTTTCTGAAATATTACCTGAAGTTCCAACTACCATATTAAACAGTTATCAACCTCCACCTCAACAAGAACTACGAAGGTCAATCAGGGACAGACGTCCTCAAGTCCGGTATGGTAATAATACTGCTTGCTGAATATCTTTTACTAAGTGCGGGAAGATTGTGGTGTCTTTCCATACAATATATGTAGGCACTTAGTTCAAATATACTGTACCTACTAAATAATATTATAATCTAGATGCTCTATGTTGAATTTAATTAAGTTTGCGATTTTACTTCTGTCGTCATTTGAATATTGATTTTCATTTAATAAATCTCCATTTTAAGTTGTTGATAAATATAATCTTTTGTTTTTTATAAGATACAACAAATATGTATATCTGAAATCTGTAATAAATAGTGAAGCCATTTTTGATGACGACACCAACATCTGGTAAGCGTGGGGTGGTTGAAGTGTAGGAAATATGTACTACTTTCTGTGCGTCCGGCACTTACGTAACATACGGATACGGTTCACAAAGTGGAACAATGTACAAAACGTATGAGAGTAAATTAACGGCGGCGCAGCTAGATGAAGATACTTCGTATGACAAGGCTTGATTTAATAAGAAGTATGCCTTCTCGTCAAAAAGTCAACTGTCCGTTACGATTACGAGGGAGAAAGAGTCCTAAAAACTCCTGGTACAAACAAATGCAACATTTGGTTGGCCTCAGAAATATAACAATCCAAGACCGGGAGGCCAGCCGATGCTTTCTGAGGCCAAACAGGTGACACACATAGTTTGATCACTAGTGTGAAGCATGATACAAATGGGAAAGTTGTGATCCACCTTAGGTAATAACGGCGGGCGTCGATTTGAAAAGGAAGAACATTTATTTGTTGTGAATACCTATTCTATTTGACATGTTCCCAAATGTGAATACTACATCCGAATGTAGTTTCATTCGAAATTATTTTTAAATAAAGCCTCGCGCAGAATGAAAGAGATTAGAAAATAGGTTAAGCAAAATTCGTATTCAACGCGTTAAAATTAATTTTCAAAATCACTTCTCACCTTCTATCAAATATAAAGAGAAAGCAAAATCACAAAAGAACATCAAACATTCTTTGGCCAAGAAACTGCAATATGTCAAATTATGTTAGTGTTCATAATCAATCAATTAATACTAGGCAAATTCAGAATCATCGTCTTTCCTTAATTTAAAGTGCATTCTATCGTAAACGGCTTCAGCGAACGTGTCTCGATAGTGAACATGAACAGTGTACCAGAATTATATTGTTACTGTTATATGTTTGGGTTTTAATAACGAATTTTCTACAGGTCAAATGAACGAAATTTCGCGTACGGAGCAGCCAGTAACTAAACGCGCACACAAGAAAAAAAAACACCCATTTACTTATAAGTATTTTAAATTTTCATCTGACAAACTACATTTGGCCGAAAACTCCGAGCCTATAAGCAACTTCTTTGGAAACAAGAGTATTTTGTTATCTTTAATCTGAGATCAACATTATAGTAATTTCGTTAACAATTCCTAATAGAAGAAGAGCAAGTACCAGCCCGGTATAACGAACACTAACACTGTTTCCGTCCCGAGGGATAAGAAAATTAGTTACATACATAAATAAATTACTTACATACATACAAGAATTGAAAATTAGTTTAACCTACATACTCATGTCTGTTCAGAATCGTTAGGACACTGTTAAAAAGACTCTCAACTCCAGTCTGCCACAAGAGATATAATATGTTTACACATGATTCAATTAAAAATAATTAGGAACACGAAAATACTCACTATATGTGGTACTGCCAGCAAATAAATACACTTCTTGCGGCCAAAACAACTCATGAGAAGGCCCATTCCAATATTTCCACACAATCCTCCCAGACTGATTAAACATCCAATCCATGAAGCTTCCTGAATAGATATTTTAAATGACAACGGCGAATTATTGGTTTGTAACATCAAAAGCATTGGAGCCACCCATCCTGAAGCAAGTCCATGGCTAAATGCAATTATGTTAACTAAATGATTTTAATTATTATATTAATTAGTTTTGCATATAGACATTTTGATGTAATTTCAATACTTTTAAGCGTCACCGCAAGTTGGTTTTGATAAGATTTATGAAAAATGCTTTCAGGATTGTTTAAGTCTAAGCCGAACATTTAAAGAAATTTCTTCAATTTAGCTTTATAAAAATAATCAAAAAATATAAATATTAAGACTTCTAGTTGCCATTGTAATATAGAAGCCTATACTGGAAACAAAACAGCTTAAAATTCCTTGAAACCCACCCGAGTATCTTTTCTTATTTGTCGGGGATTGTAAATCTTGCTAAGCATTTGCATCGTGAATGCAATGTCAAGGTTCTCATTTCGCCTTTAAATTAAAATGCAATTCTTAGATAATACATACGTCTGCACTAGATTCATCTGAGATCTGATGAAATAAGACTGGCAAATTACAGAGATTAATAAATTATTCCATTTAAAAATAAAATAGATAAGAGATTTTAAATATTTACTTTGATTCATATAATACATATGTAAAAGATTTAGATATAATCTTATATTAATACATTGCTTTTTATAAAAAAAAACCAACTCTAAATATTATGTGCACATCTACAAAATCTACGTACATACAGAAAATTAAGAGTTTTTACTTCCGATTATAGGTACTTTAAGGCAAGTTATGCATTCGTAAGAAGAAGAAAAATTACAATCAAACATGACATTACGATGATAGAGAAGTCGAAAAAAGTGGGTCCGACAATTCTGTCTGTCTGTCCGTCTGTCTGTATCGGCAATTACAGCCTAAACGGCTGGACCGATTTGCTTCAAACTTGGTAGATAGTATTATTCTGGCGTCCCACAGAGGGGTTTTTGGAATTAGCATTCTAGCTCTAAAACTAACGGTACCTGCCATACGATTTTTAATGAAAAATTAATTTTTCTCAAAAACGGCTCCTACGATTTTGATAAAACTTTCTGAAAAGTGTTTTATGTTCAAACGTTTTGTTTTGGTTGTAATATATTTTTCCTGAAAAATAACGGTACCTCCCATTGTACCGGTTTTTTGAAGTCCGATTTTTTCGTAAGCCACATGACGAATTTCGATGAAATTTTTAATGTGGCTTCTACATAAAAAATTTCATCAAAATTTTTTATAAACAAAGTAATATAAATTGTTAAATTTTTCAAAAAAAAAAGTTTTTTTGAGTTTTTTACAAAAGTTTCAAAGTTCGTCGAATAGTTGGTCGGTTCATCCTCCTGGTCACGTTGTCAATGGATTTCTGTGAATGCAGATCTCCAGCGATTTGACATAAAATAATGAAATTCAAGCTATGGTCATCTTTTTCATCGCTGCTTGTATTGGCCGTTCACTAATTCAATCGAGATTTTATAATTTTGTGCAATGCCGGGGAACACTGTCAAGAATTCAGCAGCCAATTTGTCGTTCTGCAATGCATTTCAAATTTTAGTCTTCAATTTCAACTTCTTGACATGCTGCCGCTAAGGCGTGCATTAAGTTCATCGACAGTAGTAGCTATCGGGATGACGGAAAGCGTTTGACGAAAATTTTCGCAGGGCAATATTATAGCTCTAGAAAATTGTCTCGAATCGCCTTGTAAATCTTTCGATCAACTACCTTCAAAGCTCGTTTAAACGCCATCATTTCCATTCTCGCACCGATTTCGCTTTAGCCGAGTTCTCGATCGTTGTGCACGTTGGCTTTTCATCCGTGAGAAGATTCATCGACAGCTTCAAAGCATAATTCGCAATTCGACCGCTTTCCAACAATGTGGCCGCAACGCCAGATAATGCAACAGTCAATGCAATTTGAAATCATGAATAAGATCAGAATCAACGGAATGACGAATGTCTTGCCTGTCCCACCGGAACCATACAGATATTAAATGCATCCCTTTCTATCGCCAACAGCCATCATCAGAGAGTCATACACTTTCTTCTGCTCGTCGTTCAAGAGCGACACATTTGTTGGGACTCTTTCGGCCAGCTGATCTCGTTTTTGACAATCCTATTCAAAAGAAAATTTAAAAAAAACATGGTTGTCTGTAAAGTCGGTTTACTGACGATAATTTTACGTGATAACCAGTTCCCAAAACAGTTCATGTGTAGGTAGTATCTCTCCAACCACCAACCACCCACCCCACCAACCACCCAACCCACTTACAACCACCCACCATTTTAGATTTTTTTTTCTCACACCTTCCCCCCAAAAATAAACCTCCCACCCCCACATACAACCACCAACAAACAGCCCACCATTTTTAACAATTTTTTCCTCCCACCCCCACACAATAAATCGCCTTCCTTAACACCACCAACCACCCACACCACCTACAACCACCAACCAACCACCCACTATTTTTGGCAATTCCTTCTCAAACACCAAATCCTCCCCCCCAAATCTAACCACCCACTCCACCAACAACCACCTACCATTTTTGACAATTTTTTCCTCAACCCCCTACACATACCAAATACCCCCCTCCCCATACCTAACATCGCCAACCACCCACCCAAACTATTTTTGACAATTCATTCACCACACCAAATCCCCCTAAACCCCCCACCCAAATCCAACCATCCACTCCACCTACAACCACTTACCACTCACCTACCATTCTTTACACTTTTGGCCTCCCCCTAACACCAAAGCACCCCTCCATCACTGCCAATTACCCATCCCTACAGCAACCACCAACCACTTTTTACAATTTTTTCCTCATCCCTTCCCAACACCAAATCCAACAACACCCACTCCACCTACAACAACCTTCCACTCACCTACCATTTTTGACAATTTTTCCATCGCGCCCAATTAAATAAACAATCCCTACCACCTACACCCAACCACCCACCATATTTGACTATTCCTCTTAACCATACCAAATTCCCCCCAACACCAAACAACCATCCCACCAACAGCCACCAACGAAGCACCCACTATGTTTGACAATTTTAACCTCACCAACCACACCAACTAAAACCAACAACCAACCACCCACCATTTTTGACATTTCTTCCTCTGCCGGGCACTACCCCCACCCCCACACACCACACCACCACCCAACACCCTCCCCTCATACTTTATCGACTTTCTAGGTTACTGTGACTGTGACTGTGACTGTGACTGTGACTGTGACTGTGACTGTGACTGTGACTGTGACTGTGACTGTGACTGTGACTGTGACTGTGACTGTGACTGTGACTGTGACTGTGACTGTGACTGTGACTGTGACTGTGACTGTGACTGTGACTGTGACTGTGACTGTGACTGTGACTGTGACTGTGACTGTGACTGTGACTGTGACTGTGACTGTGACTGTGACTGTGACTGTGACTGTGACTGTGACTGTGACTGTGACTGTGACTGTGACTGTGACTGTGACTGTGACTGTGACTGTGACTGTGACTGTGACTGTGACTGTGACTGTGACTGTGACTGTGACTGTGACTGTGACTGTGACTGTGACTGTGACTGTGACTGTGACTGTGACTGTGACTGTGACTGTGACTGTGACTGTGACTGTGACTGTGACTGTGACTGTGACTGTGACTGTGACTGTGACTGTGACTGTGACTGTGACTGTGACTGTGACTGTGACTGTGACTGTGACTGTGACTGTGACTGTGACTGTGACTGTGACTGTGACTGTGACTGTGACTGTGACTGTGACTGTGACTGTGACTGTGACTGTGACTGTGACTGTGACTGTGACTGTGACTGTGACTGTGACTGTGACTGTGACTGTGACTGTGACTGTGACTGTGACTGTGACTGTGACTGTGACTGTGACTGTGACTGTGACTGTGACTGTGACTGTGACTGTGACTGTGACTGTGACTGTGACTGTGACTGTGACTGTGACTGTGACTGTGACTGTGACTGTGACTGTGACTGTGACTGTGACTGTGACTGTGACTGTGACTGTGAATGTGACTGTGACTGTGACTGTGACCGTGACCGTGACCGTGACCGTGACCGTGACCGTGACCGTGACCGTGACCGTGACCGTGACCGTGACCGTGACCGTGACCGTGACCGTGACCGTGACCGTGACCGTGACCGTGACCGTGACCGTGACCGTGACCGTGACCGTGACCGTGACCGTGACCGTGACCGTGACCGTGACCGTGACCGTGACCGTGACCGTGACCGTGACCGTGACCGTGACCGTGACCGTGACCGTGACCGTGACCGTGACCGTGACCGTGACCGTGACCGTGACCGTGACCGTGACCGTGACCGTGACCGTGACCGTGACCGTGACCGTGACTGTGACTGTGACTGTGACTGTGACTGTGACTGTGACTGTGACTGTGACTGTGACTGTGACTGTGACTGTGACTGTGACTGTGACTGTGACTGTGACTGTGACTGTGACTGTGACTGTGACTGTGACTGTGACTGTGACTGTGACTGTGACTGTGACTGTGACTGTGACTGTGACTGTGACTGTGACTGTGACTGTGACTGTGACTGTGACTGTGACTGTGACTGTGACTGTGACTGTGACTGTGACTGTGACTGTGACTGTGACTGTGACTGTGACTGTGACTGTGACTGTGACTGTGACTGTGACTGTGACTGTGACTGTGACTGTGACTGTGACTGTGACTGTGACTGTGACTGTGACTGTGACTGTGACTGTGACTGTGACTGTGACTGTGACTGTGACTGTGACTGTGACTGTGACTGTGACTGTGACTGTGACTGTGACTGTGACTGTGACTGTGACTGTGACTGTGACTGTGACTGTGACTGTGACTGTGACTGTGACTGTGACTGTGACTGTGACTGTGACTGTGACTGTGACTGTGACTGTGACTGTGACTGTGACTGTGACTGTGACTGTGACTGTGACTGTGACTGTGACTGTGACTGTGACTGTGACTGTGACTGTGACTGTGACTGTGACTGTGACTGTGACTGTGACTGTGACTGTGACTGTGACTGTGACTGTGACTGTGACTGTGACTGTGACTGTGACTGTGACTGTGACTGTGACTGTGACTGTGACTGTGACTGTGACTGTGACTGTGACTGTGACTGTGACTGTGACTGTGACTGTGACTGTGACTGTGACTGTGACTGTGACTGTGACTGTGACTGTGACTGTGACTGTGACTGTGACTGTGACTGTGACTGTGACTGTGACTGTGACTGTGACTGTGACTGTGACTGTGACTGTGACTGTGACTGTGACTGTGACTGTGACTGTGACTGTGACTGTGACTGTGACTGTGACTGTGACTGTGACTGTGACTGTGACTGTGACTGTGACTGTGACTGTGACTGTGACTGTGACTGTGACTGTGACTGTGACTGTGACTGTGACTGTGACTGTGACTGTGACTGTGACTGTGACTGTGACTGTGACTGTGACTGACACTTTTTCTTGAGTGCTGCCCATATATTTCGATTTATTAGACGCTATCACGTCAAAAAAACAAAAAATTACGAAATGAATGTTCGGAATGAAACCCTATATAACTTCATTTTGTACACCCACGAAGAATTGTTTAAAAAATTCCATACAAAAAATCAATTTCGATTTTTCCAGTTTCCAGACGGTTTCCCAACAATTTAAAGAAAACTTGAGCCAAATCTGCCCAGCCGTTCTCAGTTGATGAATAACTACATATACATTTTTCACACCAGTTTTATGTAGATTAAGAGTATTTTCGTATTTTATTGTCAGACAATTGTTTCAATACCGTCGCGGTGTCATCATCAGAGAATAGCGAGCTAAATTTCGACTAACTAGTCAATTGTCCAACAGTAAAATACGAAAATATTAAACCATAAAAACGTGTAAAGTATGTCGACTTCTACAAAAAATTTATTGTGAGTCATCCTTGGTTGGTAAACTTGTCAATCTGATAATTTCTCTCATTGCCACTGTGTCCTGAAACTTAGAGACAATCTATTGCATTCTACCATGCTGATAGAGTTTATACAGTTGCCAAATTTATTGGTTGATGATAGCAACTTGGCTACCAACGAGTATAGTAACCTTGTGATTTTGTTTGGGGTATTGATTGAAAGATCTCCAATTGTTTTTCCGCCTGGAATAAATTGGTAAAGTGATCAAAGGCTATAACATATACAAATTCTTCTGACCTTTTGCAATATTTGATTAGAAAAATTTGTTAATTTTGACCGAATCATAAACAAAATTTCCAAATTATCAAATGTTGATTGAGTAAACAACAAAGTGCTACACCCACCTTCTACTGAGATACACCCAATGTTATTAATACGTATTTAATTCTATGCAAATAATAAAATTTCTTTAACAATATTTGTCTTGTATTGGATCATACATCATAACAATTAAACAAAAACAGTCTGTTTAATTACGTAGTTCGATTGAAAAATAGAAACAATTTGACCTAAAAATAAGAAATGAAGGTTATGTTGTTTGAGAAATGTCTGGATAAAAATATATTCCATTGCCTATTTTAAAAATCTGATATTTAAACAGAAAGACAAATAATTTGCTGTAGAAATGCATTATTGCTCACGTTATTATTAACAAAGAATATTAGGTTCCTTCTGTTCTACTAACTTCAACCTGTTATGATATGTCAAAGTGCAATTAGGTACAAATTATCAAAAATTCAAATAGTTGAAGCAAGTACAATGTAAGGATGCATCATGTGACCTAAAATATCTCTTAAAATCAGGAAACAACAAATTTTGTAAGGTCTTTGGAGTTTTCCAAATTTGAAAACCAAAATCAATCACTTTATTACGTAATTTAAAAATGTGTGTTATTTTGAAAAGCAAAATATAGAAACGACCGTGAAAACATATGAGTGTTTACTTCTCAAACAAAACATAGGACGCTAGCGCTATGATAAGCCCAATGCCAATACTTATTGTTGAGTTCCAAGCCAACTAATACAATTCAAACAACAAAACAGGGTGTGACGAACAGTTTTTATGTTTTCTCATAGTAAGCTAAGCTGCCAAAACCTATTACTATAATTTATTCAGAAGGCCTAATTAGCAATACCAGATGTTTAAAAAAAAAAGTTGTCTGTGATTTAGCTGGTATTATTGACGTGAAGTTCATTGTCTTTAAGATAGATTTTCGAATCTTGTTGTTAAGGCTATTTTTTTTTTTTTTTTTATAAATTTAAAACAATAACATTTCAAGTGGGCTTTCGGGTGTCCCCAAATGCTTACTAATTGTGTAGGTATGGATACTCAGTAGGTATTTCAACCAATGATTGTTTGTAGCTTAATTCACTTATCTCTATACAAACCTATATTGATGTGTATTATTTTAATTTATAACAAAAACAGGTCTTGGTGTTTTCTGACCCATATAATAATTTTAATATGTATATACAATTTTTTGCTTGTGTTTATTAACAATATCTAAAAAAGACTTGTTTAAGCCACCCATGGACTACAGGACTGGAATAAGTCAAATGTTTACGAGGCGTAAGAGTAAAAATTTTAAAGAATCCTTTTTTGATATTTTTTGTTCTTTACAAGTGTGTTAGTGTGTGTGAATTTTTTACTTGCGATTATAGGTACTATAAGGCAAGTTATGCATTCGTCGAAAAAATAAGTTTTGAGATAACAATCAAACATAACATTACGATGATAGCGAAGACGAAAAAAGATGGTCTAAGAATTCTGTCCGTCTGTATGTCTGTCTGTCTGTCTGTCTGTCTGTCTGTATGTATAGACACCTACAGCCCAAACGGGTGGGCCGAATTGCTTCAAACTTGGTATATAGACTTTTTTAGGTATTGTACAGAGGGGAAATTGAATTTTTTTTAGCTCAAAAAATAACGGTACCTGACCGTTACGTTAAAGCTTATTTTTCTCAAAAACGGCTCTAACGATTTCGATTTAAAAAAAATCAGTGTTGCTTTATAGGTACTACCAATCATATGGCTGAAAAAAAAGTCTTAAAAAATGGCTAAGAACGGTAGTTTCCATAGGACCGTTTTTTTTGCTTTCGACTATCTCGAAAATGACTCAACCGATTCTTTCGAAAACTTACATATATATAGCTGTAGGTAGCTGAATTTGTACTGCATACCAATATTTTCAAAAAATATATTTTTTTGTATTTTTAAAAGCATTTTAAAAAAAAAAATTTTAAAATTAATATTTTGAAAACGGCTTGTAAAATTTTTTTTTCCAAAAATTATAAATGAATGTTTTTGCTAAATACCTATGAACTGACGTTTTTGATTTTTTTTTTTAATTTTTTTCAAAAAGTTTTTCAAAAAAAAAAAATTTTTCTCGAAAACCGCTTCACAGATTTTTATAAATTTATTCTCATAAATTCAAATTTATACAAGAAAAAAAATGGCGTACTTTTATTTCAGCTCAAATTAGTTAAAGTATTTATTTAAGAATTTTGAAAATTTTATATTTATCAATATCTCACTGTCACACATTAGAGCAAGTTCGTGCGACCCAGTCGTGCATTTTATTTATAATAATCTTAACTACATCTGAAAAAGTTATTAATACCACTATACTATGAACTATCGTATTAAGAGCGTTTAGGAAAGGAATACCTGTAAATCGTAGTGAAAGGAAACTATCGGGCCGGGAAAAGCACTCCACATTGCAGCTAAATGAGTAACTATACTTAACAGCAATTTCAAAATTATGTTCGAGGATAATTCATTCTAGTTCCACATCCAAAAGCCGGGGTTGCTTGAAAATCTGGAAATAAATACGAAAAACTTTTTCTGTTTTTGTTAGAAAATCATATAAGAAGTTATGACAATACGTTATTCATACAAATGAGGAACAGATTCGTAAACGGAGCTAAGCCTTTGGAGACACTCTAGCATTTAAAAGCGATCATAAAGCTTTTAATTTCTAATTCAACGAAGAAGGACCTCGTGGACACAAAAGGCAATAATTTTTGGAAGGAAGGAAGAAATGATACTTTTGTCTCCAAAATGGTGAAAAGGTTGATACAAGGGGCCAGTTATTGCTTTCGTTGAAATGCATCCGTGAAAATTTGTATTTGTGATTTAAAGACGATTTAACAAACAGAACTGTGTTTTAGTGGTAACAAACTGAAGATAATGAATTTTAGAATTTTTAAATGCAAAAAATATTTTATATTTAATAACACTTCTCTTAAAATCGAATTTGATTACTTAACTGACAGAAATTGATTTCAATGTACAGCTGATTTTCGTTCCTGGCATATGGAACACGAACACAATCATTCCAATGAATGTGTTCAATTTGCATTGTGTTCTCATACATCAGTTTTACTTTCAATGATCAACTCTAACCTCAATATGTTGCTTTTTGTGTGAACTATTTTAATGAATGCTATAATCCATCTGTCAGTGAAAATATAAAACGTATCACTGATTTCTGTTTCAATGATACGTTTCAATGATAGCTATAACTGGCCACTTAGATATACCATCGTGTCACCTAAAAACCTATTGCTGCGAAAACCGTACTGCCATTCTTTAAAAAGTTTGAAGATTTGGTCCTTTCTAGATTATCTCGCTCTTGATAAAGTCGTGAAAGAATGTAAAAACTTGTTTATTCCACTGAAATAGCAACACCCACTTATTTGGAAGAACGTATACTCGAAGCATCATCAAAAGTTAGGCAGCAGCTAGCTTCAATAAACATTTGCAGTGAAATCCAGAAACGGGCTCTAGCATGCAAACAAAACCAAGGGGGACACTTTGAACACGTGTTATAACTATTTAAGTACACACAAAATACAAAAATCAGGTACCTAAACCGTTTTTATTCATAACATATGCATTTTTCCAATTTGTACCTGCAGCACGTTTTTCTAAGTATCACGAAATCTGTGGGTTTTCCTGCTTTCTTGTATTTGAATTTTATTTTATAAATTATTAAGTTCATTCAAAAAAAATATTAAAACACTTTGTTTATTACGCATTTTCTGGAAAAAGTCGACCCGAAGTCAAAAAATTAGCATGGACAGAAAAAATGGAACAGGCTAGAAACTGGATATCTTAAAATTAAGAGAGGATATCAAATTTATTTAAACGTGTTTACAAAGGCTATTATTGCTTTAAAAAAAACCGCAAACGAAGTTTCTATCATTAGAACTAACAGCGCAGTGACCGTTAACGTGCGTCAGGGTAGGTACACTAAAGTAAGCATTTTTTTAAATCCCCAAAAAATTATACCAAAATTGGAAAAAATGCCCAATTTAACAGTTTTTTTTCTTAAAATATAGATACCCAAGAATCTTGCCCCAAAATATTGCCTACGAATTAGGGGACACCCTTTATATATACAGGGTGGGCCAAAAGAAGTCATATCCATCCGATGTTATTTGGTTCTTTTTTTTCTGAATGAAAAACTTCGATTCTGTTTTTTGATTATGTTTATGTTTTAAAATTGTATTGGTCAAGTCGAGAAAATGATATCGGCCAAATGAGCGCCGTCACAATTGATTGCTCGTTTTATTGCATTTTTCATCACTTCATCGAGAACTCCGGGCGACAGATTCTCGCACTCGGGTCGAATGTTGTCGTTGAGGGCTTCCAGAGTCTCGGGCTTGTTCACGTAAACACGGGACTTCAAAAAACCCCACAAAAAAAAGTCTGAAACGGTTAAATCGGGCGATCTTGCGGGCCAGTGCAAATCGCCAAAACGAGAGATGAGGCGACCCGGGAACGCCGCCTTCAGAATGTCGGTTCATGTCGGTTCATGTATCGCTCCATGGCTTGTTCACTTGTATTCTACATCTGTCTAGTCCACAAATGTCAAAACAGATTTGACATTGGCGACCATTAGCAAACATGAGATCATCTTCCAATAGGGTGATTTTTTTTCGCCGACCTTGTATATATTTTTACTAATTTCATGGTAGGTACCAACATGTTTTTCTGCTAGCCGCGCAATAAAGTCGTGCGCAATAAGGTCGAAGCGGCTTTATTTCCATTTGTAATTGGAAATAATGTCGAATTGTAACTTTTTTAAGAATCGCTTAATAAGAAGGAAAAGGGTGTGCGAACAGTGGCAAGGAAGGGGAGACGGGCGTCTCGCGCGCCACCAGCCACCCACGCCACCCGCCCGCACCACCTGGCCCCCTTCCATGCCGCTGTTCGCACACCCTTTTCCTTCTTATTAAGCTATTCTTTCGGCGCATAAGAATATACATACTTCTAAAAACCATTCCTCTGTTCAAATATAGGAAGGACCCGAGAAAATATCGTGCTATAATGCTTTGCATAGGAATAGTACCAGCTCTTTGGAGGAATTCAATAGCATACTATCTACGAAGCTTGCTAAGCGACATTATTTCCATTTACTAATTTATTTTTGTGAAATAAAGTCGAACTCACAAATTATGAGAATTCGACATTATTTCCAAGTGACAAATCCTCCAAGAGTAATTAATGTCATGGAAAGTGCTTCTCTGTTAGTCGTTCGGATTCGGCAGTATATTGTAGGTCCTTTCCATTCCTTCAGAATATCAACGCACACACAGAAATGGTCACAGGTCCCGACCCCGCTTGGAGCTGTTGTGCCAACAATTAGAATTAATTACGCGCGCAATGTTTACGTGAATAATTTCTGAATACGACGCATTAAAAACCAACATTACTCAAGTTATGACCGAGTTACCACCCGAAATGTGCGGAAAAGTTGTTCAAAATTACCTCAAAAGAATCGCATGCTGCGAATCTTGTTGATATAAATTTTCACACTTAACAGCAAAGTGCAAGCTTTATAGTGAAATAAAATGTTCATCCAAAATGTATTGCTCAGTGTGTTTTATTTAGCTTTTCTTTCGAAACCGAAAAGTGAATGACCCTATATTATGTTCAAATTCAAACTGTAACTCTCAATTAAAGAAACATTTATTTGATAATCCATAAAAATAGGGATATTTTAGTTTAGAAATCATTAAATTCCACTTTTTTTTTTGTATTTTATAGAAAGATTAATGTGCTTACAACTATGTTATGTGTTGATGTTTGCATCTTCCCGTACCTTCGATTACAAAAATAATTAAGGATGGCTTAAATTGGCATTGTAAAGCTTATTTGTTAAGGACTATATACATCGTTAGGTTTTTGATTATAATCAATCTTATCTTCGAATTTCTGTTCACAACATTTTCATAATAGCTTCTATGCTCTTGCCTTTTGTTTCCGGTACAAACATAATCACAAAAACAGCCCCTAAAAAACAGCAACATGCAAAGACAAACATTGATCCATGCATTCCAATTGTAAGTGTCATCAACGGCAGATACTATCAAAAAATAATAAATCACAATAATGGTATTTAAGCTAATCAAGCAACACAATATAGAACGTACTTTGAGTACAAAAAAAGCAAATACCCACAAGACCTCCATGCAAATCATGCATCCAATATTGCGAATTTTGGGTGGCATTATCTCTGAAACAACTAAAAATGGAAGCGTCAGAACTCCAATTGAACCCACACATACAGCGAACGAGAAACTTGCAATTGGAACCCAATTAAAACTATCAACTTGATACCCTTTTGTGCTTAGGTAGGAATACAGTCCTAAAAAGGATAATCCGAAGCCAGTCCCAACTGCTGACGTTGCAAGAAGGAGCTGGAGTGAAAAAGAAAATTGATTTTATTTCCGTTTTATAATAAAAGTGTATAATTTGCCTACCTTGCGTCCGGCACGTTCCACGAGCATTGTAGAGATATATGACCCAATTAGCTGAATAACACCAACAATTATGGCTGACATAGTGGGCGATAAACTAGATCCAGCTTGTTTGAAAATAGTAGCAGTATAGTTAATCATGGCGAAGCACCCACAAAACTGATTTAAGCCCATTAAAGCAAAGCCAATCATAAAAGCTTTCCGTGCTATTCGATTATCTGAAAGGATGAAGATAAGATATTACAAAGCACAAAATACATTATACCAAATTGTTTCCTGGCTTGAGTACTTTTATAAATTTGATATGCATCCGGTTGAAGCTTTGACGGGCTTAAACTGTGTGCAAATGCTTTTGTTTGAAAGTTAAAAAGTTTTCTGGAAAATATTAAACCAGCCGATTTCTTTTACAAATATTGTATTAATTCAATATTAATTCAAATAGCTAAGACTAAAAAGACGTGGGTTTAGGTTGCATGGATTAGTGTTAAATGAAATGGAATTATTAAGTGCTGGACAGTCAACAGACCCATAAACAAGTCGGTGAATTAAGAGGATATCGGCAATAATTCTTCGATTAAGATTATTTCGTTGAAGACGACCATGGTAAGGAGGAGGTAAGGAGGTATTAGAGTATCCTGTCAAGGTAAACCACAAAGAACGAAACGGAGAAACCGTCTTTGAGTGCTTTCAACTCTTGATATATGAATACGTTGAAATGGAGACAAAACTTGAGAAGCATATTCACGAAATGGTCTAACGAAGGATATATATAAGGAGCGGGTGACATAAGGCTTGGTAAATTCTTTAGATCATCGATTAACAAATCCAAGTGCTGTGGTTGGCTTTTTGGATTATTTCGTCTATGTGAGAGAGGAAGTTAAATAAATTCTCGATCGCACAACACCAGATCCCTGATTGAGTTTACGATGGGTATAAATGTGTTGGAAAGATAAAAGTGACGGGGAGGCAGTAATGAGCGCTTACGTGAAAAGATTAAGGACTGGCATTTGAATACATTCCACGCCATACAGTTTTTTTTTTTTTTTTTTTTTTTTTTTTTAACTATGTGCCTGTAAGACCCAAGGTCTTTTAAATGCAAACTGCACGGCAATAGTTAGAAGGAATAGAAAGATAGGAAAGATTTTTTGTTGGTACAATGGATTGAGAAATAGGTGGTATTTGTCTCACAAAAATCCCACGGGTGGCGTCCAGTTGAAGCTGGGGGAATATTGAAAAATTGCTGACCAGGCTGGGGCTCGAACCCACAACTCTTAGGTTAGCAACCAAGCACTTCATCTATTGTACCATTGCCACCCCAAATTGAGAAATTATCTACATCATTTATTGTAATTGTGTTGAATGGTTTAATGAATATATCTTTTTGAAAAACTTAGTATCGTCCGCTTGCAATGATATGTTAGAATTCTTAATGACAGTTTCAATATCATTAATAACAAGGATGAAAAAAAGAGGGCCTTAGTGACTGCCTTGTGTGACACCCGAAGTGGCAATAAATGGGTTAGAAAGTGCATTCCTGAAACTCACACTGTAGGAGCGTTGGTTAAGGTAAGAGGACAACCATTTAAAGTATGTAGGGTCAAAACCAAAGGCTGTTAATTTAGATAAATATAGTATGACAAAATGAGAAATTTTCAAAACCCTTACTGAAATCATTGGCATTGGTAATTACATCAACTTCCATTAATGATTCAAATGCAGAGAGGGGAAAAGACGCAAATTCAATAAGATTGGTGGTCGTGGAAAGGGAATGTCCATGCATTGAAAGCATGGAAAATCACCTTTGTTGAAGTGCTTACAAAATATCTTCAGTATCAAACCATAATATTCTATTTAATATTTAAATTGACAACAAAAAGTGCTACAAATAAATATGCGTTTTGAACAAGTCCAAAGTGTACTCGTAAGTATGTGATGTAAGGATATCGTGCTTGGACTCCAACAAGCAGACTCACTGGATATCTAGGCATAACATAGTTGGGGTGTTTTAACTCAAGGCTCCAGTAAGAACAAGGAAATCGCTAGTGAATGCAGTCTCATATAAGCCCATAGTCATTTGAGCATAAAAAAAGTTTGATGAAAAGTAAAAGTATTTCAAGAAAAATAGTTATGTGACGAACTGATCACAAGCAGAAGTTTCAAGTTAATTATAAGAAACCAAAATAAAGCTGCAGAAAAAGAAATCTTGTTGAGCCTTTTTTTAGTTCCAGTGATGGTTTGGTGGCTGAATTTTATACATACATAAAAAACATATATATGGCTTCTAATTTCTCAAATTGTACATGTACCTCAGAAACGGTTTTTGAGAAATTGTTTGTAAATTTATTCCAAGCATTTCTGCCAACACTACACTTACTGAAATCTTTCCAAGTAAGTGCACTGCTATCATTTAATGCTGCAACTTTTTCAGTTCCAATAATGTCCATCTTCAGTTTTTCTAATTCGTCTCTAAGCAATACTGATGGTTCATTTGACTGGCTTCTGTAGTTTCGAAAATATCTTAATGAGTTTTCAGCTCCCTAAATGTACATACATTGATATTAAAAAAAAAAAAAAAAAAAAAAAATGCATGTTACCTTATAGTTGTTCTTCTTCATTAAATGTTGAGGTGTTTCTGGAAGGAAAGTGATTCCGATCAGAAACATTACTGGCAACGCAGCTAATACTATAGGCACCACCTTGTAAGGCAAGGAATTTCCCAACACAAAAGCCATAAGAATGCCGAAATTACATGACAAAACCAAATAAGATCCAATGGTTCCACGTACTCTGTAAGGAAATGAATACCATTTATCCTTGAATAGCAACAGAAAGGTTCTAGATCCTACCGATCTTCTGTGATTTCGGTGACGTACACTGGCACAAGTGAAAACGTACCGCCTCCTGCTACTCCTCCAAAAAAACGGGACGCTAGCAAATAATTTACACTCGTGGCGAATGGAATAAGCAGCCAACAAAGCTGAAAAATAAATTAGAAAACTTTGAATTTCAGCCAGCGGAAAGTACATTTTTAAATGCTTGTTATGTTATGATCTCAGGTAAATGAAGATTAAATAAATTTTCCACTCTGAATCTTTTGAGAGTTTGATTTGGATGTTTGCAATTTCCGTTGGAGAAAAGAATCATACAGAAGTCTTCTCAATCCATTCCATTGGAGCGAAAATGGCACTTCTGACGATACTGAGAAGAGAATTTTGTTTCAAGAACACAAAATTTGTCTCAAATGTCCAGCACAAAATATTTTCTGGAATGTCTGTTCGATCGCAACACCGCCGAAAGTTTTGCTAGTAACGATAGATGTGACATAGTTTTGAGTCCAAGACGGCTATAAACACCATTTTGATTTTAAAAAAAGGGGGCGAATGGACACTGCGTCCAAATTGATCAGAAGCAATTCTTCTTGTTCCAATGGTTTTCAGGATGAGTGAACCAAACTTTGCATTAGTTGGGCTTACACCACCTCGTTACTCCGCTTATAATATGTGTCCAACTGTCTGTTAGACGATTCAAGTGTGTTGACTCTGACAAAACTGGCAACACTGATGAGTAAGAATAGACATCCCTCAAGCAATATGTTCCTTGGCAGACATTTCAGTTTCTGTAGGTGTTTGCTTTTTGTTTGGAAATTTACTTTAATTGAAATTATTTGTTTGTGTGTGCCAAACGAACAAGTTTCAGAAGACTTTTGGATTTCTGAACGCTTTTTTTTCCCCCAAAGGAAAGTGCTAAAAAATACAAGAAAAATTGACTCACCAACGAAGGCAGTGCAACTAAGAGCAACGCTACTTTTTTTCCGAAACGCTCTGCCAGCCATGAGAAAAATAGGCTTCCAACAAAACCACCAACACAGAGCATCGCCCCTACCCAGGATGCTTGTTCGTTGGTCATCGGTCCTTGCTGAAATGGAGAATCAGTCCCTGACTGTAGGGTAAGGAAACCAGCGGAAGGCCATCCACAGAAAGCACCATAGGATATTGATGCAATGTTGACTGTAAGCATAAGAAAAAATTCAATTGATATATTTTTTTTTTTTTTTTTTTGAAAATTTACTACATTTATGTGCAATGACTTTTTTTAGTTTTTAAATAATTTTGTTCAAAAAATGTCAAGAAAATTGTAAAATCGTACATGTGTTTGTAAATATGTTACAAACACATGTACGATTTTACAATTCTCTTGATTTTTTCTTGCGATTATAGGTAGGTACTATAAGGCAAGTTATGGATTCGTGCAGACAAAAATTTTGAGATAGCAATCAAACATGAGACATTACGATGATGGCGAAGTCGAAAAAAGTGGGTCTGGGAATTCCGTCCGTCTGTCTGTCTGTCTGTCTGTATGTCTGTTCGCGCCTCTAGAGCCTGAACGGATGGGCCGATTTGCTTCAAATTCGGTGTATAGGATTTATTTGGCCGTCCCTCGGAATAAATTTTTTATATTTGCTCTAGACCTAAAAATAACGGCACCTGCCAAACAATCGGGAAGAAAAAATTGATTTTCTCAAAAACGGCTCTTACGATTTTGATGAAACTGAAATGAATGCTATTTTCTTAAGGCAGTCTATCTTTAAGTTAGAAATTTTTTTTCAAAATTTGTTTTATAACGGTACCTTTCATAGAACTAGTATTTTCAAATCAAATTTTCTCGTAAACTATACATTCGATTTCAATAAAATTTTGGACACAGGAAGTCATTAATAATTTTAATAAAATGGCATTTCAAAATTTTCAAAAACCTTTTTTTTTGTTTTTTTATAATTTTTTCAAAAAAAATTTTGGTTTTCGAAATATGTTGGAAACGGGTATATTAATTTTTTTTTAAGTTATTTTTTCAAATTTAAACTACAGATTGCCATATATTTGCATACTCAAATAAATTTCAAAATATTTTTGGAAAAGTTTTTCAAAAATAACCTTTAAAAAAAAAAACTGGTCAAACGATTTTCAATATTTTTTTTCTTAGATTTACGTATAGCTTTTTTTGCACTATCAGTTCTCGAGAGTAAGAAGCTTATATCAAGCATTAACTTACAATCAGAGATTAGCCAACAAATATTATGTGCTCACTGGCTACATCATTTAGTGCAGGTGTTAGTTGTTAGTAAGCGAAATATACAAATAGCATAACACAAGCACACAAGATAAATAAATAAATAAACAAAAAATCCATTTATACAAAATAGATACAAAAACATTGAGTACATACTAAACATATACTATGAGCGTGGTGCACTGGTTTTAAATGTTTTTTTAGACAGGATTTACTAATATTAAAATCAACAATACTTTTATTTGAGTTGAAAAGTTTGCACATGCGGGTAAGAGGTTCATTCATGCCATAATTAGTACATTGTTGGGGACAATGCAATAGCTCTTATCTACGAAGATGGTGAGCCCCTCCGCGATAGTTAAAACCTACACATGATAGAAGATCGGGTGAGTCCAAAGATCTCGATAAAAGTTGGTGAATAAAAATAACATCATTGTTAATACGCCTTTGTGACAAAGTTTGAATCTGTAGAAGTTGAATCCGGTGTTCGTAAGGTGGGAGGTTGTATGGATCTGCCCAGGAGAGACCTTTTAAAGCAAATCGAATAAAATTACGCTGAACTGCCTCTATCCTAGACTTATGAACTTCGTAAAAAGGAGACCATACCTGTGATGCATATTCTAGATGGGGGCGAACATGACAGTTATATAAAACTAGGGTTACATAAGGATTTTGAAATTCCTTCGACAATCTTTTAACAAATCCCAACATGGAATTAGCTTTTTTAATTTTAGATTTGAAATTTGATTGCATACTTTGTTTTTCCGAGAAAACTCTCAAACTAATTTAAAAAATAAAAGAATTTTCGAAATTATTTAAATTTTTTTTAATATCCATATATGCAGCCACTAAGCAATTGCTTATCATAAGAGCAAGTTCGTGCGACCCAGTCGTGCATTTTATTTTTTATGCAAAGGTCCCTCATCCATTCTTTATCGATCTACGATGATTAACAAGTGGTATTAATTTATCTACTTATTTATTTATTTTTTGTATTTTTTTTTGTTTGGGTTATGCTATAAATGTATGTTTTGCTAACTATCAACTAAAACCTGCATTAAATGATGTAGCCAGTGACCAGTGAGCACACAATGTGTGTTGGCTAAATCTCTTCTTGTAAGTTACTACTTGCGATAAGAACTGATAAAGCCTGGCCATGGTAGTTTGAAGTGGAAGTTCTGGTGTAATTGTTTTAAGTGGCTCCCGTTATGTTTTTGGGGTCGCTGAATATGAATCTAAATTGTTGAACAAAATTTTTCACGGCAATTATGAGAAATCGCCAAAAAAAACTCTAAAAATTTCATGTTTTTTATTTTCCCCTGATTATTACAAAAATATTTTTTTTTGTCAAAAAACGCTATGAATGGGGGTTGTAAATAACCTGAAATATGCCATTTTCGAAAAGTGAAAAAAAAATTAAGATTTTGGAGCACTGTCAAGAATTAACCAAATAAAACAAATTATTAAACACAAAGCAACATTGAGGAATTCAATAATTCTGTACCAAATCTGTTTAGGTAACACAAAATTGTTTGCATGTAACGTGTGAGCCTTCTTGTTAAAAGGTCAAATTAATTCTGTAGGGATGCGGAAGACTGCACGTAAAAATAAATTGAGTGGGTGGCACGTACTTGCTCTGTGGGTGAAATAGTACGATGATACCAAACTTTTCGAGTAATAACAACTATATACTCATTTTTGAAAAATTTAAAAAATTGTATCTAAAACTGGAAAACCCGATAAACGGGAGCTAACGTTCAAAAATGTTCAAAAATATGATTCATAGAAGTTGTAAGTGTTCATATAATATCGTTAGTGAACATTGATTAATTTCGCGAACTTTTTGTTTTATTTGGCTCCTCCCTCCCTTGGTGAGGTTTAGTAAGATTCGGTGGGACCTCCGACCCCCTTACGTGAGGTTTACGTTCTAGTTATTCAAAAATCAAATTTATTGTCATATGGCACACATATTAATGTTATGTAAAGTTGTGTTATAAAAATTAAAAGCGAAATTGATATTTTTTTTATTAATGCGTAGAATAATTTATGTTTACTGGTTTCAGAAGTTAACGTTAAATTTTCAATTATACCCCCTCCCGATTCGGTAAGCATTTACTGGAGATCTTCCCCTTGTTCACGTAATTAATAGATGTCCCCTTATAAGTTTTTGTTTCAATTGGTGGTGATTATGTATATTTGTATATTTATTTGCAATGCATTATCTCTAATCTTATCCTCCAGGGTTAGCGGATTTGCACCTACGGTGCTTTTGCTTTTTTGTGAAATTCATGTGTATAAACTTTTGTGTACATAAGCTGTGTGCACTCCCACTTGTCCTGTGGAGTGGGGGTTGAACTATGACTCTCTTAAGTGTTTTGAACGCTTAACCAAGGCTGCAAATATAGATCGCAATACTTCCTCTGTTCCGTGCAGATCCTTGTCATTGGCAATATCTTGTAAGCTGGCTTCTATCCAACCATGAATGTGGTTGAGATGGAAGTTAGAACTTAAGAGAGCATATACGTGCCTATCATCCGCCTTCGCGTGGTAACCCGGGAAAAATATGAATGGCAGGGAAATTGTTGTAAGTGAAATAGGAGTGAGTATCTGCAGCTGTATTTTCTTTTCCTTTAAGAATTGATTCCTTACCGGTAACGTATGCAAGGTAAAACGTGTATGCGGCAAAGAGAGGAAGGCTTGGTGTACGTATTTGGCTGTTTGCTTCTACCTTGGCAAGTGGTTGAATGCGTGACCTTGGTTGCGAAGCTCCATCGGATGCTTTTTTCTGGTACCACGGGCGATAGTGCCCACCCAGGTGGCCGAGTCGCCTGGGAGGCTTTCTATGAGGTAGGCCCCCTTGTGGGAGTATCGTGGTGGATGTGGTTACTCCAAGCGGAAACATATGGCATCGAGTTATATTATCTACGGATTTTATTTCTAGATTCAAGAGGTGTTAGATAGACCTCGCCCCTCACCAAGGAGTATGTGGACATGCCTCAACATGTTCCATAAAATTGGTACTAAGATTCTACCTTGGGGTAGATCTTAGGAATCTGGCCTTAGCCCAATTAAACTTTGAATGCGAGTAGGCTCGCCGTGGAATTTAAGGCTTAATTGCTAGGTGTCCACGTAAAGCCTATTTTCATCTTGTCCTGTGGAGTGTCGGAAAGAAAGTTCAGGCTGGTCCCTTTGTGTGTAACTGACACATCACATGCATCGAGGTTATCAAGAGAACATGTATAGTTGCGTATACCTCCAAGTGGTATCCGATGGTAACAAGTGAAAGAACGCGAGTAAAGGATGAGTGGCTCAAACTGGTGGAAAGTAAGGATTTCAGTTCCGGAAGTGAATCAGATTATTAATTATATTATTATAGAAATAGCCTCTGACTTTTCTTATGAACTTTCTGAAAGTGCAGATGATGAGAAAAAAAATTTCTGGTAAGTTTCAAATAATTTAAGATATTAGGTAGAGCAATTTAATGTTTTTTATGCAAAAAAAATTGAAGTTTCACTCAATCGCACTGAGCTAGTTTGGTGTGAAGAAGTTTTACCTATAGCAAGACTACAATTTACTGGTATTTCCGGGATTCATCAAATTGAAGCTATTACAAATTTACAACAGTAAAAGTTGAACCGCTAAACTGATTAAGTTATTACAAAAATACTAAATGTTCTAATAATTTAGAATAGATATTCTTTACTGAATATCTATAAAGAAAAAAAATTGAAAATCGTTCGACCAGTTTTAAAAACAAACGATTTTTTTTTTGAAAAATTTTCGACAAAATAAGGAAAAAAAAAGAAAAAATAAGAAAAATTGTAGCTTTCATCTGAAAAAATTATTTAAAAAAAAGTTATCCACCCGTTTTCAAAATAAAAATCAACAAATTTTGTTTTGAATATTTTGAAATGCAATATAAATTCAATTATGGCTTCCTACGAGAAAACCGAATTCGAAAAAACGGGTTGTATGAGAGGTACCGTTATAAGACAAATTTCGAAAAATCTGTTCAAACTAAAAGATATATTGTCCTAAAAAAATAGTACCTTGAGAAATTTATCAGAATTGTTGGAGAAAAAATCAAACTTTTTTTAATGATTGTATGGCAGGAACCGTTATTTTTCGACCTAGAGCAAAAATGAAAAAGAACCCCCTGGAGAATTTCAAATACATAACTACTAAGTACCAAGTCAGACAGAAGAAATTTACAGACCAACTTTTTTCGACTTCTCCATCATCGTAATATCATGTGTGATTGTTATCTAGAATTTTTTTTCTTTTTTGCACGAATCCATAACTTGCGTTATTGTACCTATAATGTCAAGTAATAAATAGTAGGTAGATATCCCATTTCTCCAATTTAAAGAAATTTTTGTTTTGAAAGGTTGTTGTCTCCGGTTCGCTTGAGGGCTTCATATTTTTTACAAGATAGGCTACACGTACTTAAAGGCCTGAGGGGTGATTTTTGAAGTCTCTCACGGAGAGAATTGAAAAATCACCAATTGCGAAATATTCAGTTGCAATTTACAAAACATGTTTTTTTTGTAAATCACGGCGCTTTGATTTGAAACTGATAGAACAATTGGCAATTTAACTTTCAATTCATCGCAAATTACAACAATTCCTGAGTTGAGATTTACAATTAAAAGTTATAATTCAAGCTTGTGCCCTTCAAAGTAAATTACGACCTTTTTGTCGCAATTTACTACTTCAAGGGAATAATTCCATTTATACTTTTTACCAATCTGGATTTGCTAAAATTTTTTCGTGATTTACAATCACTGAGTATTAAATTCAACTCAAGTGTGTCTGACGGCTACGTCGAAGGTCCGGAGTTCGATCCCTGCCTCGAACTAATAATTATCTTTTTTTTTGGTATACTGTCTCTTTTGAGGAAATGTAAAATCATCGAAAAATAAATCTATTTAATATTAAAAGTGGATCTTTGTAAGCCATTCGGATTCAGCGGGAAATGATATTCCACCAGAATATCAACGCACATACAGGAATCGTTTAGAATATAAGTCATTAGGCCCTGGCCCCGCTTGTGTCTCCAATAATGCCTTTTTTGTAGTTCTATTATGTACATAGGGAGTAAAAGGTTGAATTTCAACTACACATTATATACAATTTCTTACCTTTATTTAAATGATCATCACAAAAAATTGTACATTAGAGGTTAGACGTCCAAAATAAGACGACTATATTTTTCTCGCCAATAAAACATAATCTTAATTCAGAACACCCCTAAAATGTAACTCATATTCAGGTTGCTTCTTATTATTAATTTTGATATCCGACTTGGATGCATCACCATGGCCTAGTAGATGTGTGCTAGGTTGGTATGCAGAGGGTCTCGAGTTCGATTCCTAGAATCAGCCAAGTAAGTAAAAGTTACATTTTTCAATAAAAAATAATAAATGCTTTTCAATAAATAGAAAACGTTGCTCCTCTCAAAGCAATATAATTTGTTTGTAAATTGAGTACAATGGGGTTGCAATTTACGACTTTACCACTCATTTTTTCAAAAACATATTTTTGATTCAAAACAAAAAGATGGAAATCTACGACTAGCTTTTTTGCAATTTACAATCGAGTAAATATAAAATTGATACAAATTTGGATCAATTTTCGATTCGCGATGGCAATGTTTTATTTCTCAGGATCGAATTATTGACCCAAAAAAGTGGTAATTTGCTATTTTTGAGTGTCAATATCTTCATTTCGTTCAATTTTGAAAATTGCGAACAAGGAGTCGTAATTTACAAAACCCCGAGCTAGGGTGAGAAACTGCATAAGATTTTCGTGATTTGCAGCTCATTTTTCTTGATCTGATCTAAAAATTCTTTCCGTGTAATTTTAAAAAAATGCACGGTAAATAAAATTACAGTTGCATTTAAAATAAGTACATAGATTTATTTATTTATGGATCAGTCGGATCCATACCACGCCATATTAAAGAAACCCAAAACGCAACAAGAACTAAAAAGGTCTTAATAAATCACTTTCGTACAAATATATAAATGAACATGTAAATCATAATTGGAAACTTAAATTTGTTTCAACTTTATTAACTTTCTTTTATCTTGCTCTTTTTTGCAAAATTAGCTTATGACTAGCTTAAAAGATATTGTATCTTATGGTTGTTAGGCATTCACGAAATAAAATAAATAAATGAAATAAATAAATAGAACATCAGTATGCACGGTAAATAAAATTACAGTTGTATTTAAAATAAGTACATAGAACATCAATATCTCACATTATATTAGCTGAACAAAATTGATTGGAAGTTTCAATTTGGGTTTTAAATGCATTTGAAGATGAGCTTGAAGTAAAAGAAAAGAAAATTGTTTCGAATAAAAGCTTTATAAATCATACGTATGCGTACTTTTCTGAGTTTATTTAATTTAAAAAAAAAGATTATTTATGTTTAATTAATTAATTGTATTGGGTATAAATATAACAAGAAATCCAACAGTTATCGCTTAAGGTTCAAAATGTTTAAATACATATATCATCGTTTATATATACCATCGAGCTATCTAATAGGACCGGCAGAACAACGTCTGCAGGGACAGCTAGTTTATTTATAAGCGCACATCCGCTATCCGCACAAACAGTCCGACGGACGGTATGGCGAAAACCAATTTATTGCGTTTCTCTCATGATGTTTGATTAAAACCTCGACTTTTTTCTGCATGGCACCAATACTTGCCCTCTGTAGAGCAAGTAAAAATAAAGTGCAAGTGGTCCTGGGGGCTTGAGATTTTGAAAAAAAAAATTATATACAATTTTATTAATCACTTCAATGCCACTAGTTAAAACAAAACGTTCAAATATGCTACCTAAGATTATCAACTCATTTTGTGTCCTAACCTCTTACTGAGGCAGCAGTAAGTCTCGTTTACTTTGTAATACCGTAAAGGTTATTAACAAACATTTTATTTAATCGAAAACGGGTGTAATGATTTCGGGTAAAATTTGTGGGTACATTGTATCTTTTGATTGCAATCAATATCTTGAGAAAGTCAAATAACGGTAGCTCCCTTATAGAAACATGATTTAAGATTTATAATTTTGAGGAAATTGAAAGTTATAAGATTTCTGGTAAACAAACATAAGTATTGCATTTAATATAGAGTTGGAAGAAATATTTGTTTTAAGTAAGAAACATTTATCGAACATTTGATTTTGTTTTTTAAATATTATAAAGAATTTTTGCATATTTTTAACCTTCTATACAGGGTGTCCCCTTATTCGTAGGCAATATACCTTAGGGCATAATTCTTGGGTATATTTTAAGAAAAAATCGTTTTACAGTAAAGGCCTATCTCCAATTTTGATATCATTTTTTTGGGATTTAACAAAAAGGCTTATTTTGGCGTTTCTTGACTCTCGTTAACGGTAACTGCGGTGCTAGTAGGTGCTAATGATAGAAACTTTGTTCAAGTTTTTATTTTTTGGTAAATAATAACCTTTGTTCCATTTTTCCCGCCCATGCTAGTTTTTTGACTTCCTGGTCAATTTTCTCGAAGAAATGCGTATACAGTATACAGCTTTCGCATTGTCATTTCAAATTTAAATATAGATATATTTTCCAAATGGTTGTAAATGAAATAAATAAATGTAATTTTTGTATTTATATTTCTTGGTTCTTGAAAGTTTTCCTAAGACATCGGCAACTGTAAATTCTCCATATCTTTAAATGTTCAAATGCGCAGATTCGTCTGTTTTATTCCGCAAGTACAATTTAATTCTTTTTTTAACATGGAAGGCTTCGTTAAGGAGTGGCAATTTTTTGAAAGAACTCCAAAAAGATGTTTTGTCCATTATTTATAACTAAAGACCCGGTCCACTTTAGCACTAGCGCAATTACGACGAACTTCACGTTCAAAGTTAGACTTTTTGGTTCATTGGCCTAGACTTAGACATTCTTCACGCGCAATAAACGTTTCTCCATTCCTTCTCGAATAATCATAATAGGCTTTCAAGACCAGTTAAGAGTGTTGCATACATTTAGGAGTGTAAATAGTGTTCGTGTTCCGGAATTGTCTACATGATGGTAAAAACCTTTTCAAACCCGGTTGCATGGAATGAAAGAATTTGGTGGATAAACAGAAGGGCAACTTACTTTCATCCCATGCATAGATTAACTTAAATTTATGTGGCTCACACCCTCAACCATTCCTGTGAGTGCGTTGATACTCTTGAGGAATAGAAGGAGCCAACAATCGACAAAAAACCGTTGTATTCAAATGGACTTGCAATTTCCATGGCAAAACTTTTTCATTTCAACATTTACTCACAAGAGATATTTTCAGTAAAAATATTGATGTTTTCAATTTTAAACCACTTTAAAAAAAAAACGTATTTCATATGTCTTAGCTTTTCAAATCATATTCTAATAATACTAACCACATGTAGCTGCGTAATACTGATATTTTACTGTGTTAACACTCATTTCACTCAAAATATATATTCGGTTAAGATCAATTTCTTGATTTTAAAAATAAAAACTGTTAAGAAAACCCATTTAAAATGAACAAAATTATTCTCAAAGCCTCCGTTCCTTAGAGGTGGTGTTTTACTTTTAAAGTATCATATATACATTGGACCATATGAATTATCCAAATCTCAGTTCTAAGTTTAAGGTGCACATTCATCTAGGAATAAATGACGAAGTTTTGTTCGTTTAAACAACGATAAGGTTTTTTTAGATCATAAATAAATAGGATTTGTTTGATAAGTTAATTGAGTGAGAGATTTGGCTAATCTGATACGGTAAAGAAGATTAATGCAATTATTTTTGTTTTAATATTTTATATTTTTGTTATGTCTCTAAGTAAATTTTGCTGTTCAAAATTTATAAGATTGTATAAACAAAAAAGCTATTTTAGTGTTTTTCATGGTGAAAGTGTGTTGAAATGGTATATTTTTTAGTATAACTAATAAATAAGCGAAGTTGAGCTACAAATTTAAATAGCTACTTAAAATTGTTTTGGCATTCGAAAATAAAAGCTACTACCAACATCGTATATTTCTTAAATATTTTAAAGAATGTCTTAAATACTTTTGGTGTTTTTTCTTTGCCAAAAAATAGTAACAACTAATGAAAAACAAAAGGAATAGTCGCCCTATAATAAGATAGGTCCTGGAGAATATTTTAAAAAATTAATAATTGGTGCCCTTAAATTTGGTATACAACCTACTTTAGTGAATTTTTCCAACTAACGCGAGACTGTGCGTGTTTACGCTCGCAGATGTAATAATTCAGGAGTCAAACCGCTATTAATAATACTTTCCATTGGAACAAGAAATAATGATCCTTCTCAGTTTTAACACAGTATCGATTCACACTCACCAGTTGCGATTCCCGATTCCCAAACAAATAAAGTGCACGACTGGGTCGGACAAACTTGCTCTAATGTGTGAGACAGTGGTCTTGGGGTTTAAGATTTAGGAAAAATGATAAGAAATTTTATTGATTACTTAAAAATCACTAGTTAAATCGTTTTTTGGAAAAAAAATGAAGCAACCCATCGATTTCGTTTATTGTTTGGAATTTTAAGAAATTTTTTTTCAAAATCGTTCGAGTTTTTTTCAAAAAACAATTTTTTTTAACTTTTCCAAAATATACTCTAATTTTTTTTTTTTGGGTAGCACTTTGCAGTTTTTATCAGAAAAATAAAATTAAAAAAAATAGCTCAACCGTTTTTCTAAATAACAAAAAATAAAAAAAATTTTTTTTTTTACTGAAAAAACTGTTTTACAAAAGTTTTAAAATGTATATACGAGTAATGTTCTCTTTAAAAGGGCATCTACTTTAAAAATTTCATCAAAATCTGTCAAGTGGCTTACGAGAAAATCTGATTTAAGAAAACCGTTATAAGACTTTTCCTGAAAAATCTATTCCAACCAAAACATACAATTTACCCATAACTTTATCTTGAAAGTTTTATCAAAATCGTAGCAACCGTTCTTGAGAAAAATTAATTTTTCTCTAAAAATGGTATAGCAGGTAGGTACCGTTATTTTTAGAGCTAGAATGCTTTTTCCAAAAACCCCTCTGTAGGGCATCATAATAATACTATGTACCAAGTTTGAAGCAAATCAGTCCAGCCTTTCAGGCTGTAGGTAGCTTACAGACAGACAGATATACCAACGGACGGCAAAAGTCAATGCTATTCTTGTTAATTTGCAAATATGTATATTATGTAATCTTTTTAGTTAATAATGAAATAAAATCACATTCTACTACTACTACTACAGACATACGGACAGACAGCATTGTCGGACCCACTTTCTCTATCATCGTAATGGCATGTTTGATTGCGTTAGAATTTATTTTTATACCCTATTCCATAGAATGGGTATATTGTAATTGGTGTGGATTTTGTAACATAGAGAAATAATACCATTAGGTATAGAAAAGTATATATATTCTGACTCAGAATCAAAAGCCTAGTCGATTTAGCCTTGTCCGTCCGTCCGTCCGTCCGTCCGTATGTATACTCTCTAGACCACGGACCAATAAGATACAGACCGCCAACTCACTGTATGGTTTCTCTTTTTGCCTACAAGCTAAAAATCAGCTGATATGCCATTTATTTTGAGAGTGTGACGCTCTCCCTTGCTTTTAAAACCCATTTAGCAAACACACCTAAAAAATAAATGGCATACGCAGGTATAGTTGCCATTACAAAATGCACAGAGAGAGAGATGTACACGTATTCACAGACAGGAAAAAATATTTCGAGGGTGTTTCAGGCAAGAGGAGTACGAGTTGGCGGTCTGTATATTGGTCCGTGCTCGAGACGTCGCAATTTTAGAGCTAGAAAGCTGAAATTTGGTATATATAATCTTTGATTCAAGAGTAAGGCTAAGTTCTTGAACTGGTAAAATCCGCCCACAAACACGCCCACAATCGCCATTTTTGATGAACAACCTCAATTTGGTAAAATTAAATTATGTTTTTTATACAGTTACGATAAAAGCATAAAGCTAAAATTTTGCACACGTTAGCTTTAGGTAAACCTTCTTCCAATCAAATAAAAATAATTCAGTTTGGGCGTGGCTGAAGCCCATTTTTCATACAAAACAATCAATATTGTTTTTATAAAATAACAATTGTTATATTAAAGCGAAAAACATTAAATTTTGTGGGTATTACTGATTACTGGCACATAAACATCTTGTGTATGAAATCAAAAAATTTTCATAAGCGAACATTTTATTAAAGCGAAAAACATTACATTTTGTAGGTATTACTGATTGCTGGCACATAAACATCTTGTGTATGAAATCAAAATATTTTCATAAGAAACTATAAAAAAATTGTTTTTGTCCGCAAGCCAAAATTTTGCGTCTCTTAATAGAAACTAAAAAGTTTGTGTATGAAAAGGAATTTTTGAATTTTGGGCGTGGCTTACGCGCATTTTTCATGAAAGAACGAAAAACGTAGTCTCAAAAATTTAAGGTACTTCCAATATTCAATTTAAACCTTTTCCTTACGTTCGTATTTTGAAAAATATATTTCTACATTTTCTTGTATAAATTTTTTCAATACGCCCACTTTTAAAGGCGTAATTTTGATAAAATACCTTTGTTTAGATAAGATTGTTTAAAAACTACTCGATTCAGCTGAAGTCTTACACATATGCCTAAATACTGACTAATGATCAAAGTTTCACTTAGTGCTTCAAATTTTTAAGACACGCCCACTTTTAAGGGGCTTTTCTGTCAAAACTTCCTTTGAAGTTTTGGCGCACGCCTTTTTTATTGTGCCAGCACTAATTGAACATCACACCACACAAAATTAATGTTATTGAAGGTGACGTGAAATAAGGCCAAACGAAATAAGGCCAAATTCTGAAAATTTGGCCTCATTTCGTTTTCCAAAACGAAATGAGGCCGAAATTTCAGTTTGGCTTAATTTGGTTTTCGAAAACGAAATAAGGCCAATTTGGCATTATTTCAATATCAATTTTCACACCTCTAAGATGATACGGTATTGAGGTTCATTATCTATTTTCAAACGCAATGGATTGAAAAGGTATTTATTTGATTGTCTTTCTTTTATGTATTAGAAAAATATTTTCTGTGCATGAGTAAAATCGCTCGATTTTTAGGAATTAAGGTTTATCTGATTTTTTCGCGCGATTTTTTACCGATTATTTTATCTGATTCTTTAAAATTTCCGAAAACAGATACTTGCAATACCCATGAGATTCATTCCCACACAAACGTAATCTCATATCACCAATATCCGTTTTTGAAAATTTAAAAAAAATCAGATAAACCTTAATTCCTAAAAATCGAGCGATTTTACTCATGCACAGAAAATATTTTTCTAATACATAAAAGAAAGACAATCAAATAAATACCTTTTCAATCCATTGCGTTTGAAAATAGATAATGAACTCGTTAAAAGCATTTGTTGCGTTTCGTGACCACGCTTGTTGACCAATTTCCGCTTTAATCAAATCAAATGCAGTTATCATGTTTTGTGCGCTCAACAACGGAAGCGCAAACAATTTTTGAAAAATTCTTTGAACATTTTGGTTGTTCCTCATTTTATTTTTTCAAAACTTTAAGCACTTAACAATTAGAACCGTGAACCAAATCCGAATTCCTAATTTTTTATTTTCGGTCTTATTTCCATTATTTTTTCGCTCTTATTTCTATTAGTGCATGGAAATAAGACCAAATTGGCCTTATTTCGTTTTGGAAAACGAAATAAGGCCAAAATCTGAAATTTGGCCCTATTTCGTTTGGCCTTATTTCACGTCACCGTTATTGAATTTTTTTCTGTCTGCTTAAGAAGAATTTTGTTTCTGAAACTGAAAAATCGGCTGGCTTCGGGAGGCGGACGCATACATATACAAAAATATAGGGAATAGGGTATCCAACAGTTCGTTGCAAACGTACTGTAGCTCTCGCTTATGTATTTTTTACGAATGCATTACTTGCCTAATATATAGCTATAATCGCAAGTAAAAAACATAAGTAAGAGCTACAGTATGTTTTCAACGAACTATTGGATACCCCATATTATTGTATGTGTCCTTGTATTATATTTTGTTAATGATATTAAATTGGAATAAGCACTAGATGGCGATTCAGTCATCTTTTTTAAGTTCTCTCTATTTCCACCATATTTGAAATTTTGTAAGATATCTTCCTTTTCCT
Organism: Platycheirus albimanus; assembly: GCA_916050605.2. Classification (NCBI taxonomy): domain Eukaryota; kingdom Metazoa; phylum Arthropoda; class Insecta; order Diptera; family Syrphidae; genus Platycheirus; species Platycheirus albimanus. The sequence continues at coordinate 38,909,285 of OU696698.1, forward strand.
GTATTATCTGGTCTCTTTGATTATAACCACCAAGCTGGTAAGACGTATTACGTCCAATAAACTTTATTTTATAACGATTATAAACTTGGTGTTTTTAATTTCCGGAACCATTTTTTCATCTATCAACTTTATTGGAAGCTACCCCAAACATTGGTCCTTTGATATTTTCTTTTTGTACGAAACTTTTGTTTTATCAGAGCATATGCGGCATTACGAAATTTATTTTAAAGAATTTAAACTATACTGGACAGCGGCAACAAAAACCTTTAATTTCGGCAGAGCTAGTGGTGGATGCTTATATGGATTCCGTAAAACTATTGAATCCACATATCAACTGAAATTCTTAAATGCGCACGATACTGTTTTCTTGAAATGCAACTTTTCGGGATCTATTATAAATCTGGTACCAAACTATCTAAACTGTAATCACTGGATGCGCGATTTTGTAAAATTAAAAACCTTCTTTGAAGAATTTCAATCAAACCAATTCATACTCATGGGAGATCTCAACGTCAGAACAGGAATGAAAGGAACAGTTGATTCACGTACATCACAGCTTATTACAGACATACGAAGTTCAAAAGATACTGTAAGTGACAACAACGGCAACATGTTTTGTGAGCTCTTAGAAGACATTGGCGCATTTATACTTAACGGGAGAGGCTTTGGCGATAAATCTGGAGAGTATACTTTTGTTTCAACTAGAGGATCATCTGTGATTGACTATTGCTGTCCTTCATATAGTGCATTGGAAATGATTGAAAGTTTCTCAGTTGATAGTAGAACCTTTTCGGATCACATGCCGCTAGTTTTGGGTCTCAAAACTTTTGAAAATACTCAGAGATCCCCCATTTCAATGTTGCTTCCAAGACTTAAATGGTTAACCAATAGACATGCTGAATACACAAACAAAATTGATGAAGTTGCGGTTGAAATACTCATGCCCTTGGATAGCGTTGAAACACGATGTAATTCCTTAAAACAGTGTATTTATGCAGCATACGCGAATCCTTGTAATTCCAATGTCAAATTTGAGCGTAAGAAACCCTGGTTTGATATGGAATGTCATAAAGCTAGAAAAGCTTCACTTAAGTTACTTAACATTTACAGAAAATATAGTCTTGATGCAAGTAGAAAAAACTATTGTGATGCTAACAAAAAGTATAAGGCTCTATGTAAAACAAAACAACGTTTGTACTACCAGCGCATTTCCAGTCAACTTGCAAGTATTACCACAGCAAAGGATTGGTGGAAACTTGCCAAAGAAATACGCGGTAATACCACTAGTAGTGGAACACAAATCACAGCTACCGAGTTTATGTCATACTTCCAAAATGCACTTAATTCGGATCGATTAACCAACGGAGAATATTTAAGAGAAACACCTTTAGTTCAAATACCAGAACTTGATCAACCAATAGATCTGAATGAAGTAAGGATTGCGATTGCATCTTCAAAAGAAAACAAGGCCCCGGGTATAGATGGCATCCCATATGAATTTTATAAAAATGCGAGTAATTCTTTTATTGGAGAAGTTCACACTTTGCTGAAAAGAATCTATGAAACAGGAACCATACCAACATCCTTCAACAAATCAATCATCTTTCCGCTCTTCAAAAAAGGTGACGCTAGCCTTTTATCTAATTATCGTGGGCTTTCATTTTTAGATACCCTCTACAAACTATTCACCACAGTTCTATTAAACCGCCTTACTTCTTGGATTGAAAACAACAACATATTAAATGAATACCAAGCTGCTTATCGAAATGATTATAGTACTATAGATCAGATCTTCAATCTTTCATGCCTTATCCAGCTGCAACTAAGCCAGAAAAAGAAACTATATGCTTGGTTCGTTGACTTAAAAGCTGCGTTTGACAATATCAACAGAGAAGCTCTTGTCCATAAACTTATTACATTGGGCATCTCGACGAAAATGGTTGAAATGATCAAACTACTATACCAAGATACAGTTGCAGCGGTCTGGGATGGGAGCAGTACATCTAATTTCTTCCGAACGAGCAAAGGCGTTAAACAAGGTTGCGTTCTGAGCTCTCTGCTTTTTGTCTTGTTTTTAAATGACCTCCACTCTGAACTCCCCATCGGAATACTTGTGGAAGGAATAGGGATAAATGTCCTCTTGTATGCCGATGACATTGTAATTTTGGCTGAGAGTCCTGCTTTACTTCAAACTATTATTAACAAGTTCAGTAGCTACTGCAATAAATGGAAACTTGAAGTTAATCTTGAGAAGTCTGAAATTGTTATTTTTAGGAATGGAGGACGAAGAGCAGCGAGTGAAAAATGGAATTTTAATGGTGCGGAAATAAAAATAACAAACCAGTATAAGTATCTTGGCGTCGTCTTTACATATAATATGTCCTGGTCTGAACATCTGACAAAGAGGCTAGCAACATCAAAAAATGCAATCAACGCAACTTGGTCCAAATTTGTAAAAAATAAATTTGTACCTCACTCAGCAAAGTTTAAAGTCCATGATTCAGCCGCTAGATCAATAATGTATTACTGTGCACAAGTGTGGGGGTACAAAGAGTACATACAATGTGAAAAACTCCAAAGATTTTTCGTCAAGAGATGCTTTAACTTACCTGATAATACACCAAACTACGTAGTACATATCGAAACAGGTCTTCCCAAAGCATTTCTTACTACACTCGAAGTACATTTGACATATTTGCGCAAAGTTTTCAGTCTACCCAGCTCTAGATTACCACGCGTACTTTCAACTGCAGTTCTTCGCAAAAATATTTATTGGGCCCAGGAATGGTCAGGCCTTTTCCGTGAGACTGGCATCGTTGTTAACTATGAAACAAACAATTTTGAATGGAAAGATACTCACAACAAGCTTCTAATTAAGCTAAGGGAACAACAGTGGAAAGCGTCTACCGAACGCGCTTTACAATCGCAATTTCATGACGAATACTGCAATCTATCCTTCACAGAGGTACCCAACTATTTTAATGACTCAAATTCACGAGAAATGATAAGTCTGATTTTAAGAACACGGTGTGGACTACTTAATTTGAATGCTAGGGCATTTCAGCAAAACACTGTTGGCTTATGCACGATGTGCAATCTTGATGCAACTGAGAACACCTACCACTTTGTTAGCATTTGTCCTATTTTCAAATCATACCGGAGAGTATTTCTAGGAGCTGAAACAATTGATCGCACCGAGTTTCTTCAAATAATGAATGGTAAATGTTATTTAAATCTATATAAATTCTTAAAATATGCTCTTAATTATAGAAACTTAATTGAAAATGAATATAACTAAAGTAAATTCAAGCTAAGCCGAAATTTAAATAGTAAAACTATTACCTGACAGACAACTTTAACAAGTTATTGTCCTAACTAATTTTGAAAACCAGCATAATATTGTTTTTATAACTACTTTTTTAAGAAAATAAAATTTATTTATCTATCTATCTATCTATCTATCTATCATTGGTCCTTCGAGCCGGATCATTGGTTTATTTAATTGAATTCAATAAAATTAAGAACATCATCAAATCATCCAATACCGACCTAAAATGTATTTAATAATTAAATAACAATTCGTGCTATCATCGATCGTGTAAGCCTCACGCACTACATCACCCAAGCACAAAATTCACCATCAACATCATCCTTAAAAATCTGAGCAGCATAAGCCTGCCAGAAACTTTATCAAAGGATTTTATTTCGGAGCTCAGAAAGCTCAAAAATAGAAGATTATGAACTTCGTACCGTCACTTTTGGAGTCAACTGTGCTCCATACTTGGCACTTCGGACACTGTTACAACTTGCAGATGACGTTGAGAAAAAATATCCGTTTGCATCAAAAATAATTAAAACTGATTTTTATGTAGACGATGTCTTATCTGGTGCTCATGACCTTAAACAGTATGTTTATGCTTTTGCCTCCAGCAGCCAGCCGCTCGCTGTTCCAGTTTCAGAAACAAAATTCTTCTTTACGAGACAGGATATAATTGAATAACATTAGTTTTGGGTGGCAGATGTTCAATAATTGCTAGCGCAGTAAAGAAGGCGTGTGTCACGCTAAAAGTTGAGACTTTTTACTGCCAGGGCAAATACTATGAGCTTCTACTATGATATTCTATTTTAAGCTTGCAGATCGATTTGGCCCCTGTCAGTGTGGTTTCAGAACCGCTAAGTCAACCGTCGACCAAGTTTTCACACTTCGCCAGATTTTAGAAAAGACCCAAGAATTCCAAATCGATACTCACCACCTCTTTATCGATGTTAAAGTCGCATATGACAGCCTGAATAGGAACGAGCTATACAGAGCCATCTAACTTCTTGGCATCCCCGCTAAAATCGTTCGATTCTGCAGGATGACTATGGAAAACTCGCGCTGCTCCGTCAAGGTTGGTAAGAACACCACCGACTCATTTGATGTCGAGAAAGGCTTAAGACAAGGTGACATTCTGTCACTGTCATGTAACCTCTTCAACATCATTCTTGAGGCAATCGTACGCAATTCGCATGGTAAAACTAAATGCATGGTACTTAATAGTAATGAAACTATTAATATAACAATTGAGGGAAACCTCATTGAACAAGTGAATGAAATTAAATATTTAGGAATCATTTTAGACAACAAGTTGAACTTTAAAAGTCATATGAATTACATATGTAGTAAAAATAAAATGCACGACTGGGTCGCACGAACTTGCTCTTATGATAAGCAATTGCGTAGTGGCTGCATATATGGATATTAAAAAAAAAAAATTAAATAATTTCGAAAATTCATTTATTTTTTAAATTAGTTTAAGAGTTTTCTCGGAAAAACTAAGTATGCAATAAAATTTCAAAGCTATACGGCAATTAAGGAAAAAAAAATATTGAAAATCGTTGGACCAGTTTTTTTTTTAAATGGTTATTTTTGAAAAACTTTTTCAAAAAATATTTTGAAATTTATTTGAGTATGCAAATATATGGCAATCTGTAGCTTACATTTGAAAAATAATTTTAAAAAAAATCAATGTACCCGTTTCCAACATATTTCGAAAACCAAAAATTTTTTTGAAAAAATTATAAAAAATCAAAAAAAAAAGTTTTTGAAAATTTTGAAATGCCATATTAATAAAATTATGAATGACTTTCTGTGGCCAAAATTTTATTGAAATCGAATGTATAGTTTACGAGAAAATTTGATTTGAAAATATTGGTTCTATGAGAGGTACCGTTATTAGACAAATTTTGAAAAAAAATTTTGAACCAAAAGATAGATTTTCTTGCAAAAATAGCATTTTGAAAGTTTTATCAAAATCGTTAGAGCCGTTTTTGAGAAAATCAATTTTTGTCTTCAAGGTTGTATGGCAGGTGCCGTTATTTTTGGACCTAGAGCAAAAATAAATAAATAAAATGCACGAATGTGTGACACTGGTTTAGGGGCTTGAGATTTTGATAAAAATAAAATTTTCAAAATTCTTAAATAAATACTTAAACTAATTTGAGCTGAAAAAAAAGTAAGCCATTTTATTTCTTGGATAAATTTGAATTTATGAGAATAAATTTATAAAAATCTGTGGAGCGGTTTTTGAGAAAAAAAGTTTTTTTTGAAAAACTTTTTGAAAAAAATTTAAAATAAAAATTCAAAAACACCAGTTTATAGGTATTCAGCAAATACATTTATTTAGAATTTTAAGAAAAAAATTTAATAAGCAGTTTTCAAAATATTAATTTTTTAAATTTTTTTTTTTAAAATGCTTTTAAAAATACAAAAAAATATTTTTCAAAAATATTGGCATGCAATACAAATTGAGCTACCTACAACTATGTGTGTATGAAATTTCGAAAGAATCGGTTGAGTCGTTTTCGAGTTAGTCGAAAGCAAAAAAAAACGGTCCTATGGAAAGTACCGTTCTTAGCCATTTTGTAAAACTTTTTTTCAACCATATGATTGGTCGTACCTAAAAAGCAACACTGATTTTTTTAAATAGAAATCGTTAGAGCCGTTTTTGAGAAAAATAAGCTTTAACATAACGGTTGTATGGCAGGTACCGTTATTTTTTGAGCTAAAAAAAAAGTTTCAATTTCACCTCTGTACAATACCTAAAAAAGTCTATATACCAAGTTTGAATCAATTCGGCCCACCCGTTTGGGCTGTAGGTCTCTATACATACAGACAGACAGACAGACAGACAGACAGACAGACAGACAGACATACAGACGGACAGAATTTTTTGAGCATCTTTTTTCGCCTTCGCTATCATCGTAATGTCATGTTTGATTGTTATCTCAAAACTTTTTTTTTCGACGAATGCATAACTTGCCTTATAGTACCTATGATCGCAAGTAAAAATATGTTCCGAGGGACGGCCAAATAAATCCTAAATACCAAATTTGAAACAAATCGGCCCACCCGTTCAGCCTCCAGAGGCGCGAACAGACAGACAGACAGACAGACAGACAAACAGACAGACAGACAGACAGACAGACAGACAGACAGACAGACAGACAGACAGACGGACGGAATTCCCAGACCCACTTTTTTCGACTTCTCCATCATCGTAATGTCATGTGTGATTGTTATCTCAAATTTTTTTTCTGCACGAATCCATAACTTGCCTTATAGTACCTATAATCGCAAGTAAAAAGTGTCTAAAAAATTGGGTTCCTTAAAAGAATAAGAAATGAAATGCACGACTGGGTCGCACGTACTTGCTCTGTGGGTGCAATAGTACGATGAAAACAAACTTTTCGATCAATGAATACAACTCATTTTTGAAAAATTTGGTAAAACCTACGGGAGCTAACGTTAAGAAACCTTTAATATTTAAAATTAACACGTTATCTTTTGGGTGTTATAAATGATACAAATGTCCACTTATGGCTAAATTAATAATAGGTACTGTTAAAAGCAATTTCCGCTATTATCATGTGTAGCCAAAAACTAAAAATGCAGTTTTCTTTGAAGTATTATATGTATGTTACGTACAAAGTTTCATAAAAATCGGGGAAGCCGTTTTTGAGTAAATTAGAAAAAACGAAAAAATTGGCCAAAATCTAGTGGCTCTTTGTATGGGAGCCACCATTTAAAAAAGAGTAACTTACAAAAATGCAATCCCATCTGATAGAGAGTTGTAAGGAACTATACCAAACAAAGTTTGAGTGAATTCGCTGCAACCGTTGAAAACTTATGGCCATTTGAAAAAAAGCCGTTAAGAGCAGATCTCCGTTATTTGCATTTTTAGCCAAAAACTAAAAACGAAGTTCTCTTAAAAACACTAAAAGAATATAACACACAAAGTTTAATCAAAATCGTTAGAGCCACTTTCGAGAAAATTAGAAAAAACTAAAATTGGCTAAGACTCAACGGCTCGTTGTATGGAAGCCACCGTTTAGAAAGGCTTCAGTGAAAAATTTACTAAACCATCCTATATAACACTATGAAAACCTATGTCAAACAAAATTTGAGTTGATTCAATCAAGCCGTTGTGAACTTATGGCTATTTGAAAAAAAGCCGTTAAAACATGATTTTCGTTACGACCATTTGAGCCAAAAACAAAAAACGCAGTTTTGTTAGAAATGCTTAAAGTTAGCTAAATTTTGAGTTTAATTAAAATCGTTAGAGCCGTTTTCGAGAAAATCCAAATTGAAAAAACCGTTACTTGAAAAGTACCAGTTTGAGCCGGGCTAAAACGAAATAAAATAAAATGCACGACTGGGTCGCACGAACTTGCTCTAATGAGTGACAGTGGTTTATGGGCTTGAGATTTTGATAAAAATAAAATTTTCAAAATTCTTAAATAAATACTTAAACTAATTTGAGCTGAAAAAAAAGTACGCCATTTTATTTCTTGGATAAATTTGAATTTATGCGAATAAATTTAGAAAAATCTGTAGAGCGGTTTTTGAGAAAAAAAGTTTTTTTTGAAAAACTTTTTGAAAAAAATTTTCAAAAAAAATTCAAAAACGCCAGTTCACAGGTATTCAGCAAATACATTTATTTAAAATTTTTAAAAAAAAATTTAATAAGCAGTTTTCAAAATATTAATTTTTTAAATTTTTTTTTTAAATGCTTTTAAAAATACAAAAAAATATTTTTCAAAAATATTGGTATGCAATACAAATTGAGCTACCTACAGCTATATGTGTGTGAAATTTCGAAAGAATCGGTTGAGTCGTTTTCGAGATAGTCGAAAGCAAAAAAAACGGTCCTATGGAAAGTACTGTTCTTAGCCATTTTGAAAAACTTTTTTTTCAACCATATGATTGGTCGTACCTAAAAAGCAACACTGATTTTTTTAATTAAAAATCGTTAGAACCGTTTTTGAGAAAAATAAGCTTTAACGTAACGGTTGTATGGCAGGTACCGTTATTTTTTGAGCTAAAAAAAAAATTTCAATTTCCTTTCTGTACAATACCTAAAAAAGTCTATATACCAAGTTTGAAGCAATTCGGCCCACCCGTTTGGCTGTAGGTCTACATACAGACAGACAGACAGACATACAGACGGACAGAATTTTTAGACCATCTTTTTTCGTCTTCGCTATCATCGTAATGTCATGTTTGATTGTTATCTCAAAACTTATTTTTTCGACGAATGCATAACTTGCCTTATAGTACCAAGTAAAAACCTCGACAACCGTTTTTCTTCAAACTACTATATATCAAGTTTGAAGAAAATCCGTCAAGCGGTTTAGGCTGTAGCATGACGTGAAAAAGCGCACATCCGCACAGACGCACAGACAGACCGACGGACGGTATGGCGAAAACCACTTTTTTGGGCTTCTCTATCATCGTAATGTCATGTTTGATTAAAACCTCGATTTTTTTTTCTGCACGAAACCAATACTTGCCCTATTGTGCAAGTAAAAATATAACCACAATATGTGCAGTTAAGATTTATAATACAATTATAAAATCTCACTTTGAATTTTGTACTATATTATGTTTAGGTAGCAATGAGCACATTAACCAGCTGCAGGTGTTACAAAGTAAAGCCATGAGAATCATTCTAAAACGCAATATTTACACGCCAATTGTATGGATGCTATAGTGCCTGAAATGGTTAAACATTAAACAGAGGATAATGTTCAACACGTTAATGTTTGTGTTTAAGATGAAAAATAACTTGGTACCTAATTACTTAACAACGAACTTATCATAATATGTAGGAGAAAATCAACCATATAACTTAGGACCAAATTATAATTTCAGACTTCAATTATTGTACAGAGACTCTAGAACACAAAATATGCTTAATTATCGTGGCCTTAAATTTGAGAAGAAGATTCAATGGCGAACTGTACGTGCTATACAGCGACATTTACCCGGTAAAGAAGCTGCAAATACAGCGGCTTAGATGGCTGGGCCATGTGGAGCGATGAGTCTTCAATTCCAATCCAGAGGGCCGACGCAGTTCTGGAAGACCCCATCTATGGTGGCGCGATCAAGTGGAGAACGACCTCAACCAACTTGGTGTGTGAAACTGGAGGCCACTGGCTAGGGACCGGCCTATCTGCAGCTGGCGAGGATTGTTGGTTGAGGCCGTGGTCCACAATGGACTGTCTGCGCCAACTTAAGTAAGTAAGTAAGGAAGATTGATTTGAACAAAACAAGACAAAACTAAAACTTTTAAAAATTAGATTTTGAATGGAAAAAGCGATTATGGGTGTATTTAACAATTCTTGAACGAAGGAATACAAACCGAAACGGCAATGCTCCTTTAAAGGGGGCGTGTCCTTGTAAAAAAAAAAAAAAATTTATAGCACTAACTGAGCCTTGATCGTTAGTCAATTTTCAGGCATATATGTGTAAAACTACAGCTAAATTGAGTAGTTTTTTAACGATCTTACCCGAATAAAGGCATTTTGTAAAAAGCACGCCCTTGAAAGTGGACGTATTGAAAAAATGTACACATACAAATTTAACGATATATTTGTCATATAACGAAAGGAAAAAAGGTTAAAAATTAAATATTGTTAGATACCTTGAATTTTTACAACTACGTTTTTGTTCTTTCAAGAAAATTGGGCGTAAGCCCAGGTTAAAAATTCACAAATTTCTTTCCATACACAAGCTACTTAGTTTCGACTAAAAGACGCACAAATTCATTACACAATATACCCACAAAATTTGATGTTTTTCGCTCTAATATAATCATTGTTATTTTATAAATATGTTATTGATGGTTTTGTATGAAAAGTGGGCTTCAGCCATGCCCAAACTGAAATATTTGTATTTAATTGGAAGACGATTTACTTAAAGCTTGCGTATCTGCAAAATTGGAGCGTTGTGCTTTTACGTAACTATACAAAAAACATAATTTTGCCGAATTGAGGTTGTTTAACAAAAATGAAGATTGTGGGCGTGTTTGTCGGCGGATTTTACCGATTCCAAAAATGTTGCCTTACTCTTGAACCAATGATTTTATACACCAAATTTCAGGTCAAGAATTGCGACCTCTAGAGAGTATGCATACGGACGGACGGACGGACGTGGCTATATCGACTAGGCTTTTGATTCTGAGTCAGAATATATACACTTTTCTATACCTAACGGTATTATTTCTCTATGTTACAAACTCCACATCAAATACAATAAACCCATTCTATAGAATAGGGTATAATAACGATCTTAACTGCTTCGTGTTCAATACCGCTCACGCAAATTCCGTGTTCGTCGTTGGTACCCGTATCAACAGTTTTTGGATTTCAAAAACATGTCACCTGTGTAAAAATAAGCTAAAATGGGTATCTACTACATGCAACAATTTCTAAAAAATATTCTGTGGCAGGCATTCGAGTTGTTATTTTATTTTTGTGCTTCTTGAGTGTATTCTGACTTTAAATCAAATGGAAATTCTCTTTTCAGAACCTCTAGAAAAGTTATTTTTGTGCCTAAGGACCGGTTTCAAAAAAATTTCGGAAGCCTGTGAAAGCTTCTTTTCTACCAATGGATAGTGCTTTAAGACTTGGTAAAATTTCATATCAAAAGCACTCAATATTTCTCCACGACTTGTTTTGTTGAGTTTCTAATGTCCTACAATCCTTACAAATAACTCAAATATATTTATTTATTTATTTTTCAAATATGTATTACAAATTGTTAAATGTTTTCAAAAGCCCTCCGATTTTGTGTATTTTATATAGTGGACCAAAAGTCGCTTTCATATTTTTCCCAAATCTATGGGATAACTTTTTAACGAAGAGATTAAAATAAGCGAAATAAGTTACAAAGATAACTTCATATTCATAAAAAGCCTAAATCTCCCGAAAAATGCTCTTAGAAAGATCTATCAGCAAAAGAATATTGTTATATTATAAATGTATAACATAGGAAACACTTTTGACCCACCCTGCATTTACATTTCTATATCTTTATTTATAAAAATGGATCGCAAAAATGTATGTTCCCTCATAACTTGCGAACGACTCGGCCAAAATGGATAATTCTTTATGTTGTGGTTTTGTTATTGGCAGGAGAAGGTTTGTAAGAAGAAAATTTAAAAAAATAGATTTGCCATGAATGCCTTTTAAGTGCACTTTGTCAAATTAAAAACAAATCCTTTGGAAGGATATTTTGAGGATGCCTACGAAGGTTTCTATGAAGATTGGTCAAAAATCGGTGAAGTAGTTTGTCAGAAATACATTTTTGGTGCATTTTGTCACAAATCTGCAAAATTGCCAACAATTCGAATGCATAGTTTTAACATAATGAAAATTAAATTTGATTTAGTTAATTTACTGGATTGCAATGCACCTTAAATATTTTGGAAGAGTGGGCGAATAGGGAAAAATCAAAGTATTTTCGACAATGAATTAAAGTTATAAATTTGTACGATCAAATCAATTTAAGTGTTTTATTTATATAGCAAAAAGCACTTAAATAAACAGAATATTCAACCAAACAATATCTTTGTGTTAGCATTGAAACGCATGCCGGGTAATTTTTTGTTGGATTTGTTATGAAACAGGCAAACAAATTTTTAGGCGCGAGGCGTTACGAAGTTTGTGTTTTTCGCCTGGAGAGATGTTAGTTGCGTGTTCGAGATTCGGGAAACTATCGGCACTATTTTGTTTTCTCTCCAGATGGAAAAATAAAATGAGCGACTGGGTCGCACGAACTTGGTCTAACGTGTGACAGTGGTCTTGGGGCTTGAGATTTTGATAAAAATAAATTTTTCGGCTGAAGAAGGAATTCCTATATTTCACGGTACGTCCAAGATTGGGATCAAGTGTACACTGATAAGCATTCCTTGCAAGACGAGTATTACGGGGGAATCGTGAAAGGGGAGGAACGCATCTGGCTAAATTGAATGAGCATTTTTGTTAAAGAAGCGGCAAAATAAGAAAAGACATGCAAAATTTCGACGATGTTCAAGTGATGGAAATGTTTCCATCCATAATCCTTTTCTCCACTATCAACTAACGGGTGATTTTTTAGCTGGTTTGGTTTTGGCAACACTGGTTTTGATAGCTGACGTGTGTTTAGTACCTTGTGTCACTGTCAAACAGCTTCAGTTTGGTTTGCAATTTAACCATGGATCGTCTTACAAATGAACAACGCTTGCAAATTATTGAATTTTACTATCAAAATTCGTGCTCGGTTCGAAATGTTCATCGCGCGCTGCTTCCATTTTATGGTCGGCATTCTCGACCTTCTGAGCAGTCTATTCGGAAGATTGTGACCAAATTTCGCACCAAATTTACTTTGTTGGACATTAAACCACCAACACGTTTACGTACTGTGCGTAGTGAAGAAAATATTGCGGCCGTATCAGCTAGTGTGACAGAAGACCGCGAAATGTCGATTCGGCGCCGTTCCCAGCAGTTAGGCCTTTGTTACAGCACTACGTGGAAAATTTTGCGGAAGGATTTGGGCGTAAAGCCTTTTAAGATACATCTGGTGCAAGAACTAAAGCCAGCCGACCTACCACAACGCCGAATTTTTGGTGAATGGGCTCTTGGAAAGCTGGCCGAGAATCCGCTTTTTTATCGAAAAATTCAGCGATGAGGCTCATTTTTGGTTGAATGGGTACGTAAATAAGCAAAATTGCCGCATTTGGAGTGAAGATCAGCCAGAAGCATTGCAACAGCTACCAATGCATCCCGAAAAAGCCACTGTTTGGTGCGGTTTATGGGCCGGCGGCATTATTGGGCCATATTTCTTCAAAGATGATGCGAATCGCAGCGTTACTGTCAATGGTGAACGCTACCGAGCGATGATAACAAACTTTTTTTTGCCCGAAATGGAAGTTCTTGACTTGCATGATATGTGGTTTCAACAAGACGGTGCCACATGCCACACAGCACGCGAAACAATGGCGCAATTGCGAGGCGAGTTTGGTGAACAGTTAATTTCACGTTTCGGGCCGGTCAATTGGCCGCCTAGATCGTGCGATTTGACACCATTAGACTATTTTTTGTGGGGGTATGTCAATGCTAATATCTATAGGGACAAGCCCGCTTCGATTGACGCACTGGAAGCCAACATCCATGCATTCATTCGTGAGATACCGGCCGATATGTGTGAAAGAGTATGCCAAAATTGGACTCAGCGGATGGGCTACCTGAGACGCAGCCGCGGTCAACATTTGCATGAAATTATCTTTAAACATTAAATTGCAAGGTTCAAACTATCGATTCAAATAAATATTTCATTCATTTTTTTGAATTTTTTGTGTTTTTTTTTTTTTTTTTTTAAGTTATAAACCTCTTAAAAAATCACCCTTTATAACGTTTTTTTTAACTCTATGTAAATTGTAGCCATATCAGAAGGGCTGAATAACTTCTTTGTTTTGACAGGTTAATCACTTTCTATACATCAAACGCATCAAAATATACTATTGTTGATAGTTGAACTGATTTTAATTTACTATTACTGTGATAGATTTCCAAAGCCAACAACTGTACAACCATGTGAAGCTTAGCGTGAATAAATAGTAAAACAAAGAATTCAGCAATTTCAAAAATGTTAAAAAAGGAAGTACGGAGTTCGCAGGGTCTGCTAGTTAATTATGTAGGTAATTATTGTTTCGTTTTTTTTTTGTCATTTGGAACGTAATGATTACGCAGGCTCTACGTGCCTGAAAACAAAGTCCTGGACCGTCATTATTAACAGTTTCGTTGGCTGGAAGACGTCGATAACATAGAGCAAAGATTTATAAGGAAGGGAGAGACGTATTCGGAAAAGTGAAAGGATTCATGTTTTAATGGGATGAGATCTTTCAATAACTTGGCATCGTGATTGCAAATATTCAATGAAACGAGCAATAAAAACACAAAATTTTCATCAGTGCCAATAAGCAATAAGGTAATTTCGTATCAAATTTCCAAATTCTATTCAAAATGAAATTCCGAAATAATCTCATTTTACCTAATTTGGACGAAATCACGCTGCAAATTAGTTAAAACAAAATCAAATACCCCTAATTTCAATTCCATTGTAAGCGGGTAAAATGAAAAATGTTAATTTGGAAACAAAATCCAAGGCAACGGCAGTAAGTAAACAAAACAAACCAAGAAGAAAGTTGAAAAGGAAGTAAGAAAGGAAAAAAAGGAGGATAGCCTGGCGTCAAACAAAATTAGCAAATTCACATGAAAACACTTTTTCTTCTGATTTTGAAATGAGCTAATTTCGGCCTCAATGAAAACGTAGTACATATTAGAATAGAGTACGGTTTATTTTGCTTTCATTTAATTTGGATAAAATTCTTAGTTTACTTTTTAAATCTTCTTTTTAATAGGATCACAATCACAACCCATGATATGTACAACTAAACAGATAGCGCCTTCCTGCTTTCATTTTTGTTCGTTCTGCGTATATACCTACGTCACGGAAACACATCGCATCTGCGTTTTTGTTTTATTTTTGTTCTGCGCTCTTCATGGGTCTACGTTACGGACATACATGGAATTTGATGTTTTGCATTGTTTCATGCGCAATGCCATTATCTTTAGAAGTTGTTTCATGTTGACAAACTGTTTTTCCCTTGCTTGCTTCTCGAAACACTGCATGTGCGTAAAGATATTGTATATTGGATTATATTTTGTTCTGACTTCTGACCCTTGAAAATGGTTGACTAATAGCTGGTCGGAATAATACAGATACAGTAGATGCTTGGTGATTAGTCGCTAACGACCTATTGTTGTGGGTTTGAACACCAGTGTAGCTGTGGCAGCAATTTTTCAATATTACCCCAGCATCATGAAATCCACCCGTGGAATTTTTGTGAGATAAATAGATACTGCCTGAGACCTCAATCTATATGTAATGCACATACAAAAATTAATTTCATTCTTCTTGACTAGTGTCCCGCAAGTTGCATATAAAATTATTATTTTCTTTTATTATTATTTATATAATTTGAAGTTTGGAACGTTGGAAAAAAAAAATTGTGCAAAATCTTCCACTGACTTTCATATTAAATACACAAATGTTGAGAGACTCTGAAAACGCCCTTTTTTATAAAATGACTAGCTGCTCCGACAGACATTGTACTATTTCATTAAATTGATTTGTAAATTCATACAATCTTATTAGAAAGGTATAATAAGGTAGGCAAATAGGAATATGCATCGTCGTCTTGTTTTCCGGAGGCTGATGTTGGCAGCAACACTCTTACACCTCCTGGGAGCATATGGAGGCAACCTATTTCTCTCGTTCCCTGGTACGATACCTCAGCTTTGACCACGACTGCAAATTCTATGACTGCGCTTCTCTCATTACACTCGATTTCTATGAGGATTCTATTAAAAGCACATTTTTGCTATGTTGTCATTAGGTTTCTTCAGTGGCCATGGCCATATAACTATTCCAGCGCCACATCCTTTGCTTGATGCATAATATTTAAGAATTGCTCAATAACTTGACTTAAGTGCCATCTCAATCCGTTTTGTGGCAGAGGAATATACTAACATGGTCTTGGAACAATAGAATTCTTAGACGTAGATTGGAAAAAATCAAAATCTGAAATACCATAAAGTTGTATAAAATTGAAAAGACTTTTAAGTGTCTTGGAAGTGAATTGGAATAAGATAATTTGGCATCGGGAAGTCACTTGAGTTTTATCATCTTCTAATCAAGACGGTCTTAAAACAAAGTTCTTAGCAGGAAACCACAAGTCATACAGAACAGAAGACAAAGGAAAAAAAATATACGTGAAAAAGAGTGTTTTTAATTTTGCGATTTGGAAATGTGTATTTTGTATGTTGAAAATTTCGGTTGACCTCTGATTCGTCAATTCCTTCATCACTATTCACACTCATTACATACTTCTTCTTTCTACGGAGTGCGGAATCATTTTCTTTCGGGATCATGTTTTGGAGGTCACCTACAAATATATACTCAAATATTTGTGCCCTCTACTTTGAAATAACAAATATGCTGTTAGGACACTTTGGTTGACGTGTTGTCTTCTTGAATATTGAGTGCCTTGAACTAATTTTAGTTGTTTTTATTAATTATAAATATCTCCTCTACGGCAGAGTTTGTGCACCTCAGAATTAAGTTAATGCTTCTTAGTATGCCTTCCATATGAAACATTATACTAGATCCCTTCGCTCAGATACAAATGTATTATAAGCTCGCACAGTGAAATAGTAGAATATCTCAACAAAACTCAAAAGACTAGCTCCAACAAATAACCCAGTAGTTCCACCCATCGACACTAAAAATCAAATACTAAAGTTAATTTATTCATGAAATCATAACGCCATTATATACAGACCAACTAAATCCAATTTTCCCCGTACAACATTGCGTTTGTAACGCTCTGTTGGTAGTTCCATCAGCGATATCTGGACCTTTGATATGGGATTTTGATGGCCGTAAATACTGTATTTTAGGATATTTGAAATTAGTACTGCCGATTTAATTATTTAAGGTATTTAATTACTTCTCTTTATTATCGAGAACTGTTGAAATATCGACTTCACTACACGATGGCAAACAATCACAAACCAATCCCTTCCGGCCATGAGACCATTTAGCTATAACCACTGATAAATCCTCGTAATAATCGTTGAGGCATTGCAAGCCAGTCATGTTGCAATATAGCCACTCTGGGGTGTTCGGCATCAGATGACTTGAGCAATTACATAGTCGAAACTGCTTATCCTTCCGACATTGGACAATGCAAGCACTATAGCTGTAATATTTATGGACGTCGAGAATATTTTCGTCGTTGAAACGGCAATTTCTTTGTTGAACACTTGTGCTGCGGGTCTGTTCGTCATTTTGAATATCCTTTTTTGTTATGAACCGCCTGTGAAGATAGAATAATAGTTAACCAATCCTACACTTCGTATCTTTAAATATAAAGATGCTATGTTGTATAACTTGCGAATAAGAAACGTAGGGACCTACGGTCAATATTTCGGTCTTTGGAGTTACCAGATTCGGAACTTCTTCTTCGCCAAGAATGTAAATCTAAAAAAAAAAAAATTAGCAAGTATATGGGGTGTTTCTTTATTCATCGGGAACATTTAGAGCATAGCTTTTGGGTATAGCCTAACAAAAAAGTCTTTCAATAAAGAGCCCATGACATTAATAATTTTTAAGAAAAATTACCTTAAAGTCAAAATGGTTTATGGGAAAAATTACATACCAAGTATCACAAAATACATGGGTTTTTATTATTTGTATTATTTTTATAATTAAACGGGCTGCGCGCCTCAATATCCGCGGACAAAATATCCGGGTCAAAATATCCGCGACAAAATATCCGCGGACAAAATATCCTCGGACAAAATATCCGCGTCAAAATATCCGCGACGCATAATATTACGGTGTATAATGCAATGACCTATGTAAGGGGGGCATGCTGCCCCCCTGCAACCCCCCTGCTTGGGCACACTGTAGGACTTGGGGTAGGTGCGAGGTAGGGTGTATGCGGATATTTTGACGCGGATATTTTGTCCGAGGATATTTTGTCCGCGGATATTTTGTCGCGGATATTTTGACCCGGATATTTTGTCCGCGGATATTGAGGCGTGTCACCAATTAAACGTTATGTTTGCTTAATACCTATACGCATATTCATTTCAATTTGATTGCTAAGTACAGTAAGACTGAGTCTTTTATAACACTATTTACAGAATGGTTTACAAATTGCATATACCTACAGAAATAATAATAATAAAAAGAGAAAATTATAAAAGATACAATCACGGGGAAATTAGATAAACTTTTCTTAACATTGAATATAATTATAAAGTCAACGTCTCTATATTAAACATAATTTTATATATATTTACATAATAATTCTGTTTTTGCATTAATATATCACCATACATTGAAGTTCCTACAATTATATATGTATTAAATTTCGAAAGTATCGGTTAAGCTGTTTTCGAGATAGTCAAAAGCAAAAAAAAAAGTCCTATGAAAAGTACCGTTTTTAAGAAAGTTTTTAAAGTTTTTTTTTCAGGCATATGGTTGGTCGTAACTTAAAAATTACACTGATTTTTTAAAATCAAAATCGTTACATCCGTTTTCGAGAAAAATAAGCTTTAACGTGTTCTTCAATTTCTCCTCTGTACAATATCTAAAAAACTGTATATACCAAGTTTGAAGCAATTAGGTCCACCCGTTTAGGCTATAGGTGTCTATACATACATACAGACAGATAGACAGACATACAGACGGACAGAGTTGTTCGACCATCTTTTTTCGTCTTCGCTATCATCGTAATGTCATGTTTGATTTTTATCTCAAAACTTTTTTTTATCGACGAATGCATAGGCGCAGGGTCAGAAGTCCTCAGGCCAAAAGTCCATAATGGTCTTTTGACTCACTTGGGTGGGTCAGAAGTCCATAAATGCATTGTGAACTTCTGACCCACCCGAGTGAGCCAAAAGTACACAAGAAATTCCTGTGGACTTTTGGCCAATCGATCATGGAGTTTTGACCCACTCAGGTGAGCCAATAGTCCATAATGATGCAAAACTTAATTTTTTTTTTTTGATATTAGAATGAGTGAAAATTCTTAATCGCACTCTCTACAAATGGTGATCATAATAGTAACTTGGGCTAAAATTAAAAATTAAAAATTATTATTTTAATATAATTAAAATCGAACAATAAAGTATTCTTACTTCTAAAATTCTTCAGCTTAAGTAATAAGATTTTTTTTTCTAATATATATGATTTCATCGCAGAGGGTTTATTTACAAAACAAAGGTGATTGATAAAAAGACGAGCTCTAAGTTTGGTAACGCAGTTTTTTAAGTCACTGCGGTTTTGTATTTGATTATTGTAGTAATTAATATATATAGCGATTTTTAATTTGAATATTGTAGTAATTAATAAAATCAATAAAAAATCGCGCGATTTTGCAAAGAAGAATAATAAAAAATATAGGTAATTAATAAAAAAAATATTGTTTTTAAAAACTCAAAATGAGAATAAAAAAACATAACTGCTGTAAAACGATTGTCGAGTTATTTTAATTTCAATTACCGGTTTTTTCATTTTGGATTTGATTGAACAATTTTGATTAAATTCACAATTTAATAAACCTAGGACAGCCTAGGACCTAGGCGTTTGTTTGTTTTTTTTTTTTTTTTTTTCCTTAAATGACCATAACGAAAATATATTTTAAAAGGATTTTTTTAAATGAACATTAGTTCACAACGGCTTGATTTAATTTAAACTTTGTTTGGTTAAGTTCTTCATACTTTTCTATAGGATAGCATTGCAATTTTTCATTTAAACATTTTTAAACGGTGGGGTTCTCTAGTTTTTGGTTTAAAATGCAGATGACGGAGATCTGGAATTAACGGCTTTTTTTAAATGGCCAAAAGCTGGCAACGATTATTTCGAATTCATTCAAACTTTGTTTGGTGTACCTATAGTCCCTGACAGTTTTCTACTAGATGACATTGCATTTCTTTATAATCTTAATCTTTTTTAAATTAATACGATCGCATGTGATGAGAAACCCACAAGGAGCCACTGGGTTTGAGCCAACACTTTTCGATTTTTCTAATTAACTCAAAAATTCTCTGATGATTTTTATTTAATTTTGTGTGTAATATATATTTAGGCTTTGAAGAAAACTGCATTTTTAGTTTTTGGCCACAAATGATAATAACGGAAATCTGGTTTTGGTTTTCACTGTTTTATTAAACTGGCCATATGTGGGCAATGACATTAACGAAATGTTTCAGACTTCCTAAGTCTTATATCTTTAATAGCGCTTACAAATTGACAGCTACACTGTTAGATTTATTTACTAGTAGCTCCCATACTTATATCGTTTTTTATTGACACTTTTTAGTTTTTACCAAATTTCTCAAAAATTTCATCGATAACTACGTTCTAAGACATGAAAATACAATTAATGGCCATCTTTACACAAAGAACCTAATTCCATTGAAAGTCTTAGTATGACGAAATAAACGGAAAAATTGACGTACATTGTGAAACTGTCAATATGCCCAAAATGCAGTATATTAAACACTTTTTAAACAAAGAATTTTAAATTCTTTGCTTATTTTATATAACAAGGTATATAGTACGGGAACTCGCGACATATTTTATTCCATCATTTCGCCAAAGCTAATTTTTTGTTAATTTGTGTTAAGAATTACCTCAGCTATATGCTTGCAAAACAAATTTTTTCCCTTAAACAAACCGTTTTTGAGTAAATTAAAAAAAAAGAAACCATTTCCGTGACTTTTGACCTTGAATACAATTTTTTTGCGCACATGGGATCGATGGTGACTTTTCACAATTTCATCATAATGATATCTCTAACGTTCATTCAAATTTCCAGCTTCTTGGGAATTTTTGCAAGGGTGAATGTCCATTTTGATCCGGAAAAAAAAGTTTTAAATCATGATTCTAAAATAATTTTTTTTTAAATCACCCTTTTAATAATCCCGATCAAATAAAATCCCGTCTCTTGTAAGCTCGCTTTTTAAAATCCTGGGGTGGAATCGGTTAAGTTGATTTGTGATAAGTGATAGTCACAATCAATAAATTTCGTCTGGCTAAGGTGATTGTCACATGTGACATTAACGACATATCGACCATGAACATTATGTAACCCCACCTCCACCATCCTGAGCTTTAGGCTCCGAATTGATACCATGTGTTTAATTTATTACTGCTGCACT
The DNA here is from genome assembly GCA_916050605.2 of Platycheirus albimanus. Lineage (NCBI taxonomy): Eukaryota > Metazoa > Arthropoda > Insecta > Diptera > Syrphidae > Platycheirus > Platycheirus albimanus. Next base: position 38,930,384 of record OU696698.1, read on the forward strand.
GCAGCAAATTGCATTGTCAAATTAACCAATTTACAAAAAATTGGCTTTGGCGCTATTGGTCACCAAAATCTGTTGTGAGCACCCGGACTACTAGTTGTTATTGCTCAAAAAATTTCTTATCATCGTGCTATCGCACCCACGGAGCAAGTACTTGCGACCAAGTAGTGCATTTTATTTTTTTAATTGCAAAATCAAGTTCAGATATCTCGCCCAAAGAAACATATTATTTCCGGTGAGAGGATCTTTCAATTTAACTGTCAAATTAATTTATAAACGAAGGGTTCCAAACAACTCTGAGCAACCCTCAGACAGTGTCAAGGATTTTCGAAACTGTATTGGCAACAGGAACTTCTATTGAGTCACACTCCAGGTGACATTAATAGAAGTATCATGAATTTACACAGTAGGTTAGTTATAAGGCATGTTGGATAAGGGAACAAACCGATGCATATTGATTATAATGCCCATATATCGCGATGGGGGGGAAACATTGAGCCTGACAAGTATCTCACAGAAAGTGTTTCTGTACTTAACAATAAATCCTAAACTAGGCTCAAAAAAAAACTGAAACGGAATTCTTTATTTTGGTGGAAGAGAATCTATACAAAAAATCGTTCAATCAATTCACTATCAATTTTAAACGATCTTTTCAAAATCCTATCCAGAAGACGCAACTTTTCAAATTTTATGTTGGGGCTTTCGCTTCGGCCAAGATCCTCATGAGTTGATATTTCGTAAAAAAAAAATTACAACGAATTCAAACCCCCTACCCCATTAAACAATACCCGAATTCTTCGCTCTCTACGAGTTTGAAAAACGTATTTTTTTCTTTCATTAAATCCGTCCAAATAATTATTATGACTGATGGCGATGAGTTATCATCTTATAAAATACACTCTTACGTTTGCTTCTGTCAATACATGCATAAACAATGTTCCTGGTCCAGTAAGCCGGTCGGAGTACATACTCATTTTAACTGCAGGGCTAAATTCCACCAAACCAAATATTAAACCAATTTTTTCTTTAAATTTTGCTGTTACAAGTTACCTCGTTTGTAGAGAGTTTATGGCAAAACAAATTCCTAATTCAGTTTCCAGTTGTACAAAATGTTTGCAACAATCAAATGGGGAATCATTCCATTTGCATGACGAAATGGTTTTCTCACAACTGCTACGAACGAGTTTTGCGTAATACGAAAAGTTCGAAGTAAAACAATTTTCAGCATCTGCATTTTCCCCGCACTCGTGGACCGTATGATAAGATTCACCTCTAAAAAATGCAATTTCGCTTAGAACCTCTTCCAATGTAAAGTCGTGGTCGTAGCCCCAAAGACTGCAAAGGAAAAATGAAATCATAGCCATTTAATTGAGAAAATGATAATTAACTCTTCGGCAATTTCTTGAATTCGATCCATATTTTTCAGTTCACAGACAACAATAGCTGGGAAATTCGTCTCCCAGTCCTTGTACGAAGTCTCGGCAACAAAGCTGATGGCATTATTTTCAAAAGCCTCTAAGCCGAAAAACAAATTTTTTATTTAATATTTTACAACATTCAACTTGTTTCCTGTTTTCTTACCCAATGATGCAGAAATAAGTAGCCATGATGCAAACCATGAAACCAGGACGCTTATTAACCAGAAAGCCTTTTCAATACGCGAGGCATCTTCATCCACGATAAACCGAGCCCCATGGAGAGTGGAGTTCTTCAAATATTCGTTAAGAATACGTTGCAATCGCATTCTGATAATGCTTTGTGTGTTTCAAAAACACTACTGAATTTCTTACAAAAAAAAACAGAGTCGCAATGTCATTTTCCCACAATTTTCTCAGATAAAATTAAAGTTACAGTTAATGTTGGTTTTTCTGTAATTTTGGGCTTAATAAATAATTGCGTTGATATAGATAATACCGTAAATACCTATAACATTCGGCCTATGAAGGAATGATTGCCTATCCGCAATCAAAAACTGTAATTTGAAAGCAGGATTCGTGTGGAAGTGGTAGTTGGTTCGCATTACAATGCATGTTTTGGAAATTATAAAATCAGTCGGTTAAAAATAGAAATTCTACTTCTAAATAATTCCTATTTCCTACCTCGCTGAAATTTGCTACTCACCTTTATTATTCCAGAACAAACCCAAGGAAAAATTCCTTATCAATATTTTTCAGTTCACCGACAACAATAGCTGGGAAATTCGTCTCACAGTCCTTTGTTCTTGTACGGTATCTCGGCAATAAAGTTCATGGCATTATTTTCAAGTCTCTGAACCGAAAATCAAATTTTTAATTTAATATTCCACAACATTAAACTTTTTCCTTTGTTTTCTTACACAATAATGCAGAAATAACTAGCCATTATGCAAACCATAAAACCAGGTGGCTTATTAGTCAGAAAGACTTTTCAATACGCGAGGCAAATTCATCAACAAAAACCCGAGCAGGGTGGATTTCTACAAATATTCGTTCAGAATATGTACTTTGCAATCGCATTCTGATAATACTGTGTGTGTTTCAAATACATTACTGAATTTGTTACAAATGAAACAGTCAGTAGACACAAGTAGGTACCTAGTGCAGATGGAATTTTCCCACAATTTTCTCTGATAAAATTAAAGTTACAGTTAATTGTGATTTTTATATAATTTTGGCCTAAATAAATAATTACGTTGATATAGATAATACCGTTAACACCTATAACTTTCGGCCAATGAAAGATTCATTGCTTATCCACAATGGAAAATTGTTATTTTGAAAGCATGATTCGTGTGGAAGTAGTAGTTAGTTCGCATTACAATGTATGTATGTTTTGGAAATTATTAAAACCAGTCCGTTAAAAATAGAAAAAATAGCCTTTGTGTAAAATTTTTAGTAGGTCAAACTATGGTGTTAATAGTCCCTTGAATCAATTAATTGCAAAATCTACAATATATTTTATTTTCTCTAATCTTCTGTAAATGACAATTTGAAAATGCAAGACTTTGTTTTTTTTAGAGAAGAGGCCTTTTCATGAATGTGAAAACTATTTGTAGAACCCATTCATAATCCAAGGCTCAACCCATTGTGGATTTCACATAAGGAATCCACAAAACTCAAATAAAATGCACGACTAGGTCGCACGTACTTGCTCTGAGGTTGCAATAGTATTATTAAAACACTGTTTTCGAGCAATATGCAGAACTCATGTTTGAAAAAATTTGGAAAAACTAAAAAAGTTTGGCTAAAACTGGAAAACCCGATATACAGAAGTTTACGTTAAGAAACCTTTAGTATATCAAATTTAGATGTCATCTTTTGGGTGCTATAAAAGGATATAAATGTCCGCTTATGGCCAAATTAATAAAATTGTTAAAACAAATGTCCGTTATTATCATTTGAAGCCAAAAACTTAAATGCAGTTTTCTTCAAAACAGTCTATATATGTATATTACATACAAAGTTTAATAAAAATAGGCAGAATCTTTTTTGAGTATATTAGAAAAACCTACTTAATTTGGCCAAAAAATAGTGGCTTTTTGTATGGGAGCCACCATTTAAAAAAGAGTAACTGACAAAAATGCAATGCCATTTGATAGAGAGTTGTAAGGAACTATACCAAACAAAGTTTGTTTGGATTCGATACAACCGTTGACAACTTATGGCCATTTGAAAAAGACGTTAAGACCAGATCTCCGTTACTAGCATTTTTTGCCAAAAACTAAAAACGCAGTTCTCTTAAGAACACTAAAAGAATATAACACACAAAATTTAATAAAAATCGTTAGAGCCATTTTTGAGAAAATTAGAAAAAACCAAAAAAAAGTGGCTAAAACTGAACGGCTCGTTGTATGGGAGCTACCATTTAGAAAAGCTTCACTGACAAGTTTACAAAGCCATCCTATAGAACACTATGTAGAACGATGCCAAACGAAGTTTGAGTCAATTCAATCAAGCCGTTGCGAACTTATGGCCATTTGAAAAAAAGCCGTTTAAACCTGATTTGCGTTACGACCATTTAAGCCAAAAACAAAAAACGCTATTTTGTTAGAAATATCTTAGGTAAGTTAAATTTTAAATTTAATCAAAATCGTTAGAGCCGTTTTCGAGCAAATCCAAAATGAAAAAACCGTTAGTTGAAAGGTACCAGTTTGAGCCGGGCTAAAATAAAATAAAAAAACCTCAACAATGGTTTTTCTTCAAACTGCTATATACCAAGTTTGAAGAAAATCCGTCAAGCCGTTTAGGCTGTAGCATGACGTGAAAAAGCGCACATCCGCACAGACGCACAGACAGACCGACGGACGGTATGGCGAAAACCACTTTTTTGGTCTTCTCTATCATCGTAATGTCATGTTTGATTAAAACCTCGATTTTTTTTCTGCACGAAACCAATACTTGCCCTATAGAGCAAGTAAAATAAAATGCACGACTGGGTCGCACGAACTTGCTCTAATGAGTGACAGTGGTTTATGGGCTTGAGATTTTGATAAAAATAAAATTTTCAAAATTCTTAAATAAATACTTAAACTAATTTGAGCTTAAAAAAAAGTACGCCATTTTATTTCTTGGATGAATTTGAATTTATGAGAATAAATTTAGAAAAATCTGTGGAGCGGTTTTTGAGAAAAAAAGTTTTTTTTGAAAAACTTTTTGAAAAAATTTTTAAAAAAAAATTCAAAAACGCGATTTCATAGGTATTCAGCAAATACATTTATTTAAAATTTTTTAAAAAAAATTTAATAAGCAGTTTTCAAAATATTAATTTTTTAAATTTTTTTTTTAAAAATGCTTTTAAAAATACAAAACAATATTTTACAAAAATATTGGTATGCAATACAAATTGAGCTACCTACAGCTATATGTGTGTGAAATTTCGAAAGAATCGGTTGAGTCGTTTTCGAGATAGTCGAAAGCAAAAAAAACGGTCCTATGGAAAGTACCGTTCTTAGCCATTTTTTAAAACTTTTTTTTCAGCCATATGATTGGTCGTACCTAAAAAGCAACACTGATTTTTTTAATTAAAAATCGTTAGAGCCGTTTTTGAGAAAAATAAGCTTTAACGTAACGGTTGTATGGCAGGTACCGTTATTTTTTGAGCTAAAAAAAAAATTTCAATTTCCTTTCTGTACAATACCTAAAAAAGTCTATATACCAAGTTTGAAGCAATTCGGCCCACCCGTTTGGGCTGTAGGCTACATACAGACAGACAGACAGACAGACATACAGACGGACAGAATTTTTAGACCATCTTTTTTCGTCTTCGCTATCATCGTAACGTCATGTTTGATTGTTATCTCAAAACTTTTTTTTTCGACGAATGCATAACTTGCCTTATAGTACCTATAATCGCAAGTAAAAATTGATATAGGTCGTCAATTTACAGGTGTTATGAATAAAAAAGGGTAGAATAGGAATCATCACCATTTTATTGTAGTTTGAATTTAAAACTCTATATTTCAATGGTTGTTTTGAAATGAACCTAAAATTTTGAAAAAAAAGTAGGTGTTATAATTATTTGATTTGTACATACATAAGTAATTTTATGTAGGTAGGTACATACTAAAGTAATTTTCTTTGATTATATAGGTACTCTTTATAATATGGGGTCAATATCTCTTCCAGTAAGAGCACGGTTTATTCTGAAAAAGGTTTTGCGCTTCCTGTACACAGGAATGGTTTTGAGAGTGTAAGTCACAGGTCCAGGTCACCCTTGCAGCTGTTGTGTCAAAATATTTTTATTTATTTTTATTATAAGGTTTTTATAACCTACTTTGAATCAATAATTCAATAAGTTCATAATTATTGCTAAGTTGGTTGATTCTACAGGGTGATTCACGAGGGTTGTGCCAAAAAGCTAGAGCGTGTAGGTTGAGTTGAGACAAGAAAAAAATTGTATGGGAGGGGGTCTATTCCCCCTCCGTTTAGCCTGGAGGGGCAATTTTCTGAAAAATTGTTTTATTTTGTAAAAAAAATATTAAAAATCAACGGCTTCGGTTACAACACCGTGTTATACCTTTTTGGAAAGCCAAAAACTTTTTCTTTTATTTTGTTTTTAAATTAAATTGATTTAACGAACAGTTTAAAAAATATAAATTTTCAAACTCAAAATTTTGAAAAAAAAAACTTGAAATAATAATTTTAAAACTAATTTTTTTCAAAACTTTACGTAATTAAGTATAATTTTTGTTCTCAGAATTCTACGACTTTTTGTTGCCAAGGTATTCAAAAATAACCGAACCTACTTCTTCACAAAAACAAGAAAATCTAGCCTTACGGGATGGCACAAGTGATCATTTAGCCAATTTTTTCGTGTTTTTGTGAAGAAGTAGGTTCGGTTATTTTTGAATACCTTGGCAACAAAAAGTCGTAGAGCCATACAATTTTCAGTGTTGGATTAAAGATTAATGGAAGCATTGAATTCTGAGAACAAAAATTATACGTAATTACGTAAAATTTTGAAAAAAATTAGTTTTAAAATTATTTTTTCAAATTTTTTTTTTTCAAAATTTTGAGTTTGAAAATATATATTTTTTAAATTATTCGTTAAAACAATTTCATTTACAACAAAATAAAAGAAAAAGTTTTTGGCTTTCCAAAAAGGTATAACACGGTGCTGTAAACGAAGCCGTTGATTTTTAATATTTTTTTTTACAAAATAAGTCAATTTTTCAGAAAATTTCCCCTCCCGGCTAAACGGGGGGAATAGACAACCCCTCCCATACGATTTTTTTTCTTGTCTCAACTCAACCTACACGCTCTAGCTTTTTGGCACAACGCTCGTGAATCACCCATTTTTATTTTCCTCACTCTAGCGGCCACTTTGAGAAAGAATACAATCCACTGATTTGTGTCTGAACTAAAATTGTGAAATATTGTTTTCTGCTGAGTTGTTTCAAATGCATTGTTTTATATAAAATATATGTAAATTGATTTATTCTAGCGATTGTTTTAAGGGAGGAACGCAACTGGCTATTTCACTGGAGCACTGTTTATAGAAGTAGCGATAAAACAAGGTGAGGCAAGAAACATTACGGCGATGTTCGAGTGAAACAAATGTTTTGGTAATGGTTCTTTCACCTATCAATTTTAAGGCTCTTTTTTGAATCCTATCCAGGAGACGCAAGTGAGTGACAGGAGCACCTGCCCAGATATGAGAACTGTACTCTAGCTTCGGACGAATGAATGCCTTGTAGATTATAGCCAGATTAGAAGGGGAAAATATTTCTTGCATCGATTTAGGAAACCTAAGCAATTTGCGGCATTTTTGGCGTCGTCAAATATGTGATCGTTCCACAGAAGATGATTTGTGATGCACATACCTAGAACGCAAAGCTGATCGGTTTCCTTGAAGTGCCACACATGGACAGTGGCATAGAGGGTAGGTTATGCTTTAACGACAGAAGACAGCATTGAGTTTTTGAAGCATTAAATTCCACGCGGTTGATAATTCCCCATTGGACAATGCTGTCAGGATCGGAATTTAATGAGCTTATCATATGATACCGTTACAGTTCCACATCTTAAAGACATGGATGTGAATCTGGAAAGGAGTATGAAAAGCTGAGTGTGCTGTCGTCAGCAAAACAATTTAGTGGATTAGAAGTATTAGACAAGAGATCATTTATAAAGATTAAAAAGAGAGTCGGAGACAGAACGGAGCCTTGGGCACACCAGCATTTATTTTGTGGGTAGCAGACTAAAAACCGTCCAAAACAACGAGAATTGAACGGTCCGAAAGGTAATTTCTAATCCATCGAAGGAGGGGTTCACCGATACCAAATGCACGCATTTTCGATAAAAGAGCTTCATGCCAAACTCTATCAAATGCCTTTGAAAGTGCAATAATCTTACTTTCTCCAAAATGATGTAAAGATTGGTTCCACTGTTCAGTGAGATATACCATCATATCACCAGTGGATCTATTGCTACGAAAACCGTTCTGCCGGTCATTAAGAAGTTTCCGTTTCTCAAGATATTTCTTGATCTGAAAGTTTATCAGAGTTTCCATGACCTTGAAAAGAAGGGAAGTCAGTGCAATTGGAATTGGTCTTACACTTGAAGCAGCAATAATTTCGACTGTGAGTGCATAACGACGATGAATAGGCACTAGGCTAACATAAATTACTCCCGTTAGCAACTTCTGAAAACATTGCTAATGTAAACGGCTCTATAAGTGACTTACAGTAAATTTTATCAAATTACGTAAGCTGTAAGTTGAAAAAGAAACTTACAAGTTTAAACGTGTTTTTTGACACCAACGGAAATCTCACAGCTTACACACCCAGCAGTGATGAGTTTACAACTTACGGGAAGCATTTCTAACTGTAAGTTCATTTATAGCGTGAACCTAACTGTAAGTTACTTTCGTAAGACTAACGTAAGTGGGAAGTAAAATTTACATGTGTGAAACCATTTTTACTTGCGATTATAGGTAGGTACTATAAGGCAAGTTATGCATTCGTCGAAAAAAAGTTTTGAGATAACAATCAAACATGACTTTACGATGATAGCGAAGACGAAAAAAGATGGTCTAAAAATTCTGTCCGTCTGTATGTCTGTCTGTCTGTATGTAAAGACATCAAAGCCCAAACGGGTGGGCCTAATTGCTTCAAACTTGGTATATAGGGTTTTTAAGGTATTATACAGAGGGGAAGTTTAAATTTTTTTTTTTAGCTCAAAAAATAACGGTACCTGCCATATAACCGTTATAAAAATGGCTCTAACGATTTCGATTTAAAAAATCAGTGTTGCGTTTTAGGTACGACCAATCATATTGCTGAAAAAAAGTTTTAAAAAATGTCTAAGAACGGTACTTTCCATAGGACCGTTTTTTTTTTTTTGCTTTCGACTATCTCGAAAATGACTCAATCGATTCTTTCGAAATTTCACACATATATAGTTGTAGGTAGCTCAATTTGTACTGCATACCAATATTTAAAAAAAATATTTTTTTGTATTCTTGCATTAAAAAAACAAAAAGTTAAATTAATATTTTGAAAACTGCTTATTGAATTTATTTTTCTAAAAATTTTAAATAGGTACATAAATGTATTTGCTGAATGGCGTTTTTAATTTTTTTTTTTAAATTTTTTTTCAAAAAGTTTTTCTCGAAATCCGCTGCACAGATTTTTATAAATTTATTCTCATAAATTCAAATTTATCCAAGAAATTAAATGGCATATTTTTTTTCAGCTCGAATTAGTTTAAGTATGTGATTATAGAATTTTGAAAAATTTATTTTTATCAAAATCTCAAGCCCATAGACCACTATCCCACATTAGAGTAAGTTCGTGCGACCCAGTCGTGCATTTTATTTTTACAACCCTTCCGTTCTTTTTTCTGGTTTTGTTTTTTTTACTTTTGCCGTTGCCTTGGATTTTGTTTTTAAATTGACATTTTAGAAAATATCTTTCAATTGTTTTAAATTTAGTTGTGTATAATCATTTATGCACTACGTACCATAGCAATTTAAGCATTAAATTTTTACATTATAGTTTTTATTTAATATAATAGTTTTGTAAGTTGGTGGTTTTATAGATTTCGACATGCTCTTTCCGAATGTCTATTATCCGACCTCGAATCGTTTCCGCTCGAGCCACTATTTAAAAAAATGGCGGCCAAAAACATTTTATTGACAACTTATTTTACGACAAAAATAGCTACATATGTACATACATATGTACATATTCATGTACTGAATTAAACTAGAGGAAATTTCCTAAAATGTTCCCCTTGTGGAATGGAATATAAGTCCATGTCCATATGGACCTACAATGTCCCATGGAGTTATGTCCCTACCTACGCCGTATGCATTTTATATACGCACGCGAAGACGTAAAGTTTTTTTAATGTGTGTGTTTTAAGTGACGTTTTGTATTTGTATTATATGTATACTAGCAAAAAGTGCCCGGCGCGGCGTTGTCCCGGCACCCGAGGTAAGTCTTTTCATGAATGCGCTGGCAGCAAAAAAAGCGAAGAATAGAATGTAGCAAGAATAATAAAAAATATTGCTAAGAAGGTCATATCATAAGTAATGAAATAAATGTTGAGTTAAGGTATCGCTTAGAAACTGAGTGGAACTGGTTGTATTTTACACCTATACATACAAGGAAAATCGTTTGTATGTAAATGCATATACAAGTAGAAAAGCAGTATTTTTGTTTAAAATGCTTATAATATAAAATAATATATTTCAAATAATAGCGAAATGCCGACGGGGTTTGAAAAATATAAATATGCAGATATGTAGATATTTTTTAATTTAATAAATATGTAGGTAGTCATTGTAGTCATTTTTAATAAAAAAAATATTTGATTTTCGAAATATTTTGATATTATATATTTTTGGCAATTTTCAATATTTTTACTTGCGATTATAGGTATTAAGGCAAGTTATGCATTCGTGGAAAAAAAAGTTTTTTTTATATTGCAGTTTTTTTTTAGATAGTGTAGGTAGGTAGGTACTTAGGTACCTACAGAAGGGAAATTTATTCTTTTTGTAAAACAAAAAAATATCGGTACATGCAATATAACCGTTAGGTTTAAATGTCTAAAAAAGGTAGGTACTTTCCATAGGACCGTTTTTTTTACTTTCGACTATCTCAATAACGGCTCAACCGATACTTTTGAAATTTCACACATATAAGGGGTTAGGTAGCTCAATTTATACTGCATACCGATATTTCTTAAAAATATTTTTTTTGTATTTTTAAAAGCATTTCTTAATTTTTTGAAAAAAAGTTATATATTTTGAAAACTGCCCATTAATTTTTTTTCAAAAATTATATATGAATGTATTTGCTGAATACTTATGGACTGGCGTTTTTGAATTTTGTTTGAAAAATGTTTTCAAAAAGTTTTCAAAAAAAAAACAATTTTTTAAATTTTATTGCATTTAATTTTTCTGAGAAAACTCTTAACTGAATTTGAAAAATAGAAGAATTGCCGAAATAATTTTAAATATAAATTATGCAGCCAATAAACAATTCTCAGACATTAGAGCAAGTTCGTGCAACCCAGTCGTGCATTTTTCTTGCAAATATCTATGACCAGTCCAGTTAGCAAGAATTTGCCAAATTTCAATTTCAACACAATACACTCACACAATCACTTCCCAATAAAAAAATCACTCAATAACAATTTCAGCTATGTATGTTAGAATGGTGGAAAATCTTGCTGCAAAGATTTCAAACGTACTGCGATATGCTTGCCACCTCTACGGGTTTCTGCAAAATTTATAAGGTTTTTTTTAACTTTAATAGTAATTTCCTGGTTAAATAGGTAGGTATTTGCGTATTGCGTATACATTTGTAAAATTTTGTTTTTTTATACCTATAGTCATTTGTGCAATCGTTGTAAAAATCATACATAAGTCTAGTTTTCTTTAGGAAAGGGAAGTTTGGAGTTATTTGAAAAGAAAGAGTTTTAGAAATTCCTCGTTTTTAGTATTTCACAATAGCTACTTATTAAGTTCAAACACAGCACATCATGTAAAACGATTGTTATCTAAGAAAAGCGGCAATCAAATAGAGTAGGTTGCATAATACCTACATAGGTATGTATTAATAATTCTAGAATTCATGTGCTTTATTTTTTTTCTTGTTTCAACCCATATACACGTCTTCGATTTTTAATATATTTACCTTATATAGGTAATCCTCAAATACCGAATACCTTAATCCTTTATACACTAAAGTGCAAGCCCCACAATAATTACCTAAATCACCAAACATATTATTTTGCTAACAACTTAATTATTGACAACCATGGCTGCCGCCTGAAATATGAACATTTCATACATTTCCATAGTGCATTTATGCACTAAAGTACAAGCCCTACAATAATTACCTAAATCACCGAACATATTATTTTGCCCTAACATTTTATTTATTGGCAACCATGGCTGTTGCCACATCAAATATGAACATTTCATACATTTCCTCTGCAAAGCCACCAAAATCCATCAGAGCAGTTCAAAAAAATGAAAATAAAAGATGGCTGCCATACATTTCCACCAAACCAAAAAAAAAAAAATAATAAAATCCTACTAACACACAAACCCACCCGCAAAAGACAATTCCACTCATGCAGAATTCCAATGCACTCAATTGTGTTTCCTTACATTTTGTCATATTCTCTGCAACATGAGTCTCATCATACTTAAAGTCCACACAAAATTCTGTAAATGAGTAAATTGTGTGGCGACGTGGGAGGCCGACACCGTCGATTCTGCACGTTCCATTACTAAATATCCTCCAAATGAAATGAAAAACCCAAAAAAGAATTTTTGTATTTATTTTATCGTATTAAAACGTATTTTTAAATAATTTTTAGAATCTCTTTTATTGAAGCAGTTAGTTTCGTGGACTCTTCTATAATTCTTTAAAAAACAAAATCCAATTTGATTTTGTTTGACACACCCATTTTGAATTACCAGACTTTCTTTTCTTTTACTGTCAGTTAGCCGGCATGTTTATAAAGTTTGTGTGTGAATGGAAAATATGCATGTGTTGCAATGTTCCTGCCAGTAGCTGGCTGTCGGCAACGCTATATTGTATTCCTGCCCTAAACGCAGCCGCTGTATCGAAGAGCAAATACGAAAAAATGGACATTTGCTAAAAAAGTGTTTGTGTTTTACTTCTGCCGTTGCCTTGGATTTAATTCCAAATTGGTGTTTTGTTTTGTTTACTTCTACCGTTGCCTTGGATTTATTTCCAAATTGGTGTTTTTTTTGTTTACTTCTGCAGTTGCTTTTTGTTTAGTTTTGCTTACTTCTGCCGTTGCCTTGGATAAATTTCAAAATCGACTTTTCCTCTAGACATGTTCACAATCATTTTGAAATTAAAGATGTTCGATTTTGGTTGCAACCTAATTTCATCCAAATTTGGTGGAAATGAGAAAATTTCGAAATGTGTTTTTGTATAGGAAATGAGGTAATTTCGAATCTTATTTGGAAATGTGCTACGAAATTACATCATTTACCATAACGAAATTACAGTATAAGATTTGAAGGTATCCGAAATTAAAAACAATAGCATCTCTGTTTGTTTTATTTACTCAACGAACATAATTTGACAAAATAAACATGAAACCCCCTTTTTCTTACAAAAATTATTTCTTGGTTTTTAATTTCATTTAAAAGATATTGCATGAAAAGACTTGCCTCGGGTGCCCGGGCAACGCAGGGAACTTTTTGCTAGTATTTTATATATATCAAATGCTTTTGTTTAGGTCTATTTTTTATAATGGGCCTCTGATTCTGATGGCATTTTTCTTCTTAACTTGACGCTACCGATTGAATGGGTCAACTTAAGAAATTTGACTGTGGACAAACAATTACTCAAACAGGCATTGTGGTTCCATATCAGCAAAAATATATAACAGTTACGTTCCAAAACAGAAATTCGTCTTTTTTATGCATTTGTGATTTTTTTTGGCGTTTCCATTATCTTGACATTATTTCTATTTCAAAATTTACTAATTAGATATGTCTAAATTTTCGATTTCGCCATAAGGTCCATGGACATGATGTCTATTTCGTTCATGGACCTTATGACTATTTCCAATTGGTCATAATGTCCGTGGACATTTTGCCTATTTCAAACAGACATAATGTCCGTGAACCTTATGTCATCCCGCCATTTCTAGAACTTCATTTAAAAGCCTGAAGATTTTTAGTGCTATCGTTTGGCTTATTCAGTGTGCAAAAACTACAATCAATTATATTGAAATTAAGGATGTTCAAAATGGGATGATTTTGAAATGTGATTTTGTATGCGAAATAAGGTAATTTCGAATCTAATTTGGAAATTTGCTACGAAATTACCTCGTTTGCCTCAATAAAAACACAGTAAAAGATTTGAAGGTTCCCGAAATGACCAACGATATCATCTCTGCTTTTTTATTCAACGCACATATTTTGTTCTTAACCTATCCGCGACAATAGGTTTTAAAGTACAAATTGCGCAACTGTGGAAGCTTGCATGGCAAACTCGATTTTCCTTGCTAACTTAACATGTGCGAATAAAAAAGATGACAGTTAAATGTATACCAACTCTTATAGCTGGCGGATGACAAGTTGGGAACCACCCAACTTTGTTTCACTTTCTCATGAGCTTACACCTGCAAGTTCATTTTTACTTTTGCCATCCACTGGCGCTTGGCAATCCTTGCAGATGTAAGTTTTCCAATAGGTTCATTTCAAAACTCTCAACAAACTTTTTATTTCTAACATATGCCAAACACGCCCCTTCAGCTGAAATGCAAGGAATAATAGCGGGCTTACACATGCATAAATTCACCGGCGAGCGCCTGTAACCGTGAGAGTACAAAATTTTCGCGTTTGTAAAGGCTTAAACACGAAACTTAATTTTCCTTGCAAACTTTCCATGTATGCATGAAAAAATTCATACTTTTTAAATACGTACATGCCAAACCTTAGCAACTGCTGTTACCGGCGCATGAAAAGTTAGCTAGGGATGTGAGTTTATTAATAATTTGGAGGCTAGCAATGATTTCTTAAAAACAAAACTTACCAAGAACAATATCGAATGAGTTGAAATGAAGAATTTATCGGGTTCAGCCGAGATTCTGAAGTGCACGATAAAATCTGTTCCGGCCAAAGTCCATACACGACCGCATTCACATTTTCAAGTACAAAAATACTTGAGTTATTTTCCGGTGAAACTTTTTTCCTTTTTTTTTTATGTTTGAACTTACATTGAACACTATATTGTTCCGCGGAACTGGGATTTTTGTCACTTTCACTATTACCCGTGAAGGTGATGTGCACAACATGCCAATCGAGTCCCTTCGGTATGCCTGTTATTTGAGGGGCTTGAATCCAAGATCCAAGTAATCTTAGTAAGGAAAAGATGATTTATATGGTTGGCCTCAAAATTTACTTCAAGAAATGTATGTTGAATTCTCTACACGACAATACATCATCGATGATTTCTTTTAATTTTTGTTTTAAATAAAATATGTAATGTTCTTTTTTTTAGGTAAATAAAAATAAATCTGTTTAAACGTTTGAAGGTTTCAGTTTTTTATTTGCGATTATAGGTAGGTACCTACTATAAGGCAAGTTATGCATTCGTCGAAAAAAAAAGTTTTGAGATAACAATCAAACATGACATTACGATGATAGCGAAGACGAAAAAAGTTGGTCTCAAAATTCTGTCCGTCTGTCTGTCTGTCTGTCTGTATAGACACCTACAGCCCAAACGGGTGGGCGGAATTGCTTCAAACTTGGTATATAGCCTTTTTTAGGTATTGTACAGAGGGGAAATTGAATTTTTTTTCTTAGCTCAAAAAATAACGGTACCTGCCATACAACCGTTACGTTAAAGCTTATTTTTCTCAAAAACGTCTCTAACGATTTCGAATTAAAAAAATCAGTGTTGCTTTTTAGGTACGACTAATCATATGGCTGAAAAAAAAGTTTTAAGAAATGGCTAAGAACGGTACTTTCCATAGGACCATTTTTTTGCTTTCGACTATCTCGAAAACGACTCAACCGATTCTTTCGAAATTTCACACACGTATAGCTGTAGGTAGCTCAATTTGTATTGCATACCAATATTTTTGAAAAATATTTTTTTGTATTTTGAAAAGCATTTAAAAAAAAAATTTAAAAATTAATATTTTGAAAACTGCTTATTAAATTTTTTTCTAAAATAATTTTAATTGCTGAATACCTATGAACTGGCGTTTTTTAATTTTTTTTAAAATTTTTTTTCAAAAAGTTTAAAAAAAAAACTTTTTTTCTTAAAAACAGCTCCACAGATTTTTATAAATTTATTCTCATAAATTCAAATTTATCCTAGAAATAAAATGGCGTACTTTTTTTCAGCTCAAATTAGTTTAAGATTTAAGAATTTTGAAAATTTTATTGTTATCAAAATCTCAAGCCCCTAAACCACTGTCACTCATTAGAGCAAGTTCGTGCGACCCAGTCGTGCATTTTATTAATTGTACAATAGATACATCAGAACCTCGTATATTTACAAAGTTAATTTTAATATATTATTTTTTTTGTCGGCTTATCATTTCGCCCATGATTCTGTTGCGTCTTTTCATTCGAAACGAAGCCAACTGTTGCTTCCTGCCAGTGTCCGCTCAACTAAAAAATCATATTAACAGACAAAAATTGCATTAAAAAGGAATTGAAGTTTTTTTGTCTTCTTAAAACTTACTCAAGGACATCTTTAAATACGTCCGAATCTTTAATGAAATAATTAGGAAAGTCTTGTACCAAAATCAATCGTTTATCGAACTTTTGAGCACTGACTTGTAGCGCGATGATTGGAATAGAAAACCATTGAATAGTTCCAATTTTCTTTGAGTATATGAACCTTCCTGGTCTCCAAGAGTGTTGTAATGTTATTCGAATCAATCAGGTTAATGCATTCAACAAGTTGGCATTTCAAGAGTTTAGCCAGAATCTTTATTGTAGCTGTATTTCCAGAGCTAACTGGTCCTGTTGTCAAGCATAACTGAGCTCGATACATGTTTGTATCATGATCCAAGGTTTGGTAGCCAATTTCTTTTAAGGGTATCCATCCTCCAACCGTATCTTCGTAGTCGTGATTCAGCCAAACGACGCATATTGCATTGGGACACAATATCAAAAACAACTTTAATATTGATTATTGAAGAAATCCCGCTTCCATTTTCACATATTTGAGTGAAAAAGTATTAAATTAACTTAAATTAATTCAATTCAATTCGCAAAACACCACTTTGTTTATTTTTGGTTGAAAATTTTAGTTGCAATTGCAAAAGTCGAGCTGATTTGCAAAATTTTAACAATTTATTTCTTTTTGTTTGAATTCTAAATGTCAAATCGATAAAATTCGTAGTATATTTGCTTTGCCACAGTCAACTTTTCACAATGATTTGGGTTCCCTGCTTTACGGGGTGAAGTGATTTTTACTCAATTTTTCATGGTCACAACCACTTAAACAACCAAGTTTCTTAGTCTGGAAGACTTCTAACCAATCCTTCGACACTGCCGATTTAGCCTTCAAAGAAAATTGGTTACACTGCTGCGTGCGGATAGACTAATGATTTCGAATATTTTTCGAAGATACCGCTCGTATGAGCGGTCAGGACCACTCCTAAGGCGTCAGTTATAGCGACCAGTAAAAAGCATCAGTAAAAATCGAAAACAAATGAATTTGGAGCTTTTTTACTGACGGTCGTTTATAGCGATCAGTAAAATTATGTCGGTAAAAAAATGGAAATACAAACGCATCCTGTCTTTTTCTTCTTCTTTCTGGTCGCAAATGTACCAGTAATTTATTTCCGGATGAACGAATTTATTCCGGATGAACGAAACAGTAAGAAACTAGAATGAATTATTGTTTCATTTTGAGTGACATGACAATCAGCTGATACGTAAAATGAGTTTTTGTCAGTAAAATCTAATTATTGGTTTTCCGTAAAAAATACATTACCGAATCAATATATTTTTTTTAAATAAATTAATTTATGTTATTCGCCACCGATTGGTATACACTTTTTGTTTCAAAACGCATTCAAACATATTAAATACTACAAAAGAAAATGTTTACTGATGCGTTTTACTGGTCGCTATAACTGACGCCTAAGTTACGAGCGCTATCTTCGAAAAATATTCGAAATTATTAGTCTAAACGCATGCAGCAGTGAAACCAGTTTCATTTGAATGCTGAATTGGCAGTGTAGAGGGTTTGGTTAGGAGTCTACCAGATTACTGAAATAAGTCCTAACGGAGGAACCAGGTTGTTTAAGTGATTGTGACCATGAAAAATGGAGTAAAAATCACTTTACCCTGCAAAGCAGCCAAAAAAAATATTAAAAGTTGACTATGGTAAAACTGCTGAGTACGAATAGGCTACGATTTTTATCAATTTGACATTTTGAAAGAAAAAACAAGCCACGAAACAGTCACAAACATTTTTCGTTTATACCGCTCATAACGAACATAATAATCTTTCTTAATCGATGAAAAAGGTAAATTTATTTCAAAATTCTCAAAAAATAATAAATGTTCATTGCGATTTCCTTCTTCTGCAAATAGAACTTATTTAACCTTGGCCTGCATCATCTCTTGTCCACAAATCAACATTTTCTCCACGCGAGCTTTCAATCCGAAATTCCGGCTAAGACGAAAAGGATGTTCTTCTGCAGTTCCGTTCGTAGGAATCTGGACATGAAAGATATACAAAACCCGTTGAGTAGTGAGAATGATGACGACATGATGAGGACGAGGACAGCGAAGACGGGAACGACCAAGACGAAGAATATAGTTCTGAAGAAGACGAACATAATGTGCTTCAGGAGATGACGAAAACGATGAAGAAGTCGAGGATGAGTGAGATGATGAAAAAGTGACAGCTTCAGATAAGCTTAGCAGTGCAATATCTCTTGACTCTGCCATAGCAGAGATGAGATGATGTAAGATGATGAAGTTATTGCTATTGACTTGAAGGACTTGGCCGAAGAAAAAAGAAATAGGCGTCAGGAGAAGATGAAGCTTAATATGAAAGCAGCACAGCGCAAGCGGATATAGAAATATCCGGTGACTCATCGTAATGTAGATGCTAGGAGCTCTGGGGATAAATATTTCTAAGCAGTGCATTTAGATTACTTTAGTTCGATGAAGAATTAAAAAAATTAATGAAGAAAAACTATTATAAATTTTGTGTCTTTTAATATCTGCATATCAGTACTATTTACATTACATTAATTAATTTTTTATGAAGGAAGTTCAGGGAAGTGTGTTGACCAATCCGTTGAAGTAATGTATCTTCTTTAAATATCGGTCTCCGTAAAAAACAAGATTCAGTGAAACCTTGCATGTGTCCTCTCATCGTTCGATTGTTCATGATTGTCACCACCTCCAATGTCTGTCTCTATATATATGACCACATTCTCTTATATAGCCTTTTCAGCTTTAATGACATGCCCAGCGAGCAGAACAAACCTCTGAAACTGAAAGTCAACCGACAAGATGATCATCTTTTTTAGTTCCTTTACTAAAATTTAGATTGTACACATTAAATATAATATTCTACATACACATAGCCAAAAACACAAATTTCTATATTTTCATGGCATTGCATAAAACATAATTTAAATCTTTTGAGAACCTGGAAAATGAAGATTATATTTTAACATTTTATAATGATTAAAAAATTTATATTTAAGCAACATTACCTCTCTGCAATGATTTAATCAAAGACCTGCTTTGAATTTTTATTGTTCTTCCTGGCCCACTTAGATTTTTGTGGTTCTTTTGTTTTGACATTCGTTTTCGAAGAACGAGTAGAAATAGTTAAAATAAGTGTAGGGTGCGTTCCTGATAGAAGGAATCCGCCATTTTTCGAATATTAAAATTAGAGTTAATAGTGTTCGATGAATAGCACCTTTTGAACTTAAGTTAAGAGGCTCTTAAAGTTACGAGCGGTTTGATATTGTTCGATAAATATGGGCCTAAATGAAACGAGTGACCATTGTTATTTTTATAAGTTAATTTTTGTTATTTTTATAAGTTGTGACCATCAATTTTGTGGAATAAAGAATAAAAAATAAAAGAATATGGCAACAAATTTTATTTGTATTTTGTTTTGGACGACAGAAGTTGTTTTCGATACTCCAACTCGTTTTTTTGTTTTCAAGTTTGTTTTGGGTGCAATTTTGCTGAGCGGGACAAGCTCGCTCTGTCTCTCTCTCTCTCTCTTTCTCTCTCTCTCTCTCTCTCTCTCTCTCTCTCTCTCTCTCTCTCTCTCTCTCTCTCTCTCTCTCTCTCTCTCTCTCTCTCTCTCTCTCTCTCTATTTCTCTCTCACAAGTGAGTCCGTGGGAATTCTGATTTACATACTAAATGGAGCCATATCTGGATCCGTATGCGGAGTCTAGTATGTGAATTTGACTCCGCGCGTCGATCGAATTCGGATCCATTTGCTTGAAGAGTTAACACAATATTTTTGCAAGGTAAGGTGGGGTAAGTGCGACCCATAAAATGAAAAGTTCAGCTATAAACACTTGTGAAAAACTGAGTTTTTAAAATCGATACTTCCCGATGGTGTTGCCTTAAAGCTTTGTTTATTACGGTTAGTTTAAAATCTATTTTGTTGTTTATTCAAAACCGTATTCATTTTTTATAAATAAAAAACAAACAAAAAGTCCCATGGTATGCACTTTCCCCCTGATTTGGGGTAAGTGCATACCATACAGGAAAACTTTTTTGAATTGTTTGTTGTAAAGGGTAAAAAATAAGGAGTATTTTGTCTATTTAAAACAGTTTTTAGTTTAAAGATATCTTTATAAATTCCAAAGTTACAAAAATAAAATTAGTAAGAAAAACAGTCCCCAATTCACAGTTACAAGTTGTATTCACTTAAAGGTCTCGGTAGATGTACCCTAGCTAAATAAAAATAAAATGCACGACTGGGTCGCACGAACTTGCTCTAATGAGTGACAGTGGTTTAGGGGCTTGAGATTTTGATAAAAATAAAATTTGAATTTATGAGAATAAATTTATAAAAATCTGTGGAGCGGTTTTTGATATATACATAGAGTCCAATCTTTCCTACGTTCCATCCTCCTCTGCAAAAATTTTCGTGGTCTCTTTCCTATTGTATTCATTGTCCGTGTGAAACAACAACAGGAAACGATGAGGTAAGTAGTAAGGTGTGAACGCACACATGTTTAACAAAAAGAACAATATGACAGCTGTAGCACACACACATGTTTAACAAAAAGAACAATATGACAGCTGTAGCGTGTAGGCAAAATCAAAACAAGGCTCAAGATTGGACTCTATGTATATATCCTCTTTGGCCACGGACCAATAAGATACAGACCGCCAACTCACTGAATTAGCTCTCTTTTTGCCTACAAACGGAAAATCAGCTGATTGATATGCCATTTATTTTGAGAGTGTGACGCTCTCCCTTGCTTTTTAAACCCATTTAGCAAACACACCAAAATAATAAATGGCATACGCAGGTATGGTTGCTATTACAAAATCCATAGACAGAGATGTAGAGGTCTCTCTGTTTGCCTACAAGCTGAAAATCAGCTGTGGTTCGTTCGTTTTCCCAAGATTGTTGTTATACAAAAATAAGTGTTGAAGTGTCATGTTCGAGATTCTTAAGGACTATTCACATGAGAGCGACCAACGACCAACGAATGAACGAACATTCGTCCATTTTGACGTTTCATTCACATGCAATTTATTTTATTCGTTGCGAACAACGAACGTCATGTCCGTATATCACAATTGAACAGTGAGATTTTGAGGTTAGTCGCGCACGAATAATTTATTCGTTGCGTTGTGGATGGTATGTGGAACGCGAATAGAGTTTGACAGTTCGTAGCAATCACTTTGTAGCTCGCGGCGAACAATTTATTTTCCACAATTTGACTTATTTAAACAATTGAAATCGCATATTTTAATAAACTAAATTATTTTAAAATTCAATCTCTATCGAGCGGTCACGTTTTAGCCAAGAAATTAGCTTTATAAATGCTTAAAATCTGATTTGTTCGTCAATTCGTCCATTAGTTGGTCGCTCTCATGTGAATAGTCCTTTAAGGCTCGTCCACATTATGCCGAATGATGCCGATCGGCCTGTGCCGATCGGTCAAGCCGAATAAGTATGGATGTGCCGAAAACCGTCCCGAACCGAACCGAACTCAAACCGAATCAAATGGATACTTGTTCGGCACGGCCGATCGGCATCATTCGGCATTTGCCGATCGGCATCATTCGGCATAATATGGACGCGCCTTTAGGATTCTAACAATTTTATTTACGATCGACAAAAAATGTTGATCGGTCAAACGAAATTAATTGTTAAGTTTTATAAAAGGCAAAGGAATTCATTAAACACACTTTTTCTTTAAAAAAAGAACACACAAACAATGCATTGAGAATTCACATTAAAATATAAACAAATGACTTTTTTACCATTCGACCTATTAAGGCACAAAACCGAACAACTGTCTTGCATAAACGATTTACTTTAATTTAATTTTATTTTATTTTATTTGAAATAATATGTATAAAAATATACCAAAACAAATAAAAATCTCTCGCAACATAAAAACCAATATTCAATTTGTAAACAAATTTTACCCTTTTCTACTTTTAACAAATCAACACTCTCAACCACGGACCAATAAGATACAGACCGCCAACTCACTGTATGGTTTCTCTTTTTGCCTACAAGCTAAAAATCAGCTGGTATGCCATTTATTTTGAGAGTGTGACGCTCTCCCTTGCTTTTAAACCCCATTTAGCAAACACACCTACAAAATAAATGGCATACGCAGATATAGTTGCCATTACAAAATGCACAGAGAGATATGTACACGTATTCACAGACAGGAAAAAATATTTCGAGGGTGTTTCAGGCAAAAGGAGTACGAGTTGGCGGTCTGTATATTGGTCCGTGCTCTCAACTCACATGTCGAGAATATGAGTCAGATATTGATTCTGAACCCTTCAAGCAAATTGATCCGAATTGGATCCACGCGCGGAGTCAAATTCACATACTAGACTCCGCATACGGACCCAAATAAGGAGCCGTAAAACGACGTTTGTCGGCTCCATTTAGTATGTAAATTAGAATTCCCACGGACTCACTTGTGAGAGAGAAATAGAGAGAGAGAGAGAGAGTGAGAGAGAGAGTGAGAGAGAGAGGGAGAGAGCGAGCGAGCGAGCGCGTCCCGCTCAGCGAAATTGCACCCAAAACAAACTTGAAAACAAAAATGTAATAAAAGCAAACGAGTTGAAGTATCGAAAAAAACTTCTGTCGTCCAAAACAAAATATAAATAAAATTTGTGGCCATATTTTTATTTTTTTTTATTCTTTATTCTTTATAAACCAAAAAGTAAACATAATACATAGTAGTAATTGTATAACTTTATTGAGGTTTTTTTCCAGGGTATGATTACATTTCATTCATTATAAATTAACACGGTATTAATATATATTTGCCGACTTAGAAGTGGCCGGGCTACACAATTTATATTTATTTGTTGTTTAATTATATTAAGACAACTCTGAACTTTAGGCAAATAACTAATTACTTTATAAACGTATTTGAAGCACGAGTATTAAGTACGTGTCCACTCAAAAAGACCATGATGTTTACTAAAAATAAAAAGTAAATATATTATACATGAATAAAAGGCTCCTGCATCCTGCTATCTCCCTCCCTCTCTCAATCTATTGAAAAAGAAAAAAAAATGCTCAACTCTCGATTCTCTTTCTTAATTTGGAATGCCATGCATGCGATTTCGTGAGAGGCCTCGTTAAACGCAGACTCAGGTGAGCCAGAATTGAACCGAGAATTCTGAAGTCAGTGATTTTTGCTTGAAGGGGAATGTAACTTTATTGTGCATAAAAGAACGTCAAGATTCTTACACCTTGTTGAAATTTCGAAATTTTAGAACGACGAAAATTGAATATTGTTGACAATCAATAGTCAATTGAATCCATTAAACGAACGTACACCGATATGCCATTTATTTTGAGAGTATGACCATGGACCAATATACAGACCGGCAACTCGTACTCCTCTTGCCTGAAAAACCCTCGAAATATTTTTTCCTGTCTCTGAATACGTGTACATGAAGATAAAACAAAGTATATATGCTGTCCTCGGGTGTAGTAGATCATCACCGTAGGCTCGGACAAAACGTCACAATGGACAGATATAACTTTGAGGTTGTAAAGGACTTTGTCTATTTGGGTTCCACTATAACCTCTCAGAACAAAATCAGTGAAGAGATCAGTCGAAGATTCACTCTTGCCAATCGCTGTTTCTTCGGGCTTGTAGGGAATGCTTTGGTGCCACCAGCGACAAATGTCACTCTAGCGGCCCATATAGGCATTTCTACTTCCTTTTATACACCAAAGGGACATTTGTTTGGGAAATATTGCCGAGAAAGGGAAGTTTGTCAATTGCTCAATCTCGCCACTAGAGGGATCGAATTTGTAGGAAATTATTCGATTAGTTATAATCCACCTGAGGTGCGATACTCGCTCTAAATGGCATATCGTTTAGGATATTTCATCGACTTCAGACACACTCATTTCCTATATACTCTCCGTCTTACTCTTTATGTGACTGACAACCAAAGCATAATGGCATACCAGACACTTCCGGCATTTTCGTTTGTCTTTTGTTAACAATATTCTCCAAACCGACGCCTTGCCGATTCTTCTTTCACATTTTCTTCCAGTAATTCACGAAGCGTCCAGAAAATACATGAGCGTGTAAACCCACTAGGCAAATGATTCGTTCACGCCAATGTTACCGAAATTGTGACACTTCCTGACTCAGAATCTTTTTTTTAACAGATGGGACATAATAAATTTAATTTTTCCAGTGACATGAGCTACAAGGGTAGTCTGACAGCTCAGATTCACTATCTGAAATAAGAAGAGTGAGTTTTCCATTTTTGACATCTAAGGAAAGTCAAGTGTCATCATCCAAAAAAAATCAGATGGCATAAAAAGATAGTTTACCAGACCTGAAAATATCAGTAAAACATCATACTCATACATTTATACGAAGAATTAGGTGGAACTGTCAATTTGACAGAACCAAAGAAAAAAAGTTATGACATTTGGTAAAATGATAGATGTATCTAGATCCTGGAAATATGCTAATTTAATTAATAAAAACAGTTGCCTATTGGTGGTATATCATTAATTTCCGAATAGAGACGTCAAATATGAAAGAAAAACAATTCAAATGTCATTAGTTAGATTCAGGAGGAAAAGAGAGTAGGAAAAGTAAGTGGTTATAACTAATGTATAATGTTAACAAAGAACGTACCGTCATGTTCACCAGAAAGCAATATGTTACTTTCCGAACGCATCCCAGACATAGGCATTGGCTTCCCAATTGTCTTTTGTCTCGGCCATTCAATTTCCATCTTTCACATCATTCACTTCGCTTCTAAAAAAAAGTTTGTAAGAATTCTGATAAATTCAGAAATAATACCGGAATCATCATAAATATTTTCTCGCGTGTGATTATATATATTTCCAAACATAAATATATATTTTATAAATTGCTTAAAGCAATTTCTGTGCCAAAATTTGCTATTCGCCCTTAGAAAAAGGTAAGGAGTAGTTAATTTTTTTTTTGTCCGCCATGTAGATTACATGATGGCGACACATTTTTTTTTTGTTCACGAGGCACTTTTCTTGAGTTTTTCCTTAAAGAAATGTGCACACATATTATAAAACTAGTAAAATTAATGCAGTTTCATTTTTTTATTAGGGTTCAGGTGCGAGGTAGGATTTTAATGTCCCAAGCACAGTTTCGTGCACAATATATGCACCCTTTTGGTGCAAAGACACAATCACGTGCCCCATTCTAGCACCTAGTGTGCGTAAACCTCCATCCGACGCTTGTAAGGGTCTTTCATATGCCTTTTTGCAAGATCTTGACAGAGTTCTGTCCAGCTTTAAGAAGATTTCCAAAATCCGATTGGAAATGGTGTGTGGTATCTGAAAACCACGAGGGAAGTTCATCAATCTAGAGGTTCATCAATAATTTCAATATATATGACGTTAGGAGCAACGAGGGAAGCAACATATACGTTCATATCGCGATTTTATAAAACGAGGACCGAATAAAACCGCACGGTGCTATATTTGCTTCGCAGCTTTAATATATGGAGCACTTGAAATCCACGTTGTTTATAATGGGTGATTTTTTAAGAGGTTTAGAACTTTAAAAAAAAAAAAAAAACACAAAAAACTCGAAAAAATGAATGAAATATTTATTTGAATCGATAGTTTGAACCTTGCAATTTAATGTTTAAAGATAATTTCATGCAAATGTTGACCGCGGCTGCGTCTCAGGTAGCCCATCCGCTGAGTCCAATTTTGGCATACTCTTTCACACATATCGGCCGGTATCTCACGAATGAATGCATGGATGTTGGCTTCCAGTGCGTCAATCGAAGCGGGCTTGTCCCTATAGACATTAGCCTTGACATACCCCCACAAAAAATAGTCTAATGGTGTCAAATCGCACGATCTAGGCGGCCAATTGACCGGCCCGAAACGTGAAATTAACTGTTCACCAAACTCGCCTCGCAATTGCGCCATTGTTTCGCGTGCTGTGTGGCATGTGGCACCGTCTTGTTGAAACCACATATCATGCAAGTCAAGAACTTCCATTTCGGGCAAAAAAAAGTTTGTTATCATCGCTCGGTAGCGTTCACCATTGACAGTAACGCTGCGATTCGCATCATCTTTGAAGAAATATGGCCCAATAATGCCGCCGGCCCATAAACCGCACCAAACAGTGGCTTTTTCGGGATGCATTGGTAGCTGTTGCAATGCTTCTGGCTGATCTTCACTTTAAATGCGGCAATTTTGCTTATTTACGTACCCATTCAACCAAAAATGAGCCTCATCGCTGAACACAATTTGAACAATTTATTATTATTATTATTATTATTATTTTCTTTATTTTTTCAACAAATATATATACAGAGATTGGTAAAAAGAAATACAAGCATGGCAAAAGGTGCTGTCTGCCGGATTAAAAAGTCTATTATTATACATATTAAAAAAATTTTTAGATGAGAAAAGTAAAATATAAAAAGTTTAAAGTAATTATACATAAGTACGGTTTCTACAAAACAAATTATAATTAAATACAAGTTTAATAATTGGATTTCTATAGATTTTTATTTTGCATAGTAACTTATTATTTTTATAATAATTAGCTAAATTATTGACATAATCTAAAAGCTAAAAAGAGCTACATTATCCAGAATTAGAAAAAACAGGGCTTTTAGTTTAGCTAAAACAAAATTATAATAGATTGAACATTCAAGTTAATCCAAAAAATTAGCATATATATTTCTATATGAGATTGCATGTGTGATAAACCGAATAAGCAAATTCCATCCCAACTCCCCGTTCAACAACGAAACACAATCATCTAACGAGAGAAAACTCTTGTTAAGGTATAACCTGCGGATTTCCTGCAAAATTGGACATAACGCCATAAAATGGAAGATGTTTTCTGTTGCCTGATGGTTGCAGAGAGTACACGTCGGGTTTAAGTCTGATCTATGAGGCCTATAGTTTAATTCTAGCATCTCCGTTCTAGCTTTGAAAATCAAACTCATTTCAATGACAGAAAATTCATCCCTAAAATAGCTTGTTTCTCTTAAATTAAAGTTTAGTTCTCTATAAACTGATCGTGTTGAAGACTCCCTTGCACGTTCGATACAAGACTGAAACATTTGTTCGTCAATTCCAGAAATGCAGTCATATAGAATATTCCTCCAGTTATCAGGGTTATCCAAGGTTAATGGTAGTTCTAAATCGTACGATGAGGCCAATTCAAACCAATTTCTGAAAGGTGAATACCGACACCGTAAAGATACAAGAAGGACCCGCTTCTGGAGGTTGCTGTTCGATCTTCGCATAACTTTAACAATATAGTCAGCATTAGCTTTCAAATTCTTCAAGAAGATTGGAGGTAAGCCCGATTCGGCATAGATGGCATAATTTGGGGTGCTACGTGGTAACCTAAAAATTCTTTTGAAAAAATACCTCTGAATGGTTTCTATTTCATCAAGCTGTTGATAACCATACACTTCGTTAGCATAGCAAAAGCAACTGTTGACTGTTGCATTAAAAACTTTAAATTTCGTGGTTGGATCTACAATTCTATTATTGAAAAAGTTCGACCATATGGAGTTAATTGCTGTCTTAGCTGAAGCTATTTTGTCTTTGATGTGAGGAAGTAAACTCAGATTGTGCGTGATAGTGAAACCTAGATACTTAAACTCCTTTACGACTTCAATATTAGAACCGTTTAAAGTCCATACACGGTCATTGTCAGTGGAACGAGAGCGGAAAATCATAATTTTGGACTTCACCGTGTTAATTTTTAGGTCCCACCTATCGCAGAATTGCTTTAACTTATTTATTTGTAATTGAAGAGTTAACGCATCATCGGTCAAAATGACAAGGTCATCTGCATATAGCAACACTTTAACACTTATGTCTCCAAAAATCACCCCTCCAGGAATATGATCCTCAATATCATTGATAAAAAGAGCAAACATCAATGGGCTGAGAATACAGCCTTGAGGGACACCTGTCTCGGACCGAAATTGAGTTGACTGATTTGTTCCATTTGATACTACAGCCGTCATATTCAAGAGAAGTTGCTCATAGATTCTGATAAACTTTGTAGATAAACCAATAGCAGCGAGTTTGAATAAAAGTGATCTTCTATTTACAGTATCGAAAGCGGCTTTGAAGTCGACAAAAAAAGCAAACAGTTTACTCTTTTTTTCGATAAACCGCCTTGCAATACTAGTAAGAGTGAAAATTTGGTCTACAGTCGATAGATTAGCTCTAAAACCCGCCTGAAAACAGCTGATTTTGTTGTTACATTCAACCCAGGCCATCACTCTTTGATAAAGGATTTGAGTAAAAAGTTTCCGAAAAGAATTAAGAACAGAAATGCCTCTGTAATTGTCTGGTATATCGGGGTCCCCCTTTTTAAAAATTGCTGATATACAAGAAGTTCTGAAGCAGTCAGGAAAGCTCTCTTCACCAAACATTCTATTAAAGAGTTCTAGAACGTTATTCAGGAAGTTTGGTGTGGAATTTTTGAAGAACTCAATCGGTATACCATCCAATCCTGAGGCTTTGTTATTTTTCATTCTTTTCAGGGCCGATAAAAGTTCACCCATAGAAAAAGGAGCGTCTAACTCTTCAATGTAAACAAAAGGAATCGCAAAACTTATACATGCTTGGTTTGGGTCTGGGAGCAATAAATTTTCAAAATGAGTTGCCAATCGGTCTACACTAATATTGTTTTTGGCTGACTTATTGTGACCTCCCAAAACCCTAACATTTTTCCAGAACGACTTAGAATCTTTGCTCCCTACAAGTTGCATAGCTGATTTTTTCAGAAAGCTTTCTTTTTTTAAACAACAAAGGTCCTTGAAGGCTTTATTGGATTGGAGATAGAGATTTTTCGCTACTTCTGTGTTGGTGTTTCTAAAAAGTTTCAATAGAGCAAAAGATCTATCTCTGCTTTTTTTACACTCCATATCATACCAACTCATCTTAAAAGATCTTGCACCATTATTCGAACTGACCCTAGCTGACTGCCTGATACAAGTAAGCAGAGAATTTGTTGCTTCGTTTACTGAGCTTCTTGTTTCAACTTGTGAGTTATCTGTTAATAGGTTCAATTTTCTTCTATACTCATCAGCCCATTTTTCAACCCAACGAAGTTTCTTGTAACTATTTTCACTTTGAGGATGAACTGTGTTTTCAACTGTCTCAGAAACACAAGAGACGCGAATAGGTAAATGGGATGAGTAATTCGCGGGGTAGACTTCGAAATTCTTAATTACATCAATCCACTCACCTTTTATGAGACAGTAGTCAATCACCGAGCAGCCCTGTGCAGATATAAAAGTAAAATTGCCGCTAGGATCACCTTTGGAAATTCCATTTAAAATAAAAAAACCAAAATCCTGCATTAGATCTATAAGATGTCCTCCGTTAGTATTTGTTCTACAGTCCAAAGAGTTTCTTTCATATGAAAACTGTCCATGGTTGAGAAGCGGAGAGTTTTGGAAGTCTCCTATTCGGCTGTTTAGATCTCCTATAATCATTATATTTTCGTTGTTTGTATTTAATAGAAAATTATATAGTTCCTCAAAATCAGAACTCCAAATCCCAAAATTTAGATAGACAGGTATGATTATAAGGTGTTTAGAGTTAATGGTAATATCTATTATAGTTTTGTTCTCGCTACTTTTATAATTTATGTTAAAATTACTATCAGAAATGCTGTTTTTAATTCCAAAGAGCATACCACCACTCGCTCTTCCAAGTCTATTATTTCTAATAGCTGGAATCCATTTTAGTTTGTAACCTACGAAGTAATTTAGATATCGCAGCTCTTTTCCCTCTTCAACAAATGTTTCTAATAAAATAAATATATCATTGTTCAAAATAATTTTAAAAAAATCTGGCATTAATAACTTATTTTTAAGACCTGTGATATTATAACAAAATATATTAAAGTTAAAATTAATTTTTTGGCAGACGGGCACCCTATCCTAACTCATTATTTTTTGATCATGTTGATTGTAGTTGGGACACGAACCGCCTCGCATGTTTGTAGTTAGACCAGCAGATGTCTCTGCTACCACATGAGAGAAGTTATTCATATGGTTGACATTGACGTTGCTGTCAAAAAGGCACACCGCTTCCTCGCCAAAAGTTGTTTTCACAAATGCCAATTCTTCTTTTGTTTTTAATTTTAACCCTCGTAGAGAGTCGAGCATAAATGTAAAATTTCCAATAACCATCTTAGATCCTCTAATTAGAATTTTTACGTTCGGGTTTCTTTTCGTAAGCTTACTTCTTATTTCATAAAGAGTTCTTCGCTTTTTACGGAAAAGAAAAGACTGCTCTCGGTGAACTACGATACCTGTTCCCTTTAGTTTTGGCGCAGCTTCAATTATTTTGTTTGCATTATCACCGTCTTTAAAGTTTATTACCATGGTAGTTTTGTTGTTGTGCCGGTTCTTAAACTCATTGGTTTTTTCGAAGGATAAATCTGCACTTGCATCTAGATTGAGAAGGCTTAGACATGTTTGTTTTGCCAAGTCAGCCATTTGGACCTTCTCGTCTGAAGGCAAATGCATAACAACAGTATTTGCATGAGATATTTGGTGTAACAATTCGAGTTGCCTCTCAAGAGTGTCACAGTAGTTTTCAACGATTGATAGGCGTTCCGTTAGGTGTTCGTTTTGGGACCGCAAGAGCTGTATTTCCACTGAGACCGCTGATACATCGTCCTTTGTTGAAATGTTTTTTAGATGATTGTTTAAGCATTCGTCGACAATGGATCTTATTACATTCGCTTGTAAGGAAGTTTCAGCCATCATAACGTTGAAATTTGTAGGAGTGACAGATTTCTTACTTTCTGGTGACTTACTCGGAGAGATTTCAGATACTTTTCTTTTGGGTTGCATAAATGCGGTAGAACACAGGCAGACGGCAAATTTGCAGTCACATAAAAGAGGCTTAAAAAACTATCCTACCTTGGTGAATAATTGATTGGATTTTTAACTTTATCTTGTCGAGATTGATATAATAAAGATTGTGAAATATTATTCAACTTGTTTTACTATTTATTTTAGAAAATTAAATTAAATTAAACTTGAGCACAAAAAAAGATGACTTTACTTTTCTCACACTCTCCATTTGAACAATTTGAACATTTCGAACCGAGCACGAATTTTGATAGTAAAATTCAATAATTTGCAAGCGTTGTTCATTTGTAAGACGATCCATGGTTAAATTGCAAACCAAACTGAAGCTGTTTGACAGTGACACAAGGTACTAAACACACGTCAGCTGTCAAAACCAGTGTTGCCAAAACCAGACCAGCTAAAAAATCACCCGTTATAACAATAAAAAGACACGTACATCTGTTTTGTCAAAGATTTTGACCACCAGGTAACACCTTTTAAATATTTATTATATTGAAGACATTGGTCTCCGTATACGAGGAGACAATCTATGGACCTTGGCGCGAAAGAACGCCCGTCCATAAACGCACTAGCTAAAGCACATATCTAGCAGAAGCCACCTAATATATCCATATTTGGAAGCCACTCACTTAAATTTATTCGAACGCCCACGGACGGTGGTAACGTCAACGATTGTCGTCGATATATATATACACCTGTATTTAAGATATTATATATTTATCCTTACGTATATACATAATTATTGAATTAATGCAGTGGAATTTAAAATACTACTATACGATATATCTTTGAAGAAGCTACATACCTACCTATATTTTTGAAAAGTGAAATTTGATATAGATTTGAAATACTTACCGTAATTGTTTTCCATGTGTCGTCTTGTTTAAAGATTTGTGTCAGTGATCATTCCAAGAAGATTAAGATAAAGTTTTACTTTTTGATACTGAAGTGAAAGTGAAGTTAAAGTTTTTATTTTGAGAATATGAGTGTGACGTGTATAGTGCATTCGTGAATCGTATAGATTCTCATTCCGATCGGAAGAATTTTCCTTTCCGAGAGTTTACGTAACTCGCTACTTTTGGTCCATGTTACCAGCTTTTGGTTGGTATTCAGTCATTTGACTTTTGAAACACTTTACGTGCGTTTATCCTTTCAGACTTCTTAAAGTCAACTCGTCCTTGAGTATTTATTCTACGATTAAGTAGACATTACTTATACACTCGTCCTTTGGACCCAATCACTTCGTTAATTTTTTTGTTGATCGTTTTACACTTTTTTGATTTTTACACTCACTTTACTCTTATAATTCTGGACAAGGACCCATAATTCGAACCTCAGTGTTCACCGTTAATAATTTTTTTTTAATCACTACACTTTATTATATAAATTTATTTCTAGAGTAAGACTTAACGTCTTTTCCTAAAGATCTTTTCTTCAGTGGTTATATCAACCTGCTTATCTTTGGTATTACCACCCACGATCACTTATACGTATGATCGTTTTGTCTGTTTGTTTATGTACTAGTTGTACTCAAGAAGTACACAGAGACAAGGGTTATAGATTGACTCTATTGATTAAATGTCAATCCAGTGGGAGGATACTCACAAATAAGAGTATCGTTAGAACAGATATAGATTGTTCTAAATAGACAGATTGTTATCTAATATTATTACCTTCATGGTAGTGTTTATTACTGATATAGTTACATTCAAACTAAAACACCTTTACCTAATCAGTTTTGTTTCAGCGTCTGGTTCCAGTGGTGCACTTGCTTAAACAATATTATATTTTTATAACACTATATTGATTTACACTATATGTATTTTTGAAAAACTATATTAATAATATATTGCTATTCTATCTATCTATCCTGTCTATCCCCTGAATCTCCTTCAAAATAAATAAACCCATGGGCTAACGTCCCATATTTTTATTTTAGGGTCTGTTAGTTTCGATAAAGTCACTGTACTCATTAGATTACTAGGTTAGTACAATTGAAGGTTTTGTCATAATTTCATTGTCCGGTGTTTAGTCCATTTTCTTTTAGAACTGTTTTGTTTTAAACTTCTAAAGAAAAACAATACAGTTTAAGAAACAATCGTACTTGTTTTTTTTTTTACAGTCTTTTGACACATTTTTTTTTAAGCGAGTCTAGAGTTGCGATACGGAAAATATACGCCTCTCTTTGACAATTTGATAATTTTTTTTTGTTTTATGAAAAGATACTCAAATTTTCTTGACGATTTGAAAATACGTTACAGTTAACAAGCTTATGCTTTTGTAAGCTCAATTTAAAATTAAAAGTTACAAATATTCAAAACATTTATTAAGGAAACCACTTATAAGATTTTCAATATTTAGATACTTGACATTTAAGAATATTTTAAGTATTTGAATAAATATTAAATTTTGTATAGGTTTAAGATACAGTTAATAAAAATAAGACAAATTATAAAGTTTAAAGAATTTGATACCGTTTTCTTCTTTATAATGAACAGTAGTTTATTTGGTTTTCGGATAATTAATATTCCAGATATGGAGTTACTGTAAGTTACGTCTGGAAGGGGGTGGACAGTTTCATCAGCGATGGATTAATCAATAACATTGGAGAGGTAATAGGGATGAAGAATTAGTTTGTTCTTATTCCTGTTGTGTGTGGATAGGTTGTTAAGGGTTAAGATGGGGATAGGCTTTTAGGTCTACTCCTTCCTTTTCGAGCAAGGGGTCCTATAAAAACGATATTTCGGAGTTTCTACTCCAAGGGCAGCATAGGACAATCGGTGGAAGTATTTTGAGACGGAACAGATACTTTCTCTTGGGTGGGTACAAAGATGCCAGAGGAGTCGACTAACATCAAAGATTTCCTCCTCCATGTAAGTGGTACGATGTTTGTCATCTACCACCAGTCAACTCAGTGCATTAATTTCAGCGCAAAGCAGGGTTGACCGAGCCACAGTAGCGCTCATGTTCATGCTCATCTATGAACATTTCAAGAAGCTCGCATAATCGTGTGTCTTCTCTATTTAAAGTCACTTATCTGTTACGCTTAGTAGCAAACAACATTCAATATCATTTCGTATTCAGGAACGTAGTTGATCAGGCCCCCCCAGCAAATAACATTTTGACATTTTCTTTTCGAGTTTTCTCCAGCCAAACTCGACAGGTTCGCACAAGTTAAAAATATGTGACAACGCTAGTAGATCCTAAAGCAAGGACTCGCGACCCAACTGAGCTAGTCAGCGGTCTCGACGTGCGAACCGAATTGCGATAGTCGATCTCAGCAGTCCTTTTTGAATTTTACACAGAGACAAGGGTTATAGATTGACTCTATTGATTAAATGTCAATCCAGTGGGAGGATACTCACAAATAAGAGTATCGTTAGAACAGATATAGATTGTTCTAAATAGACAGATTGTTATCTAATATTATTACCTTCATGGTAGTGTTTATTACTGATATAGTTACATTCAAACTAAAACACCTTTACCTAATCAGTTTTGTTTCAGCGTCTGGTTCCAGTGGTGCACTTGCTTAAACAATATTATATTTTTATAACACTATATTGATTTACACTATATGTATTTTTGAAAAACTATATTAATAATATATTGCTATTCTATCTATCTATCCTGTCTATCCCCTGAATCTCCTTCAAAATAAATAAACCCATGGGCTAACGTCCCATATTTTTATTTTAGGGTCTGTTAGTTTCGATAAAGTCACTGTACTCATTAGATTACTAGGTTAGTACAATTGAAGGTTTTGTCATAATTTCATTGTCCGGTGTTTAGTCCATTTTCTTTTAGAACTGTTTTGTTTTAAACTTCTAAAGAAAAACAATACAGTTTAAGAAACAATCGTACTTGTTTTTTTTTTTACAGTCTTTTGACACATTTTTTTTTAAGCGAGTCTAGAGTTGCGATACGGAAAATATACGCCTCTCTTTGACAATTTGATAATTTTTTTTTGTTTTATGAAAAGATACTCAAATTTTCTTGACGATTTGAAAATACGTTACAGTTAACAAGCTTATGCTTTTGTAAGCTCAATTTAAAATTAAAAGTTACAAATATTCAAAACATTTATTAAGGAAACCACTTATAAGATTTTCAATATTCAGATACTTGACATTTAAGAATATTTTAAGTATTTGAATAAATATTAAATTTTGTATAGGTTTAAGATACAGTTAATAAAAATAAGACAAATTATAAAGTTTAAAGAATTTGATACCGTTTTCTTCTTTATAATGAACAGTAGTTTATTTGGTTTTCGGATAATTAATATTCCAGATATGGAGTTACTGTAAGTTACGTCTGGAAGGGGGTGGACAGTTTCAGCAGCGATGGATTAATCAATAACATTGGAGAGGTAATAGGGATGAAGAATTAGTTTGTTCTTATTCCTGTTGTGTGTGGATAGGTTGTTAAGGGTTAAGATGGGGATAGGCTTTTAGGTCTACTCCTTCCTTTTCGAGCAAGGGGTCCTATAAAAACGATATTTCGGAGTTTCTACTCCAAGGGCAGCATAGGACAATCGGTGGAAGTATTTTGAGACGGAACAGATACTTTCTCTTGGGTGGGTACAAAGATGCCAGAGGAGTCGACTAACATCAAAGATTTCCTCCTCCATGTAAGTGGTACGATGTTTGTCATCTACCACCAGTCAACTCAGTGCATTAATTTCAGCGCAAAGCAGGGTTGACCGAGCCACAGTAGCGCTCATGTTCATGCTCATCTATGAACATTTCAAGAAGCTCGCATAATCGTGTGTCTTCTCTATTTAAAGTCACTTATCTGTTACGCTTAGTAGCAAACAACATTCAATATCATTTCGTATTCAGGAACGTAGTTGATCAGGCCCCCCCAGCAAATAACATTTTGACATTTTCTTTTCGAGTTTTCTCCAGCCAAACTCGACAGGTTCGCACAAGTTAAAAATATGTGACAACGCTAGTAGATCCTAAAGCAAGGACTGCGACCCAACTGAGCTAGTCAGCGGTCTCGACGTGCGAACCGAATTGCGATAGTCGATCTCAGCAGTCCTTTTTGAATTTCAGGTTTGTTGAATCTCGGACTTGCGCGAATGAGATAGTTCTCATTCATGGATGTCTTGATCCAAACCTGAGGTTCCGCCTTCCGCTTGGAATTCTCTGAGGAGATGATAGGACAATGTGTCCATGGCGACCGTCCTAAAGTTTGCTTGGTAGAGTTTAGTTTTGATGTGGTGGTTTTATAGTGCAGGGTTTAGTTGTATACACTTGGTAACAAATGGCAAGTAGAGACAGCAGAGCTTGCCGGATGAAGGGTATCTTGAGTTTCTCTGTGGTGTTGTATAGGAGTGGGTAGTCACCTGTTGTATTCAAAGTGGTGAAAGGCAGTGTACTACAAGATATGGTAAGCATTTGTAGGTACATCGTGGGGGATACTCAAGATATTGGATGAAGAGAAGTTCTGTAAGTGGAGGGTAAGTGAAATGAAGGTAAACAGTAGTAATGTCTCTTACCAACGTGGCTGTGCTACAAGGAAGTGGACAGGGATGTTGAGGAAGAGATGTCATTGCATTAATGGAGGAATTTCCGTGATCAGGGTTGTCTTGTTTGCGAGGATGAGTTCTGTTTCTGTGGATTTGGAGCCTTTTCATGGGATGGCCATTCCAAGGGGTTGTTTACACTTTCTTTCATATGAAGGGAGTACCAACTAATTTACGTTAAAGATGGCGCCCAACGTGGGGCTGTGTTTAGTCTCACAGAAGGCGACTTGAAGTTTCGTGAAATAGAATTTACGTTACAGATGGCGCCCAACGTGGGGCTGTGTTTAGTCTCACGGAAGGCGACTTGAAGTTTCGTGAAATAGAATTTACGTTACAGGCTAAGAAGGCATCTTAGTAGTAAAGCCCTCTCTCAAAGGACCAAGGAGACACTATACAAGACCCTTATCATCCCAGTCCTGCTGTATGGGGCAGAAGCGTGGACACTGACACAATCGGATGAATACAGGCTGGGGTGCTTTTAGAGAAAGATTCTTCGGGAGATATTCGGGCCTGTATGTATCAATGGAGTATGGAGGAGAAGATTCAATGACGAACTGTACGGGCTATACAGCGACATTGACTTGGTTAAGAAGCTGAAAATTCAGCGGCTTAGATGGCTGGGTCATGTGGAGCGTATGGACGAAAACGCTCCTGCCCGACGAGTCTTCAATTCCAACCCGGAGGGCCGACGCAGTTCTGGAAGACCCCATCTAAGGTGGCGCGTTCAAGTGGTAAACGACCTCAACCAACTTGGTGTGCGCAACTGGAGGCCACTGGCTAGGGACCGGCCTATCTGCAGCTGGCGAGGATTGTTGGTTGAGGCCGTGGTCCACAATGGACTGTCTGCGCCACCTTTTACCCTGAGGCCACACATGCCAGCTACTGGCAAGCAGGTTGCTACATGTATTAACTGTCAAATTTCTATCTGTGTTTTTGCTGTGACGTAGGCTGCACAAGCAAGTTGCTAACAGCTGTTTGAAATTTTCAATTTTCTATTTCAATTTGAAAATGAATTTTGAAAAAAAAAAATCAAAAAATTTGAAGATATCGGTATTAAAGCGCCAACTTAAATTATATGCATCAATAAAAATTATAAAGGTTAAAAGCAGAAGGAGCTGGCTGCACTCTTCAAGCTTGTTCAAGGACAGAAGGTCGAAAAAGGAACCGATCCCAAGTCGGTTGTTTGTGCCTTCTTCAAACAGGGACATTGCAGCAAGGGTGACAAGTGCAAGTTCTCTCATGACCTAACCATAGAGAATAAGGTCAGTTTTTTTTAGTATAAATATGTCTATTTGACCTCAATAAAACATTTAACTTTCCTTAGGCCGAGAAACGTTCAATCTACGTAAATATGCGCGATGATGAAAACCATGACATGCAAAACTGGGACACTGACAAACTGAAAGCAGTCGTGGATCAAAAGTTTTTAAATGTGGTCGTGGAACAACTACTGATATTGTAAATATCCTTTTGCTGAAGTAACCCAGTCATAGATAAACTTTTGATCTTTCTTCATTGATAGATTTGCAAATTCTTCTTAGAAGCTTTGGGAGTATCCCAATGGAGAGAATTGCATGTATCGACACGCTCTACCACATGGATACGTCCTTAAAAAGGATTAGAAGAAGGAAGAGAAACCATCAGAGATTTCCTTGGTCAGGTTTTTTTTCTACTTACGATAGGCGAAATTTCTAATCATTATTCTATTTAAGACTCGTGTTACTCTAGAAACGTTCTTATCCTGGAAAAAGCGTAAAATCCAAGAAAAGAAGGACAAACGAATTGCTGATGAAGAAAAGAAGAAGAAGGACTACAACAAGTTCAAACAATTTGGTATCTCTGGAAGAGAAATGTTCAGCTTCAATCCAGACCTTGTCGACGACGGCTCAATGGAGGAAGGTGATGCGGCATTCAATAACTATGCTCGTTCTGATGATGAAGATGACAACACAGTCGAATACAAGGAACTAGATTTGGCGTCATTATCTTTAGCAGCTCAAGAAGTATAAAAGAATAGAAGGACTCTAAAAGCTTTCACTTACAATTTTTTATTTTAATTCTAGGTGGATGGAACTGGAACAGTTGCTTCAAACACCCGATTAAAAGACCAACAAGATGCTGAAGATACAGCTGAAATAAAAACCGAAACACCTGCTGACAATGACGCGGCTCCGATCAATGAGAACCTGTTCCTCGACAATAATTGTCTGGGTGGCTTGGAGGACGAACTAAATGACCTCGATTTAGAAGAAGAGGATTAAACAAAAAATAAAAAAAAAAGGTTACTAATATAATTATGAAGTTAACAACAACTGAGTATCACGAAAATACAATTGTTTGGATTGATGATTAGAGTAATACCAAATGTGTGTTTTTTTTATTCTTATACATATTAATTAGGAAAATTTACAAATTACAAAAAAAGTCTAAATTATTTAAAAAAAACTTCTACCAAAAGTTGTGAGATAGTATTCCCTGTGGTTTTGGCATTTGTCCATCCATCAAAATTTTTCCCAATATAATTTCTAAGCGTGCTTTTGGCCCACCCTCGTCTACTGCTGCTAGTTTTGGGAAATACTGCTGCTGTACGGCAAACAAAAGTTTACGGAATTGCTTACCAAATAAAATGCACGACTGGGTCGCACGTACTTGCTCTGTTGGTGCAATAGTACGATGAAAACAAACTTTTCGATCAATAAGAACAACTAATTTTTGAAAAATTTGGTAAAACCTAAACAATGTTGACTGAAACTGGAAAAACCGATATACGGGAGCTAACGTTAAGAAACCTTTAATATTTAAAATTATGATGTCAGCTTTTGGGTGTTGTAAATGATACAAATGTCCACTTATGGCCAAATTAATACTGTTAAAAGCAATTTCCGCTATTATCATGTATAGCCAAAAACTAAAAATGCAGTTTTGTTTGAAGTATTCTATGTATGTTACATAAAAAGTTTCATAAAAATCGGGGGAGCCTTTTTGAGTAAATTAGAAAAAATGAAAAAATTGGCCAAAATCTAGTGGCACTTTGTATTGGAGCCACCATTTAAAAAAGAGAAAATGAAAAAAAAAATCAATGCCATCTGATAGAAAGCTGTAAGGAACTATACCAAACAAAGCTTGAGTGAATTCGATGCAACCGTTGACAACTTATGGCCATTTGAAAAAAGGCGTTAAGAGCAGATCTCCGTTATTTGCATTTTTAGCCAAAAACTAAAAACGCAGTTCTCTTCAAAACACTAAAAGAATATAACACACACAAACCTTAATCAAAATCGTTAGAGCCATTTTCGAGAAAATTAGAAAAAACCAAAAAAAGTTGGCTAAAACTCAACGGCTCGTTGTATGGAAGCCACCGTTTAGAAAGGCTTCAGTGAAAAATTTACCATCGTATAGAACACTATGAAAAACTATGTCGAACAAAGTTTGAGTTGATTCAATCAAGCCGTTGTGAACTTATTGCTATTTCAAAAAAAGCCGTTAAAACGTGATTTTCGTTACGACCATTTGAGGCAAAAACAAAAAACGCAGTTTTGTTAGAAATGCTTAAAGTTAGCTAAATTTTAAATTTAATCAAAATCGTTAGAGCCGTTTTCGAGAAAATCCAAATTGAAAAAAAACCGTTACTTGAAAGGTACCAGTTTGAGCCGGGCTAAAACAAAATAAAAAAAACCTCGACAATGGTTTTTGTTCAAACTGCTATATACCAAGTTTGAAGAAAATCCGTCAAGCCGTTTAGGCTGTAGCATGACGTGAAAAAGCGCACATCCGCACAGACGCACAGACAGACCGACGGACGGTATGGCGAAAACCACTTTTTTGGGCTTCTCTATCATCGTAATGTCATGTTTGATTAAAACCTCGATTTTTTTTTCTGCACGAAACCAATACTTGCCCTATAGAGCAAGTAAAAATGTAGCCAACATGTCGGCTCCGGCCTTCGTCAGGAATTCTAGCATAAGTGTTGCACAAATATCTGGCAGTGGCTGAAGTGCTATGAAATTACTTAACCAAATCCAAACATGCTGAATGCCATATGGATGCGGAGACCTATCGGCACACTGTCCTGGTGTTATTATTACAGCTGAATAGAGCCGAGCAATGCCTAGCTGTCTTTTTAAAAATATATCCTGATTTTCTATGGCTCCATCGACTATTCGATAGCCGAGGAGTTTGGGAGCTTTCCATTGTTACGTACCCGACTTTTGTACGTTGTTTTCACTACAAAAAATTAAATTAAAACAGCATATCACATGAATTTAGTTTATGCTTTATATCTTTAGATAAATTGAAGTCATCGCTATGATGGGCCAACAAATTTAGTAAGTAAAAGCGCAACAATCTACTAACTATACATAAAGTATTTTGTGTCACGTGTCCGACAGTAAAACAACCAAAAGTTCTTATATCCATTTGTTCTTGGTTTATTTTAACAAAACTTTGAATAATATTAACAAAATAGCATATTCTACAAAACAATAATATATCAAAGATTTCACGAAGAAAAAAAAATTGAGCAAAAAACATAATAGTTATTCTGAATTTGTGCATAATATCTGCCATCACGTGCCCGACAGTTTTGTCACGTGCCCGACGTGTACGAAATTACAGCTTCAAATTCAAAGGAGGTTGTTGATAAACGTGGTCTT
Source organism: Platycheirus albimanus (assembly GCA_916050605.2). Taxonomy (NCBI): domain Eukaryota; kingdom Metazoa; phylum Arthropoda; class Insecta; order Diptera; family Syrphidae; genus Platycheirus; species Platycheirus albimanus. The sequence goes on from OU696698.1 coordinate 38,971,620, forward strand.
CTTGGTGCAAATTGTGTACTTTAGCATGTAGTGTATTTCCACCACACTGCAGTATATGAAACCGCGAAATGCCTGAAATAGGACCGACCTTTTCCCATGGCGTTTTTGCTGCAATTTCAGCATTGTTAACATAATACATTTCTAATTAAAGTTACCTGTGGCTATAAAACTGTTTTTCGAGATGTGACAACTCATACAAGAGAGGATATTTATAGATCTTTAAGTAATCCATGTTTCCATTCGTTCTACCAATACAATATATTTTCATTAAAAGTTACCATTTTTCATGGAATGCCCCTTTGGAGTATTCTTCTATTGTTTGGCCTTTGATTTTCAATACTTACATGAGTCATTCATTTTAATTGATATTTTAGTATACAATTTATATTAAGATTAAAAGGAAAGGTTGGTGAAGCCTTTACTAATGAAAAACTTTGAGATAATTGCTTTAGAAAACCTTTCCAATAACAGTAAATATGCCAACAGACTCTACTGACGTTTAAAAAGCTTCGTTTCCGAGCTGTGTATTTTTGCAACTGTCTACGATTTTTGTATGTAAACTACCCAAAACTGACATAATTTTTCATACATATAATTGATAGTACAGGAACGAGGTTTCGAGGCTATAAAACTTGCATCAAACGTCAAATCAACCGGCAGAGCTACTGGCAACAAAACCGTCTTGCCAGTTGGCCGGCAAGTTGCCAAAGTTTGTCTGTGTGAGTATAAAATGTGAGTGTTTTGCAACTGTCTTACCAGTAGCTGGCTTGTGTGGCGTCCAATCTTTCCTACGTTCCATCCTCCTCTGCTAAAATTTTCGTGGTTCTTTTGTCTTTTTGTTAAACATGTGTGTGTGCTACAGCTGTCATATTGTTCTTTTTGTTAAACATGTGTGCGTTCACACCTTACTACTTACCTCATCGTTTCTTGTCGTTGTTTCCAACGGACAACAAAGAGGATATATACATAGAGTCCAATCTTGTGCCTTGTTTTGATTTTGCCTACAAGCTACAGCTGTCATATTGTTCTTTTTGTTAAACATGTGTGTGTGCTACAGCTGTCATATTGTTCTTTTTGCTAAACATGTGTGCGTTCACACCTTACTACTTACCTCATCGTTTCTTGTTGTTGTTTGACACGGACAATGAATACAATAGGAAAGAGACCACGAAAATTTTAGCAGAGGAGGATGGAACGTAGGAAAGATTGGACTCTATGTATATATCCTCTTTGACGCAGGTATAGTTGCCATTACAAAATGCACAGAGAGAGATGTACACGTATTCACAGACTGAAAAAATTATTTCGAGGGTGTTTCAGGCAAGAGGAGTACGAGTTGGCGGTCTGTATGTGGTCTGTGGGCAAAATCAAAACAAGGCACAAGATTGGGCTCTATGTATCAGAGAGAAGATACTATAGAGAGAGACAACTTTCCTCGCCTCCATCCCCGCACAGATTTTTGTTTACATTTTTTATAACGAGTTTAATTCCTATCGGTATATACATGTTTTATCCTTGTCTAGAACAAACAAAATCAAAAAAAAATAAGTGTCTCATTCTCTCTTATTTAAAGGTCTATGGACAGCAACTTGCATCTGTGTTGTCCTCACATTTTTTTTATATGGAGTTTAATACAGATGCAAGTTGCTGTACGAACTACGTATCGCAGCTTGTAGGCTAAAAGAGAGCCATCGTCGAAGTTGCATCTCTCTATTAGTATCTTCTCTCTGCTATGTATATATGCTCTTTGATCACAGAGGACCTATAGGACTTATATATTATATTCAAATATCCTCTTTGGTCTGTATCTTATATCTTATTGGTCCGTGACCGTGATCACCACAGACCATATACAGACCGCCAACTCGTACTCCTCTTGCCTGAAACACCCTCGAAATATTTTGTCCAGTCTGTGAATACGTGTACATATCTCTCTGTGCATTTTGTAATGGCAACTATACCTGCGTATGCCACTTATTTTTTAGGTGTGTTTGCTAAATGGGTTTAAAAGCAAGGGAGAGCGCCACACTCTCAAAATAAATGGCGTATCAGCTGATTTTTAGCTTGGTGGCAAAAAGAGAGACCATATGGTGAGTTGGTGGTCTGTATCTTCTTGGTCCGTGGTCTGTATCTTCTTGGTCAGTGTTGCCGTTTTAGCGACTTTGTCACCATATCTAGCGGAATTTTCAAAAGTTTAGCGACAAAAAATAATTTTTTGTCGCTAGATATTTCTAGCTACTTTTCTAGCGACTTTTTGCAAAAACATATGTTTTGTAGATATTACGTCCATCATGATACAAATACCAGGTATGCTGACTAGACACATACAAATCTCCATCTTGGTATTTTTAGACGTCACTATCATCTTTTAAAATTATTTTATTTCTCAAGTGAAGACTATATTTTTGAATTGAGTATTTAAACAAATTGTCGTATGATTATAAGAATTATAAAATTACAAAAACATAATAAAAACCGGCTGCTCAATACATTTATTGATCTTCACTTCGAAAAAAAATCTGATGATAGTGACGTCACACGTCCAATCAGCATACCTCATATTTCTGTTTATCATGTGAAATGATACTCGTAGATACATTATGTAATTTTAAATGGTTTTTTCCTATAAAATGTGAATCTTATTACTTGTATTTTGCAGATTTTTTACTAATATTTCTCCAGCAAGCCGTCAAATAAAGTTTTCAGCAAAAGGTAGTCATTTTATTTGACTAGTTCCTTCCAATTTATGTCTACAAATACTTATTTTAGTGTGATATGTCCAGATTAAGTGTGGATTTTCCGTTGATAAAGAAAATGTACCTGCAAAAGTATAGATATTTGTTCTATATATTTTTTCTAGCGACTTTTTTTTTTAATTTTGGCATATCTAGCGGATTTTTAAGTTCAATCTAGCGACTTTTTTTTTTGGCTTGCGGCAACACTGTTCTTGGTCCGTGGTGAATGGTGATCACGATCAGAGAGAAGATACGAAGAGAGAGGCAACTTTGACGATGGCTCTCTTTTAGCCTACACATTGCGATTCGGCCAGCAACTTGCATCTGTATTAAACTCCATATAAAAAAAATGTGAGGACAACACCGATGCAAGTTGCTGTCCATAGACCTTTAAATAAGAGAGAAAGAGACACACATTTTTTTTTTTTGATTTTGTTTGTTCTGGACAAGGAGAAAACATGTACATATATACCGATAGGAATTCAACTCATTATAAAAATGTAAACTTTTCTTTCGCCCTTTTCCCAATAGAACTTCGTTTATGTACCCCGATGGCTCCATGATCTATTAATACAAAATAATTTACTTATTTAATAAAAATAATCTCATAGAATCACTATTTTCATCTGCGAGCTTACCAAAGATTTTTATTCTTTTTTTTTTTAATTGGGGGTCGTAATTATTTCATTAAAACCCATGGGTGAAATCCAACTGAAGAAAAAAAAAGACCTAGAGGTCAAGTCCAATATCATGTACCTACATATGAATCTCCATCCAGCGTATACCTTCTAGTAAAAGTAAATAAAATAAAGAAAAAGAAGGTAGATAATCATGTGTCAAACAAAATACACAAACTAAGATGAAAACACATTTTTTAGCAAATTTCCAAATGACCTCATTTCGGCTCTAATGAAAACTTAGTATAAAAACACCATCAATTTTGATTTCCAACTTTTTCGCGCCATTAAAGAATACAAATAACAAACACTGACAGCTGTCAAAAGAGCTGAGTGAGATATCGAATACAAACATTTTTCGATTTTGTTCCATCATTGTATATGAAATCTATAGTAATATGGATAGCAGGATCGACTGTGGCGACACCGTGAGCCTTTTTTTCAAATTTTTCGTTTTGGAGAGAAAATGTAGGTGGGAAGGTTTAAATATGAGATAATTATCAGCGACTTCTATGTGTCTCCAAACCCCGTTATCTCTTACTCGTTCCCCAGACTACTATAGATTTCATATACAATGGTTCCACTTACAAAATCTCAGAGGTCTCAGTTGGTAGAACTACCATAATTTATTTTCACGAATGTTTTCATTATCTGCAAGTAATGTAGCTCCATCTGGCTTAAACTAGAATTAATTCTATATCTCTGTTGTAAATTAACTTAAAATACTAAATCCCAATGGAACACTTTTTTTAATATAGAGCAAATAAAAATTATTCTGAAACTCATATTTCCTGAACATAACCCAACAGCTGTCTACATCTGACAATTTCCGGACATGGTGAATAAGTACAGCAACTTGCATCTGTATTGTCCCCACATTTTTTTTATATGGAGTTTAATACAGATGCAAGTTGCTGGCCGAATCGCAGCTTGTAGGCTAAAAGAGAGCCATCGTCGAAGTTGCATCTCTCTATAAGTATCTTCTCTTAGGTATTAGTATCTTCTCTCTGATGTCTGATCACGATCACTACAATAAAATCAACAAAAGAAACTAACATGTTTTGCATTATAAATGTATCTATTTTAATTTTAAATAATAATATAGCGCTGTAAGAACAATAATTAAAATGAATCAAGAAAAAGACACACTCCGAAAATTTCTCCGGCTCAGCAAACGCGAGTTAAGTTCAAACTTAAGTTCTGATCAAAATGTTTATATCATTGGAAAAGATGTATTCGCTTTTAATGAGCTTGCCATGTAAGTTGAAAGCGCATTTTTGATGTTTTTTTCTACGTCTCCTAAGAACTTAGGTCATCAACAGAGTCCGCCAAGATGTATGAACTGGGATCTCATTTTAAGGAGCTATACATGAACGGTGAAGATTACTTGGTGCAGATCGAGGAGCGGAGCAAAGTAGCGGACAAGTTACGCCAAGGACTTCCTCGTCGAGCGATTACAACTCATCTAACAGCTGAAAAGTTCCTTAAGGAAAATAAATACTTTCTGGAACCAGATTGCTCAGGAAAATATGAAAGCTGCAATAAAAATGAGGTCAATGATTGTGATTTAAAGGTTTTTCAAAAGGCTATAGGAAAAATCCCTCCCTCTTATCAAACTTCAAGTCCTCCAAGAAAAAAAATTTCGTTTGCAAATTCCAATGAAATTTCAACACCTCAAAGAAAAATTATTGAATCTGACGCCTTCGGGGTTGAAAATCGTCGTTTCTCTACGTTGCCAATAGATCGACCCGTAAGCTGTAATGCATTCTCGGCAGTCCAGACAAGTTCCGCAAAAAAGCCAGGCTTCCGCACAGCAAAAGAGGAGCTTATTATACAAAGTATAAAGGTGAGTTTAAGGCCTCCATGTTCGATATTGTATATACCTATGTATGTATTTCCAAACTAAAATTACTATATATATAAATTAATAAACTTATTCAAATGTACCATCTGGGTCAATAAATGAAATGAATTATTTGAGCCCGTAACCAAATCATATAGCTGAATCGCCGGGAAGTTTCACATTTTTCATTGTACCGAGATTTAAACTCCGGCGTCGCGTTGGTCGGGTACGGGCACACCATTATCCCCTATTCCATCTAACGTGTCGATACGTCAATAACAGCAGACCAAACTTAAAGTCTCCTTTGGTCTTACAACCCGCTTTTCTACTTGAGGATTCCATTAAAAGCACTGCTTTGCTTTGTCAATAGAATTCTTGATTGTCTGAAGTAAATATCCATTTTGGTTTGTCGAGTTCTAAACCACGGTACGATATTTGAAATGATTTGTGGCAACCTATTTGTAAAATGTTGTAGTTTGCTCCTCGAGATATTCGCTGAGCAGTTCATGCTTACCGTTGGATTTAAAGAGTTTCAACTTGGTTCGAAGTGAAACTTTTCAAGAATTTCGCACTGGAGAAAGCTCCATGTCTTCCACCACTTATTGACAGATAAATTCCCATGTTGTTAATATGTGACCTTCTCTCTTATCGCCTGTCTTACAATAGCCCGGTGCTTTTGATTCCGACTGGTGTGCATTATGTTTGTTTTTAAGACGTTAATCCTCCCGCTTCCCTATTTTGAAGCCAGTATTTCAAAGACCTCTTCCTCGAAATTGCCTTGGAACCGTCTCAGATCCAGCTCCCATATTATCCACTTTGTCCCTTGTTAAGGGACCACGACAAATTTTTTGATAACTGTTGCATTGAATGTTGGCCTGGTTTCAATTCTTTCTGAACTTATCCAAAAAGGATACGTTCAAACCTAACATCAGATTTAAAACTTGCAGTCATTGTCCTCACCGAACCTTCACATAGAAAACGGACAAGTAGGACATTGAATTTTGCACTTCTTTTTATAAAAAAAGGCCACCGAATAGAAATTTGAAAACTTTTAGCAACTTATATTAACTTCGAAATACCGAATACTTTGGCAACACCCTTTCACCATGGGGTGCATTTGTGAATGTTACTGCCAAAATCAAAATTAAAAATCCATAAAATCTTTTATTTTATTTTCTAGAAACATATTAACGGCGAAAGTTCTTCATCCAGCAGCACTTCTAACAATCTTTTCAATTATGGTGCATCAAAGAAGTCTCTTGGGGCCAGAAGAAATGTTCGCTCTGGTTTTATCCCTCCAATACGCCAAGAAGAGTAATTTAAAAAGATGTTTGTTTGTAAATATAACGTATTGTACGTATATAAGTTTTCTTTATCACAAACAGCAACAGTTCATCCAGATGTACACCACCAGACAGTGTTTCTGTACCACCTACGGAGCCATTAGACGAGCGTCTTCGAAATATCGACCCAAAGATGATAGAACTTATAACTAATGAAATTATGCACAAGAACAAGCCGATAGGTAGATATGTGCTTTTTTTATAAAAGAATGTTCTTCGTATTGACTTTTCATTATAAACTTAACTTCCAGATTGGAACGACATCGCCGGATTGGAATACGCAAAGTCAACTATAAAAGAAGCTGTTGTGTGGCCATTGCTACGGCCAGACATCTTCACCGGCTTAAGGCGCCCCCCACGGGGTATCCTTCTATTTGGACCGCCGGGAACGGGCAAAACTCTTATCGGAAAATGCATAGCATCACAATCACGTTCAACGTTTTTTAGCATCAGCTCATCTTCCCTAACGTCGAAGTGGATTGGTGACGGAGAGAAAATGGTTCGAGCGTTGTTTGCAGTTGCCGCAGTCAATCAGCCATCGGTATGCAAACAGAAGTGAACTGTAATTAAAAACATAATTATTAGCGTTTAAATAGGTTGTGTTTATTGATGAAATTGACTCCCTGCTGTCTCAACGTTCTGAAAGCGAACACGAAAGCTCCCGCAGACTAAAAGTACTAACTATTATTAATATTTTCTTTCATAATACTTTAATTCTTCCCCATAGACCGAATTCCTGGTGCAATTAGATGGTGCTAGCACATCAGATGATGAAAGGATTCTCATTGTTGGTGCCACTAATCGGCCACAAGAACTTGACGAGGCGGCTCGTCGTCGCTTGGTTCGGCGGTTGTACATTCCACTGCCGGAATTGTCGGCGCGTGTACAAATTCTGACTAATCTCCTGAAAACAGTTCGTAACAGCATCACCGAAGAAGAGATTTTAGATGTTGGAAATTTAACCAATGGTTATTCGGGAGCTGATATGGAAACGCTATGTCGGGAAGCTTCTATGGAACCCATTCGATCAATTCCACCCGATGAAATACCATTTTTTAGCGAAGAAAACGTTCGTCCCGTGAAATTAAATGACTTTAATTTGGCATTGAAGAGAGTTCGAGCTAGCGTTACACAAAAGGATCTCCAACAATATGCTGATTGGAATCGGATTTATGGGGCAGGACATTAATGAATTGGGAATACTAATTTGAAACCAACTAATTTTTAACGAACCCAGAAAAATAAAGTTCATTGCTCGATGGCACTGAATGCTGTTTCAAATATACCTTAAAATCGAAGCGTAAGATTTTCAATTTTTAATATTTAATATTTTATTTTCATTAAAGCTTCCAAATATATAATAGTACTAGCTTTTACCCGCGGCTCCGCTCGCGTCAAATACAGTGTCTATGCCTCCGCCATAGTAATCTTAATTTTTAAATATAAAGTCCACTACTGGATCGCACAATCTTGCTCTAATTAGACATTAGGCTTGAGATTTTGAAAAAAAAATTATTTTTCGAAACTCTTATTCTTTGGATGAATTTCAATGTATGGTAGTAAAATTATCAAAATCTGTGGAGTGGTTTCTTAGAAATAAAGTATTTTTTTTTTGGAGAATATTTTTCAAAACAAAATTAAATACCCCAATTCATAGGTATTCTGCATTTATCATATAAATACTTATCATTTTTGAAAAAAGTTAATGAGCTGTTTTCAAAATATTAAATTATTAAGGGAAATGTTTTTGAAAAAACAACAAAATATTTATTAAAAATATTGGTATGCAATAGGTATTAACTTAGACTTTTACCTATATGTATATGTGTAAATTTCCGACAGAATCGCTTAAACCGTTTTCGAAAAAGCCGAAAGCAAAACAAAGGTCCTATTTAAAGTACTGTTCTTAGCAATTGTTGGTAACTTTGTTTCCAGCCATTTGATAGGTCATACGGTCATACCTAAAAAGCTAAATTAACCAAAATCGTTTGAGTCGTTTTCGAGAAAAATGAGCTTTAAAATGTAACTTTAAGATGGCAGGTTACCGTTAGTTTTAGAGCTGCAAACAAAAATTAAATTTCCCTTCAGTACGAATACCTAGTTTAAAGGAATTAGGCACACCTGTTTGGGCTGTTGTAGGTGTCTGTAAAAACATACATATAGTCAGACGGATAGGCAAACATATAAAACAGACAGATTTTGTTGACTAACTTTTTTGGCCTTCGCTATCATCGTAATGCTAAAACATTTTTTTTTTTGACGAATGCATAACTTGCGGTATCTCTGTATATTCGCTATTAAAATGGCAGCGCTTTTGAGACTAAAATGAAATGAAATAAAAAAAAAATATATAGCATTTGTAACTCACAGATAATGGGCCCTATCATGGTAACCGATCGGAGAAAAATTGTCTCTACTTCGGGCGAAATGTACGAATTTTGTATCATGGTACCTCTCCGATTGATAAATCGGACACACATCCGAAAAATAATAAAGCATGCGTTGAAAATGTCAAAATGACAATGACGCACAGCGAATTCATGCGATGCATTGCTTTTTTATATATGTATTTCTCTCGATTGTCTCCGGCAGCAAATTACTGCTGGAACACAATAGAAAAACGCAACCAGAACCGCAGCCGCAACCGTATCGCATGCCGTACGTACCTAATTAGAAGTGCCCACAATGGAGTCGTACGTACTCCACCTTTTTTTTACAATTTCCACTGAAAAACATACATATATATGCATATATAAAAGATGATAAAACATATATCGCATCATGTATAGTCTTTTTTATACATTTGTACCCTGACCTAATTTCTAAAAGGATTTTGTTAGCACGTTGCTCTTTTTTTTGTATGGAATGTCAAAAATACGCACGTATTTATTAAAAGTTGGCCAACTCGTCCGTCGCCGTTTGCGGCTGCGTTTGCGGATCCGTCTCGTTGTGTTCACAACATTGAATTCGTGTGTATTCAATATTTTGACATGCGATACGGCTGCGTTCGCGGATCCGACTCCGGCTCCATTGTGTTCCAGCAGTTACTTGCGGACCTTTGTCGGATGGTAATAAAAAAATACAAACTATTTAATTTCGTGTGTATTTGTTTTTTTTAATTCTTTTTCCTTTGTTTGAGGCTTTCTGCTTGTGTTATGTATTTCATCCCCTAAAAATACAGCTGCGCTGTGCAGTTTTATTCGACTACAAAGGAGGTTCATACTTTATTTTTTTTGTTTTCCTCATGCCATGGTATGCGCGTCGGTACGCATTTGTATTTCTCTTCCGATTCGGTTACCATGAACACAATAAATGCTCCGATCGGAATATTTCCCCGGTCGGAGGATTCTCCGATCGGTTACCATGATAGGGCCCAATGTAACTTTCTATTAGTGAAAGAATTTTACAAACAAACAAATTTACTTTCAAATTTATAATAAATACTCCCATGCCCGCTTCGCTGAGCAAATTTGCAATGGGCTGTTGCCTCTTAATAAAATTCAGTTTAGCCAAGAGGCGTATAAATTGAGAAATGTAAATATTAAAGGGTATAGAAAGAAAACTTTGAATAAAATTCGTTTTTTAAATATCTTACATTTTATTCAAATGCTTTCTTATAAACCATTTATATCAAACTCATTTTTAGTATTTTTTTATTATATAAGATAAGAAAAGATAAGATTAAATCAAAGAAATATTAATTCAATGAAAAAAGTACGCCATTTTATTGCTTGAATTTATTTTAGTTTTAAAGAAAAAAATTATCGAAATCTGCGAAGCGGTTTTTTTTAAATGGCAGAAGACATTTTACATCAAATTCGTGTCAGTTCAAGAAATCCTGATCTTGAGGCTTATGAGGAGATGCATAACCAGGCTTTGCTCTTGATCGATGTTACCTCATATGTGCGGCAGTTTGTTAGTCAGGTTAGGATTGCCAGCCCCAGATAGCAGAGTGAAAGACTCATTTAATAGAGAATTGGAACGTGAACGTGAATATGATCGATATGAATTAGACCAATCAGTTCAAACTTATGAACCAAAATAGAAGAAAGTTTATGATAAATTAATTAATACAATTGATGATGGAAATGGTGGCTTATTTTTAATGGATGCCCCTGGTGGAACAGGAAAGACATTTCTCATGTCATTGATTTTGGTCACTATTCGTGCGAGATCCGAAATTGCGGTAGAAATTGCTCATTCAGCGTTGAAATTGCCATTAAATCTTCAAACTACTGAACAACCGACATGTAACATTGCAAAACACTCTGCAATAGAAAAAGTTTTAGTAGCCTCACAAATCACATCTGGGATGAATGCACAATAACGCATTGGAAGCTCTTTATCGAACCTTAAAAGATCTGTCCTATTTCGGCGGCTAAGGATAGAGATGTGAATGACTTAAACTTTATAATTGAGAATCAAATCGTTGGTACTCTGCATTCATTCAAATCTATTGACTGTGTAACAAACGAAGCGAAGCCGGCTAATTCACTGTGCACAATTCACCGTGCACAATTCACTGTGCACAATTCACTGTGGTACACAATTCACTGTGGCGGGCAATTAACTGTTTTGGACAATAAATTTACAGTGGTGGACAACTGTGGTGGGGTTATTCACTGTGGCAAAAGTTGAATAAATTCCACCTCTATAGTGATGAGCAGACATTGAAATGGAAGATGATTTTGCTTATGTTGTGTTCGTTTTATTTTCTGAATATGACCTTGTGAAACTAATAAAAATTTTAAGTTTTCGACATCTGACAATTTTCGACCTGGTTTCAATTTGTTTCAATAACTGAAAAAATTATTACAATCGGAACCAAAATCTGTTAGATTTTTATTCTCTGTTTATTGATTTAATGAAAAAAACTTTATAAAGAATAATACTAAACCGTTTTAAGATTTAGGCATTGGGGACAGTTCACTGTGGTGGACAATTAACTTCGCGCGCGCGAATAGTACACCACAATGAAATGCACACAGTTAATTGTCCACCACAGTGAATTGTCCGCCACAGTGAATTGTGTCAACAGTGAATTGTGTACAGTGAATTGTCCCCACAGTAAATTGTGCACAGTGAATTCGCCTAGACCCCAAACGAAGATGAAGTCACTTATTATCCAACTGAGTTTTTAAACTCCTTAGATGTACCTGACTTACCACAGCACAATTTACAACTGAAGGCGGGCTCTGTAATCATCAGCTTCGAAATCTAAAACAACCAAAACTATGCAATGGAACGCGCTTGGTGATAAGAAAACTGATGAGTAATGTCTAACATTTTATTCTAATTCTTTCTTATAAACAACATTTTTTGTATTACCATCTTTAACATAAATAAGAAGTGCGAACGGTTTCCCTACTCTAGAACACCCAACATACAGTTGACCATGAGAAATCAATACCGCAAATTTTCAAAAACTGACCTCGGGCTTTATTTATAGTGATGGCAAAAGCAAGGCGAATAGGAAATTGATGACGTTTAAAATCAAATGTCAAATCGGGTGGCATGATTGGAATTCTGGAGATCAAAACATCTTCCCCTTTATATTTGCCACTAATAATCCTAGCTCAATTAGATTGTTCATTTACTTTTTTCCAGCTAGTCTAGTACCATTGCAAAGTTGAGGTTGATTAATATTACTCAGCATTATAATCGGGGCTCCAATTTTTAGAGCTAAATAATGAGGTGGCAGTCCCGGTAAATCAATCGAATTCAAAAGTTCCGTCTGATAATTCACTACGTCATCCTCATTTATAAATGCATCAACTCATTTGTTGGCAACAAATTGTCCATCTATTTCTTCTAAAATAGATGCATTAATTTCAGCGACATCTTTATTTTTGCCTTTAGCTCTTTCACTTAACCAAGTACGATTTTTATAGTTCTCCGAAATACTTGGAAACACACTTTGAACCAATTCTTTCTTTGAATTCCTTATACAATGGAAATTTGCAGTGTTATTTGGCCATTTGAACTATCAACGTCAACGGACATTTTTCCATTTCCAATATCCAACAGCTGCTTTGAAAATTCTGCAGCAGATGGATCACTTTAGTGAGTATTTTAACAATATATCCACAAAGGAGAACATTTAAGGCATTGACATCCGCAGTAGTCGATCGGGGTATGGCTGGCAAAGTTTGTCTGAAGTCACCCGCCAACAATATCATGGCGCCGCCAAATATTACTTGGCTACCTCGCAAATCTTTCAGAGTTCGATCTAAAGCTTCAAGTGACTTTTTGTGTGTCATTGTACACTCATCCCATACAATAATCCTACACTGTTGCAAGACTTTGGCCATTGCCGACGTTTTAGAAATATTACATGTAGGCGCTTCGTTAACCTGGATGCTTAAAGGCAATTTAAGTGCAGAGTGCCTTGTACGACCACCATTAATTGATTGCATACTGGCAAGTGCATTTGCAATATATGCAACATACGTAGCATACATGGTATTATTTTTTTTTACAGACAAATCTGGTGCAAATAAACACCTATTGGGAAAAAAAAGAATCATTAAATTTGGTGTTGTCAAACTCTAGATATAAATGCATTTGTTGCAAATGTTGTATATTATATGTTGCATAATGATTCATAACTACGCATACATTTCAGTTATGATCAATTATTGAATTTGTTGATTAGTTGATTGCATGGTTGCAAGTGCATTTGCAACATATGCAACATACGTAACATACATTCTATTATTTTTTTACACAAAAACCTGGTGCAATTAAATATCTTTTCAGCAAAAAAAGAATCATCAAGTTCGGTGTTGTCAAACTCGAGATATAAATGGTCAAACATAAATCAAACTCATTTTTATATATATAGATTAGTATGATATAATAAAGCAATCAATTCGGAAAGTAATTGTATCTTCTGGCTCATATTCAAATGTCTAACCATGAATTTTTCTAGAAAAAAAATAGTTGGAAGTTCTTTTAAATATTCAATTTCGAACATGCAGTCTCTGGCTTTTTTAAGTAAGTATCTTGAAATCAGCGAACACTATTAGTTCATAGTTAAAAGAGTTTAATCCATGCTTTATAAAACGGTGACCATAGATTTGCAATGATCCTTATGTGATCGTTTTTCTATGTAGGTGCCATATCAGTGGTTTGGTGATATTCGTGAAACTCGTATCAATGCTGTTAGGCATACATTTATTCGCTTTATACTAAAATGCCACTTTGAGCGTATCCTTATAACCTGCGACTGTACAAACATAGAGCTCGACTGTGTATACTGTGTATATTCGAAGGCTTCTCGACATAAAATATTTTTTGTTTTTTTTTAAGGCAGATGGTTTGACTACATGTTAACTTGCAATATAACAATTAAAATAATGGTAGGTATGCATCATAAATTGAACTACCTAAATCTATATAATAGGTGTATAATTTCGGAAGAATCATTTAAGCCGGCAGTTATTGAATTTTTTCCTGTCTGCTAAAGAAGAATTGTGTTTCTGAAACTCGAACAGCGGCTGGCTGTGGGAGGGCAACGCATACACGTACAAAAATATAGGGAATAAGGTATCCAACAGTTCGTTGAATACTGATGCGTTTTACTGGTCGCTATAACTGACGCCTTAGTTACGATTTGTAACTATATGACGTCATATTTCCAACTCACCTCCATGATATGATTGTATTGTATTGTATTTTATTGAGTCTTTAAGAAAATTTTACAGTGTAGATATACTTATACAATTTGTCAATTATATTCAGAAAACGGCGGCTATAATGTATTGCCTGCACTGGAATTATAATGTTTTCCTCATGGATGTCAATTAATAATGTTTGTCTGGTCTTGCTCATGGAGCTATAATACTGTTGCGTGTGACGTGTTGTCACTTTTGAATATTTACATATATATACAAATAAATACTTAATCTAGCCTACGATAAACCTACAATAAACAACCAGAAAATATAAACTATATAGAATATATAGATTTGTTTCGTTTAAGTGGAAATTTTAAGAGCGAGTACGCTCTATATCTTGTTGTATGGAAAATGAAATCACATTGAAAATACATGAAATAAAAGAATTATCAAGTTAACAGAAAGTATTTTTTAGAGCAGGAACGCTCTATTGAGTTACGGGAATTGAATAAATCACATGAAATAATAACATGAAATCACGAATAACGTTCACATAAAATCTTTTCTTTTAGACGATTACTTTACTATATAAATTAACAATCACTGGTTAGATTAAAAAGAAAATTTGTAAAGGATTTCTATGTGAGTAGAATATTTTAAGAACCGAGTTGCTGCATAATGACGTTGCTGCTGTTTGCGGTTGTGGTGCTTGTTGCTCTCACACCAGTGTTGAATGTAGTGCCTTTTTAAAGTTGACGTGCTTTGGCTAAATCCTCCAGACAATGTTCCTTGTAGTATTCTGTAGCCGATTAAAGATGATTTGCAGTTGCTGCTACAGGATGCATTGTTCGACTTCGCCACCAAGATTGCGGTGGATGTTAAATCCGAAAGCTTACCGCTCAGCCTGTTACTTTAACTGTACACTCTCCCCAAAGTTACAGTTAATAACCGTGAAGTGACTTCTAGCGGTGCTGAAGGTTGCGGGACTTTCGGATGACGAGTTGCTGGGCACTATTTGTGCCCTGGTTGTTTTTCGGTGGACCGATGAATTTTTTAAATTAAATTTACTCTGTTACTTTTTTTTTTAATCAAGATAAAAAATGAAAATAGTTGCCAATAAAACTTTTACTTTTTTTTTGCTTTAGATTAATGGACGGCAGTGCTTGGCACAGCACAACCGTCCTCTATCACGACCTCGACCCTCCATGATATGAGTTGAGATTGTTGATCTGTCAATAGCCCATTTGAGCGAAATGCTATTCTTCTTTTTCTCTCGCCGCTCCGAGACATCAAAAAAAATATTTTTCTAAAATTTTTGATTTTTTGATACAAAAAAGTCATACTTCCACGAAATATTAAAGAAAAAATATCGGCTTAAGATTTCAAAATTTATTTTTTCTATTTAACAAACTCAAATATAGTATCAGTGTTTTAAATATCAATTCAATAAAAAAAACTTGAAGTGTTCGAAATACCGAATCAAAGTGTTTTGGCGCGATTTATTCATTACCGGTGGATAAGTAAATAATTAATTTCTTATAGTCGAAACCAAGTCATTTATGAATAAAAAAAATAAAATTGGACCTAACTGGCTGCCTTGAGGGACATAGGAATTAACAACAAATTGGTTCGAATACTCATTGCGAAATACAATACTATAGACTCTATTTTTTTAAATACGATGAGATCCAATTTATGAAATTACTGTTAAAGCTTTGATTGCTTAACTTTAAAATAAAAGAACGATGACACATTTTGTCAAAGGCCTTACTAAAATCAGTAAATAAACAATCGACTTGTTCACGTTTTTCAAAAACATCTAAACAAAAGGACGTAAAGTTAAATAAATTAGTAACTGTAGCCCAAAAGACAGTTATTGTTCCTCTTACTCAGAGACGAAAAGTAGATCGTCTCACACCCTCTTCTCTATATGGTGACACAATCCCATTTTCGAAAGAAGCAAAATATCTAGGGATCGTTCTAGACAGCAAATTGTCATGGAACCCTCAACTAGAACGCATTTCTAACAGAGCATCAAAATCTCTCTAGACATGCCCTAGTATTTGCGGAAAAAACTGGGGGCTCAAACCCAAAATGATGCATAGCCTCTACACTCTTGTAGTGAGACCCGCAATAACATATGCAGCGTTGGTATCAGAGATTAAAATGAGTATGTTCGAATAAGTTCGAACACTGCGATTTTTTCTATTTGATCGCTCATACCCGATCGTTTTGCTTCCATGCTCATAAGTCATTTTGGTCATGAATAAAAACAATCACGAATAAAGACAAACGAACTGATCGAACTCATGAGTATCTTCTGACTTTCATACCCACGAACAAAATTATTCGCAAACAGTTGTAACCAAATTAATGAAAATAATGAAAACTAGATATTAATTAATATTTTATTTTATTATTATTTATAATTTAATAAATATCACAACATATATTTTTTAAAATAATTAATTTAAAAGCGACGCGCGTTTCGGACTTTTGTCCATCATCGGGCTTAAATTTTGTACTCAAAACAAGGTCAGTTCACTGACGGGGTTTCTTCACTGGCACAACGAGAAATTTCGTGTGTTGCCAGTGATGGGACAGGGTCAGTACACTGACGCTCTTGTCATAAAAGTGTGTCAGTGGTCCTATGCGCCAGTGACTACTTATCACACTTGTCATTTTCGAGTCAGTCACTGACGCGATTTGGGTTGGTCAATGAACATGTCAGTGAACTGACACCTTCACTGGCGTCCCAAAACTGGCTATCACGCTACGGATGACTTCACTGACGGCATTGTGACGCGATTTTGACGTCTCTGCCTGCCAGTGGTCAGTGAATTCACTGTCAGTGTGATATAGCCTTTAGTTTAGCCGCAAGTTTAGTTTAAAGATGTCAACTTTAATGCCTCTAGCACGTCTAGTTTAGCCGCAAATCGTGTTTAAAGATAAAAGCCGATTTTTCATATGATGGGATACATCAATGGAAAGGTGGCATTTCCTAGATCACGGATATGCATTTTTGCCGATACAGATAGACTGGTAGATAGACAGACAGACAGACCGAATTGTCGGACCCACTTTTTTCGGCTTCTCTATCATCGTAATGTTATGTTTGATGTTATTTTTTTTACGAATGCATAACTTGCCTTATTGTACCTATAATTGCAAGTAAAAATATAATAATTAAACATGACATAACGATGATAGAGAGAAGTGGAATATTAAAAGTCAACGGCTAGAAGAACAAAAGTGACTTCAGGGCTCAACAAACAAAGCTATTATTAGTAATAACCTTAAAAAAAACAACCCACAAGAACCTTGTAAATATCGTCAAGGACTTCTGGAATAATAGCCAAAATAGTTGGTTGAGCTATTTGGAATAGCAGTCGCAGCGAAACCCTTCCTTCTCTCTATGCCTCAACCACTTTTTTGCCAAACACTGCGCCGTCGACGAGTTCTCTTGTCCTCATCATCATCGCTGAGGCTGTCCACCACACACGCTGCCAAATAAGCATCGTGGCAGCTTCAACTATTTCCAAAAATTCTTTTTCTGACATTATTTTTTTTATAAAGAATTTTGTGTAAGCAAACAAAACAAAAACCAGCAGCTAGAGTTTTCCACCTCAAACAAATAAAACAAAAAAAAAACAAGGAACTGACAGCCACTGGCTGTCGGTAGTCAGTCAGTGTGATAGCAAAACTGCTCACTGACTTGATTTCGAGTAAATTTCACTGACGCCACTTGCCAGTGTCGTGTGCCAGTGAAGAATGTGTCAGTGTAGTGTGATAGTCATTTTTTCAGGCGTCAGTTCACTGACCGACTCGGAGAAAATATCACTGACTAGCATAAGGTGTCAGTGAGTTTTGGGACACACTGGCACAGGCCTGCCAGTAGGTGTGATAACTTTTTTTTTCTCAACTGGACCACTGACGAGCAATTTCTTCACTGGCGTAAAAATCACGTCAGTTTTCGTGACGTCACTGCCTGCCAGTGGTGAGAAAATATCACTGACTAGCATAAGGTGTCAGTGAGTTTTGGGACACACTGGCACAGGCCTGCCAGTAGGTGTGATAACTTTTTTTTTCTCAACTGACCACTGACGAGCAATTTCTTCACTGGCGTAAAAATCACGTCAGTTTTCGTGACGTCACTGCCTGCCAGTGGTCAGTGAAATCACTGTCAGTGTGATATGGCCTGATACTCGATCTTATTCGTTTGAAATGTGTTGTTATTCACGGGTCATCATACTCATGAACAAAAATACTTGTAAGCATAGTTTGATAGGTTGACTGTTTGTTCAAACTCGCTTTTTTCGAGCAAGTATTCGTTGATCGTGAACAGTAGTCGACTCGTTTTAATCTCTATTTGGTATGGTGGCCAAAAACTAAAGAAAATACTGCTATAATGAAGCTAGAAAAAATACAACGACTTGCAACGACATGCATAACGGGATGCATGCGGACCACACCTACCTTTGCACTCAATGTAATTTTGGGATTACCTCCAATCCACCTATTCATAAGAATGGAAGCAACACTGAGCTTACATCGTCTCTTTCATCACGAATTTGTAACCTTCAACCCAAATTCAAGGGGCCACCTATCGCTCCTCAGCAGCTTGGAAAATCTTAAGGAATTTAGCATGTGTCTGGATGTCACAATTCCCACATATACGAGGGGCGTTCAATATATTCTCGGTATCGATATGAAGGAAAATGCGAATTCAATTTAAATTGTTTTTATTTTTCAATATAATCTCCCCTAACATCAATGCATTTGTTACATCTTGAGATCCCATTTATTGCCGGCTTGAGTTCTTCATCATCCGAAAATCTTTTTCCACGAAGACATTTTTTCAAATCCGGAAACAGGAAATAATCGCTAGGGGCAAGGTCTGGGCTATAGGGTGGATGTTGGATTTCTTCGAAACCACAATCTCGCGCAGCAGCCTTTGAAACTCGCGCCGTGTGAACAGGAGCGTTGTCATGAAGAAGCAACACACCCGCTGCGAGTTTACCCCGTCTTTTCTTTTTAATTTCCTCCCGCAAATTATGCAAAGTGGAAGCGTAGGATGTGGCGTTGATGGTTTCACCTTTTTTGTTGTACTCAATGAGCAAGATTCCCTTTGAGTCCCAAAAAACTGTGGCCATGAGCTTCCCGGCAGACGGAGTGACTTTGAACTTCTTCGGGGGGTCTGTTCCTTTTTTATGCCACTGCATGGACTCTTGTTTGCTTTCAGGGTCATAGTGGTGAACCCATGTTTCGCCCCCAGTAACAATTCGATCCATAACACCGTCCGCGTTCTCACTACACATCTCCAAAAGCTCTCTACAGCATGCGATTCTCACTTTTTTCTGAGGCGCTGTGAGCATTCGTGGCACCCACCTTGCACTGACCTTTGAAAGGTTAAGATGGTCATGAAGAATGGTGTGAATGGTACCAGTTGAAAGCTTGGTGATCTCTGCCATCATTTTCACCTTTATTCGGGCATCCTCAAGAACAAGTTTTTCGACTTCTTTGATGCTTTCTCCCGTACAACAGTAGCCGGGGCGCCGGAGCGGGAGTCGTCTTCAATGCTCTCTCTGCCTCTCTTGAACTCACTTGACCACTTTTGCACAGTTGATAATGAAGGTGCGGAACCCTGGTAAACAGCCACCATCTCTTCATGAATAGTTTTTTGACTTTTTCCTTGCTTAGTGAGAAATTTAATTACAGCGCGATGCTCAATTTTCACCATCATCGTATCAGTTGCCATTATGATTCTGTTTAACTAGAGATGAAACGCGAAATAATAATCACATTTATATGAAATTTTACATGAATGCAATAAAATAATAGTATTACTTTATAAATATTTATTTATTTATTTATTTCGCCAATCAAGTTACAAACTTTATAATGACTACAATATTAATTTAAATAATAAAATTACAATAATTTAAATACTTTAACTTAGTTTATATAATTCAAATTAAATTAAAAATATCCTTCTTAATTTCTTTCCTACTTATATTAAAATCAATGACATGATCGAACTCATTAAAAGCTATAAAAGAATCAGTTATTGGATTATGTCTTGCATAGCTTGTACTATGATACGGAACATGTAAGAAATATCCATCTCTTGTTCGCAAACAACGATAAATATTGTACATTGATAATAAAATTGAACAATCAATGCTAGAATTGAGGACATCGAAAGCAAAAAATACTGAATACGACTTTCTTCTCAATACAAGAGGTTGTAAATCAATTAAGATACATCTGGTCTCGTATGATGGCATGATCGAGTTTCTATAGATCTTCCTTAAAGCAAATTTAGTAAACTTTTTCTGAACCTTTTCAATACGATTGATACTACACTGAGTATAAGGATTCCATATAATAGAACAGTACTCAAGAAAAGGTCTCACTATTGATACATAGAGTGCTTTAAGGGTGTAAGCATCTTCAAAAGACTTGGAACTACGAATTATGAAATTTAACATCGAGTTAGCTTTAGAAATAATTCGGTCTATATGAATCGAAAAACTCATTTTAGAGTCAAAGATAACTCCAAGGTCCTTTTGACTCATTGTTCTTTGTAAAGGATGATTATCTATTTTGTAATCAAAGCTTAACGGATTCATTATTTTTGAAAAGGTAATGACGCTGCATTACTGCATTTATTGTTATTGAAATAAAGTCCATTTAGATTACACCAGTGAACTATGGCATTGAGGTCATCTTGTATTTTACTGGCGTCTAATGGGGATCTGACAGAACTAAAAATCTTGAGATCGTCAGCATTCAAAAGACATTTTGAATACGAAATATAGTTTGGCAAATCATTTATAAAAAGAATAAAAAGAAGTGGACCAAGATGGCTGCCTTGAGGCACACCAGACAAGTTTTGTATTGCATGGGAAAACACACTGCCAATTTTGACGTATTGCTGACGTCCAACCAAATAACTTTCAATCCATTTAAAAAGTACGGAGTGAAATCCAAGTTGTTCTAGTTTTCTCACAAGAACATTGTGTTGTACACGATCGAAAGCTTTCAAAAAATCGGTGTAGATAACGTCAACTTGTTCGCGGTTTTCCAAACTACCAAGACAGTAATTTGAAAATAAAGCTAAATTAGTGGCTGTCGATCTACCACTCATAAATCCATGCTGGTGTTCTGAAATATGGTTTCGAACCATGCTAAAAAGTTTGTTTTTTACCATTGCTTCAAAAACTTTTGGGATCAGCTGAAGTTTAGCAATAGGTCTATAATTTTCAACAGATCAATTAGATCCAGATTTATGTAGAGGAGTTATAAAAGAGTATTTCCAAGTCTCTAAGAAAATACCTTGACTTAAAGACAAATTAAAAATATAACAAAGTGGGGCTGCTAAATTGTATTTACAAGATTTCAATAGAAAAGGTGGGATATTATCTGGTGCAACAGAAAAACTGTTATCAAGCGATGATAAAGCTGTAAGTACATCATCTACAGATAAATACAGATTACCAGCATCAAAATTTAAATTCATATTACCAGACTCATGATCAAAGTTTTTCTTCAGATCAATGAAATTTGATTGAAAAAATGAAGCAAAATTGTTACAAATTTCATTAACATTACCAGAAGAGACACCTCTGTACGAAATGTTTGATGGAAACCCAAGGGATTTTCGTTTTGTATTTAAGAATGACCAAAAAATTTTTGAATCACATTTTATCTTTGCCTCGAGAGACCAAATGTATTGCTTGTAAGTAAACTTTTTCAAAAACTCATATTCCTTCCTAGTACGGTGGAATTGTTCACGGAAAACACCCGAAATTTTACTTTTTTTATGAAATTTGTTCATAACATTTTTCAGTCGGTTTAAACTTTTATTAAACCAAACTGGGTTCTCCGAATTTTTAAAAACCTTTATAGGTACAAAATTTAAAATAGCAGTATCTAAAATGTTCCGAAACATAGCAAAAGCTAGCTCTAAGTTATTACAATCAAAAATGTTTTGCCAATCAACAGATTCTAGATAATTATTCATAGAGACAATATCAGCATTTTTAAAATCATGTTTCTGAACAATGCTACAGGAAACTTGTGATTCTATTAACACAGAAAAGTCAAACGTAATTTCAAGTGATTTGTGATGAACATTATTTTCTAAAAGCTTAAAACTTGCTTCACATAGTTGAGCTTCAAGATTTTTTTCAATGAAAACAAGATCTAAAATACGGCCAATAGAATTTTGAACATTATTAATTTGATACATATTCATAGCCATTATATTATCTATAACATTATATTCAATATCTTTAGATACATTCAAAGGAAATAATTCTTTATCCTCATTGGAAAATGACCATTTTACATTAGGTAAATTAAAATCACCAAGAATTACAAAGTAACAATCTTCATTCATATTTTTAGCTATATCTTTGATATTTTGAATGTGAGCTTCATAAATAGAATATTCAGACGAAGGAGGAATATATGAAACAAAAAAGTATATATGAATAATTTTACATGTAGGGAACATAGGTAAATCAACAAAAACACAAATTTGTTCAATATCATTATTACTTAAGGAAATTTCTCTGCTTGTATATAAAGAGCGAATAGCAAATAAAACACCACCGCCTCTACTCAAACCAGTCCGCACACAACTACGATCTTTACGGAATACATTAAAATCATTTGTGAAGAATTCACTGGTAAGGAAATTTTCATTAAGCCATGTTTCAGTAAGCACGATAATGTCATAGGAACAATCAGCAGCAGCAATAAAAAAATCAAATGATTTTGTCCTCATACCTCCAGTATTATGATAAAACATTGTAAAACGTTCATTAGTCAAAGCCTCATTTGAAGTTTGGATTACGTTAGCGGAGTTTGATGTATCGGGCGCAACCCGTTTTTTGGGCGGCTTAAAAACTGCTTAATTTGAACTCCAACAGGCCAGACAGTAGTTTGAAGCGCAGCATTAAATGACGCAGCTGGTACACACAGTTTAAAATTTATAAAACGGAGGGATGAAATATCTTCATCCTTTTTAACCAATTTGGAGCAAACAAAGCTTGTCTTTGGTAAATTAAGCTTGCCCGCAATGAAATTTATTACGCTCTCTTCAGTGACTGTATTCCTAAGTCGAGAGATATGAACAAATCGTAACCGAGGAACTGATGGAAGAGCAGTGAGAGCATCATCAGTATCATCAATGCCAAACATCTATTTTTGTTTATGTTTTTTGTTGCTAACTCGCGACCATGGATGTTGGTTTATGACAGCACTTTCAACTTCATGCTAATGATGAGCAATATTATTTTGCATCTCTTCAATAAGCTCAGAACAGGACCCAGCAACATTAATAGGGCAAGCATCATTGGCAGTGTGGGCAGCAAGAGCGACATAGGCATCAGTGATATGTGCAATATTATTAGTATACATATTACAAGCAGTGTCAGCAGCATTCAAAATTAAAGCAGCAGCAGCATCATCTGTGTTGATAGCATCAACAGTGTTGTCAACATTCGTAATGATATCCAGAGATTCATCAACATTTGGAATTACAACAACAGCAGGAGCAGCATCAGCAGTGTTGATAGCAGCAACAGCGTTGTCAACATTCGAAATTATATCCAGAGATTCATATACAATCGGAATAACAACAACAGCAATAGCAGCAGCAGTCGTTTCAACTAACTCATTATTTAAAGCTTCGCCGGTCTTATCCGATGAGAGAAAAGGAGACGGAGCATTATCACTATCGGCAAGTTCCACAACATTTATGGTAGGTGTAGGAGCCGATGATTTTTTTTTTATTTTTTTTGTTCAGCAATGCACATAGAATCTGCAGAAGAGCAGTCAGTTATGGAAACTCTTCGGTTTTTTGAAGAGACACGATCTTGGGGAGTCGACGATCCCGCAATGCGAACGGAGGTAAAAGCCGTTGGATTTTATTGTCAACTTTTGTAATTCTCTGTGCACGGGTAGAACCACGAATATCGCGACTCACATTCAGTTTTAGTGTATTTGACTGTTTTACAGTTTTACTCTGAGAAGCAGACTCATTAAGAGAGCTTTCTATTAAATAGGATGAAATTTCTCTCATATTTTGTAGAAAACTAAACAGTGGAATAGGAATGCACTTATCACACTTGAAAAAAAAACTTTTATAAGATTTAATAACTTTAATGTAATTTTTTTTTGATGTTACAGCAGTCCAAATGTGAGTTAAGTCCACATAGCTCACATGACACAAAAGATAAATCAGGAATTATTTTTAAGCACTTTAAACATTTAGAATTCATCGTAAGAAAAAACAAAAACGCAGCCGTTTCGTCTGAAAGTAGTCGAGAGACTGCAAATAATAAGTAGGCAAGAAGTCAATTTATACATATAACTACAGCTTCACCCCGATACCGAGAATATATTGAACGCCCCTCGTAACTTCACACAAAATTTCTCTATAGTCATCCCCCCATGGAAGACTGGGAAAACTTCAAACCACACCCTTCTAGCGAAGACCTGGTCTGGTATACGGATGGCTCAAAAATGGAAGCAGGTACTGGTTCCGGTATTTTTGGGGAATCACCTTGTGCGAACTTTTCGGTCAGCCTTGGTCTTCATTCGTCCATATTCCAGGCAGAGGTCTTTGCTATTAACGAATGCGCTATAGGATACTTTGTCACTCGAACGCCAAAAATAAAACTATATTCATCTTCTCAGACAGCCAGGCTTGCCTAAAACCTCTGGCTTCGCCTGTCATAAGATCCAAGCTAGTCAAAGAGATTGTCTTACTACTCACTGAACTTGCAAGGTTCAATTTTGTGATTCTCCATTGGATCCCTGCACATAAGGGATACGATGGTAATGAAAGGGCCGACACCCTGGCCAAAGAGGGCACCTCATTGCCATTGGTTGGCCCAGAACCCTTCAGGGGAGTAAATACTAATTACTGTCAAAAACATCCTACTCATGGAATCTAATCCAGCTTGGCAAACAACTCCTGGTCAAATCTGTTCTAAACGATTCGTACCAGAATATTCCCACAAAACCACAAAATTCCTACTCAACCTAGGAAAACTGAAAACAATGACTGGAATCATAACCGGACATTGTCCTCTGAAAAAACACCTTCACAACATGAGACTAGCAACAGACTCCGTTTGCCGTATATGCCTCGAAAGTGAAGAAACATCTCTGCATATCCTCACGGAATGCCCAGCACTCCTCCGCCTCAGAAAGCGAATACTTGGTTTCGAGATCGTTACCATGGAAAAACTCAAAACCTTCGATCCACAGAATATCTTAAAGTTCTGGTCTCTGTCTGGAGCAACAGAGCTGCTCTAGAATCTCACATGGGCTGGCACAATAGGAATCTCCGAGATACCGCAGTGCCTGAGCTGTATAAGCTCTCCCTAACAACAAATAATAATAATAAATAATAATAATAACTGTAGCCCACTTACCTAACCTAACCCTTACCCTACATAACACCATGGATTATGAGGAGAAGGGGGAGGCAATGATAGGACTGAGTAAGTTGGTGGTTATATGGACAAGGATTGTTGAAAGTTTTGGAATGGTGAAGTGTAGTGGAGAGGATGTAAGCGTCATTTGGTTTTCGGGACTCATCTTCTGACATAGCGTCCCGAGAATCTTTGACCCCACTTAAAGCTTACTTACTTATGTTGGCATCACTGGAGCGTGGTACTCGAAGGCCTTGCTGAGAATGCCCCTCCAGCCGGATGGATCTCTAGCCTGCTGTCTCCAATTTCGTACTCCAAGTTGACGGATGTCTCCCTCTACCTGGTCGCTCCATCGAAGATGAGGTCTACCTTGGCTTCTGACTCTCTCGGGCTTGGCGTTGAAGATTTTACGAGCTGGAGCGCCGATGTACATGCGCTCTACATGGCCCAGCCATCTTAGTCTTTGGATTCGAATTTTTCTGGCTAGGCTTATGTCGCTGTACAGCTCGTACAGTTCGTTGTTATATCTTCTTCTCCAAACTTTGTTTTCGCGATTTACGCAGACAGGACCATAGATCGTACGCAGAACTTTTCTCTCGAAGACTCCAAGTGAATTTTCATCCGATTGGGAGAGGGATGCTTCCGCACCATATAGCAGGACCGGGATGATGAGTGTTTTATACAGTGTCACCTTGGTTCTTCTCGATAGGGCTTTACTCCTCAATTGCTTACTCAGCCCAAAGAAACAGCGATTAGCAAGAGTTAGTCTGCGTTTGATTTTAGCGCTGATTTTGTTGCCTGTGTTTACAGCAGTGCCCAGGTAGACAAATTCACTGACTACCTCGAAGTTATACCTATCAATGGTTACGTTCTGACCAAGTCGGTGGTGGGATTGGACTTTTGTTGATGAAAGCATATACTTCGTCTTGTCCTCGTTTATTTTCAGCCCCATTCTGCTTGCTGCTGACTCCATAGTAGTGAAAGCACCGCGGTTACTGCTCGCTTTGTTCTTTCTATCACGTCAATGTCGTCAGCAAACCCAAGTAATTGGGTCGATTTATTGAAAATGGTGCCTGATGTACTGGCATGGGTGCTCCGTAATGTGAATATTTGGTCGGTGGTAGATTTTTCAGGTCTGAAGCCGCATTGGTAAGGACCTATCAGGTCGTCAGCAAACGGCTTGAGACGTTCACATAAAACGCTGGACAGGATCTTATAGGCGATGTTTAAAAGGCTGCCTCTATAGTTGGCGCAGAGTCGGTCTCCTTTTTTGTGAATCGGGCAGATGATACTGAGATTCCACTCATCGGGCATACTTTCCTCCGACCATATTTTGCAGATGAGTTGGTGTATGCTCCTGACCAGGTCATCTCCAGCGTGTTTAAATAGCTCCGCTTGAAGGCCATCACATCCAGCTGCCTTATTCATCTTTAGTCTGGTGATGGCTACTTTGATTTCATTTTGGTCGGGCGGGTGTAGTTCGTGGTCGTCATCTAGATTAACTGGAACAAGTTGATCTTGGGCGGGATCTTGGCTGTCATCGCCATTTAGCAACGGGTTAAAGTAGTCTCTCCAGATGGCTAACATCGCCTGCGTTTCCACTATGGTATTTCCATCCTGATCTTTGCAGGGCCCAGGGCGGCTTGTGAAACCGGATGTAGACTGTTTCACCCTTTTATAGCAGTTTCGTACCTCTTTTCTGCAAAAACATCTCTGCATCTCCTCGACTTCGCGTTGACGGTGTTCTTTTTTCTTCCTCCTGAGTAGAAGTTTCTCATCTTTCCTTCGCTCAACATAGAGATTTCTGGATGCTCTAGTATCTCTCTGGAGCCACGACTTGTATGCCTCCGTTTTGGCTTTGTTTGCCTGAGCACATTCGTCGTCTTTCTCTTCTGTAGGGGCATGGGCGCTAATTAGGCTTATGTGGTGGAATTTGGCCTTAATGCGGATCGTTGTCACTCTCTCGCTGACTTCGCGAAAGCTCAAGACCTTTTGCCTAAGTCTTCCTCTGACAGCGAATCCGCACCCAAACAAGCACGATCTCCCATCAAGGTGGCATTTCCCATAGTAGAAATCACAGTACTCTGTAATTCTCATGCCCGGTCCATCCCATCGCATCTCCTGCAGGGCTGTTATATCAGCGTTTAGACTGGCGAGGGTCTCGGCTAGCTGCTCGGCTTTACGCGGCCTGTTTAGCGTACGCACATTCCACGTGCATATGCGTAAATCGTTGTCCGTTTTTCGTTTGCGGGGGGGGGGGGTCGTTAACATTTTTGGTTCTTTCATCCGAGGCATTTTCTGCGATTTTCATCACAATAGAGTTTTCCTTTCATGACCGGCTTCTGAGGCCTGTGCATGACATATAGATCTTTGTGGTGGTTGGATCTTCAGAGCGTATCTCTTTCCTCCTGCTCCTAGTTCCTGAGAAGATAACTCAGGTATCTACAACCTATGGATCCAACGTTCGTCGTTAGTTCACCTTTCGGCTATACAGCAGGCACCACTTGGAGGTGACGATACGATTTTACCCACCCCACTTAAAGCCCTACAACCCAATTAAAACAGTTTTTTTTTAGTTTAGGTAATTTTTATTTTATGTGTGTACTAAAAAAGGAAAACCCATACATTTTATGTACTTGGGAAAACCTGCGGCAGGTAAAAAAGGGTTTCCTTATTTTGTAGCTAAGTTTCTAGCAACAGTTGACAATAAGAGTGGTGAGAAGAATATATGAATTTGATCGAAATTGACCTGATGATATTCTAGATCGAAAAAGAATTTAAAATAGAAAAATTTGAATACAAATGAAATTGCGTGAGCGGTATTAACAACAGATAAGAGTGAAAACTACCTTTTAGACAGGCAACTAAGTCAACAGTACTTGAATCGCCCGCTTTATTATTTATAATGAACTATCTGAATCCCTCACATTCGCTTTGTATATACAACTACAGAAATAAGCATGTAAATATATGTATGTACATACTATAAACGTCTTGGGAGAATGTACATAAATGTAAAAAATAAAATTATCTTAGATGTTTTCTTGTATCGGTGGGAATACGTAATCATCACTTATACTACTTATGTCGACATAAACGGTCTTGGGTTGCAGTTTCTCATAAATATCAGAAAACGATGGCCTTAGAAGAGGATCCTCATGCCAGCAATGCAACATCAGTTGATATACTTTGTCGGTACAGATTTCCGGTTTTTCAAGACGTTGTCCCGATACCAGAAATGGAATCAACTCATTGTTACTCAGAGTAGGGTAAGGAGATGCTCCTGTTTTGTAAAAATAGTAAAATTTTAAAAACAAAAACATTTAATTTATTAAATTCTAGTATATAAAAAGATGAAACGAACTTACCTAATGTGCCAATTTCCCAAAGAACAACTCCAAAAGCCCAAACATCGCTTTTATTAGAATAAAGATTATTACGTATCGCTTCAATAGAGAGCCAGCGCAAGGGAAGCTGAAAACAAACATAATAATAGACGTGATTGAAAACTAGGACATTTGCAGTTAGTGTGTTTGGAGCGGGTAATGAGAAAAGGGTTGAC
This sequence comes from Platycheirus albimanus, assembly GCA_916050605.2. Taxonomy (NCBI): domain Eukaryota; kingdom Metazoa; phylum Arthropoda; class Insecta; order Diptera; family Syrphidae; genus Platycheirus; species Platycheirus albimanus. Next base: position 39,000,852 of record OU696698.1, read on the forward strand.
GAAACACTACGAAGCGGACTGATGGAGCCTAGTGACTTAAAATTTCAATATTCGCTGATGTTCGAAATGGCTGTTTCATCACGTTTGTTTTTCACAATAGTAGGACATTTTTGCGTCGACAATAGCAACATTCGGGGACTTTCTATGCTGCGTGTGTCCATACTGCGAAAAACATGCAGCTCTTTTGACATTAAGTTAAACTCAAGTCAAAGCGAAAGTTCTGATGACTTTAGACTTAGTTCCATTATTCTTTTTCAACTTTGGTATCGTTGAGTGCTCAAGCATTGATTCTTACTTCAAGTGGTCTAAATTCAACGTCTATAGGGACATCATTCATAATGCCTTATTTATAGCAATTAAAAAGTTTTAGTGGCCTTTAGTCCAAATAGGTACCTGTACCTGGGCGAAACACATTTGGACTATAGGTCACTAAAAACTTTTTAATTGAATTTACTTCAATACAGTAGAACACTTCACTAAAAACAAACCGAAGTTATGAAAATTATTCTTTATTAACGTTTTTCTTCTTCGCTTATTTATAGCAGCCCAAATCTGAACAGTTACTCAACGAATTTAATGTATACTATATAAATGTTTCCATCCATATATCTGTTTCCTATTATGTTCACACTGAAATCGTTGATACGGGCGATTTTAATGCATAAAATATACGAGGTTTCGATATTCTGCCCAGACAACACCCGAAGGAAGTTTTGCCGAGATTTGAGCCCAGTTAAACAGCTTGACTCAGTCTATTAAACTGCCAATACGAATTTCTGACATTGTATAGGTTATTCTGCACACATTCTTGACTAGGTCTTATACTTCTCACTTTACCATTTAAAATCAATGGAAGCCCTGATAAACCATCAGATCAATTTAAAACTTTATTAGAAACTGAGCTTCTTGATGACTGGCCATACGATTTTCAGTGCAATTAGTCCACTTGTGATATAAATATAATGGTAGGTAATATCTCACCGAATAGTGGAACCAATCTTTACATCGTCTTAGAGATAATAAGATGAGTGTACTTGATATTTTAAAAGAGTTTGATTGGGTTTGGTTTGAAGCTTTCTAATCTGAAGAGAAATTAAATGTTTGCACTCATTCAAAACTAAAGTGTATTATTGCTCCTGTCCAACATTTGTATGGGCTCGTACTGTGTCAATTCATTATAAGGGTATAAAAATAACCCCTTTGATGCGCTTAATTTTTATTAACTCATGTTAAACATGACATGTTTAAACGTAATCAGTTATTTTAATTATATTAAATTCTATTCACCTTTCGGGTTTTGGTGTTTGTGTAAATGCCATGCCTTGAAAGTCCGAAATCAGATATTTTCAAAGTTTTTCTATCGTCAATTAGAACATTACGTGCAGCCAAATCCCTAAATAAAACGTTATCAAAAATTAATCATGGTTTATATTATGAAACATACAAAACTTATTTAAAATGTACCTGTGAGTAACTTGTTGATCTTCTAAGAATTGCATTCCGTTTGCAATTTGAAGAGCGAAATTATGTAACTCGACATGGTCAAGCATATATTCAAAAGTGAATTCGTCATCCTCGCACATAGATTTGTGCCTTTCACTAAGCGTTGTATACAAAGCTTTAAACATAAATATCATTAATATAAATTACAGCTGAAAAAAAAAATTTACTTTCAGTAACGGATGGACGTAGATTTACTTCCGCTTCCTCTGATTCAGAAGAACGCTCGGAATGCCTTGTTCAAATAAAAAAATTAAAATTAAAGAATAATATAATATTTTGCAACAAACTAACTTGGCAAGTTCGATATATTTCACTTGTGTTTGTATATTTTTAGTGTTGCTAGTAGTTTTTTTATTTTGGATTTCAGAGTATTTCTGGTTTAGTTCATTGAATGATACTCGGTTGCGAACCGTTCGGAGGTATTCCAGCTAAAATAAGAACAACAATTTTTATTTAAACATTATTAAAATTAATACAAACAAAAAACAGTGTTTTTAACTCAGTTCTAATGACAGAATCGAAACTTCGTTCACATTTTCACTATGGAGAAATTTGCATATCAAAATTATACTTAAAAAATTGTGCTTTCCGAAATTCTAATTTATTTCGTTTAAGAATTCTGAGTATATTTTACTCTACCAAATTCTGCTTTTTTAATCCTAAAATTATGATGCCCTGTTTAAATAACGTGTACGACTGGCAGGGGTGGACTTAAAGACAGTATCACCCGGGCGGTAAAGCAAACTTACTTACTGACTTAAAGTGGTGCAGACTGTCTTTTGTCAAAAATCCTCGCCAGCTAGGCCGGTCCCTAGCCAGTGGCCTGCAGCTGAAGTCGTTCTCCACGCACCAACTTAGATGGGGTTTTGAAGAAGTGCGTCAGCCCTCCGGTTTGGAATTGAAGACTCAGTGGGCTGATGCGTTTTTGTCCATACACTTTATTTCCCAGCCATCCAAGCCGCTGTATCTGTCAACCGTGACCTCTGGCCAAGCCTACGGTGATGATGTTTTGCACCCGAGGAGAGCAATAACTTTATTGCATCTTCATTTACAGCCACACCCATTTTCGCCGCCTCCACTTCAATACTTGTAAATGCTCTGTCAGCGCATCGTTCTTCCAATAATGTCAATATCATCAGTATAGCCAAGTTATTGAAATGATTTTAAAAAAATCGTACCGCTGGTTGCGTACGATTACCTCAAGCTTGTTTTAAGCCTTTTTCCGATATTAAATGAGTCGGTGGTGTTCTTCCCAACCTTGACGGAACAGCGCGAGTTCTCCATAGTCATCCTGCACAGTCGAACGAGTTTAGGAGAGATGACAAGAAGTGCCATGGCTCTGTACAGCTCTTTCCTATTCAAGCTGTCATAGGCGACTTTAAAATCGATAAACAGCTATTGAGTATCGATCTGGAATTCTTGGGTCTTTTCTTAAATCTGTCAAAGTGTTAAATTTTGTTCGACGGACGGCTGGCTTACCGAGCCTGAAACCACACTGATAAGGGCCAATCAGTGCACGTGCGAAAGGGTTCAGGCGTTCACACAGAATGACCGACAAGATTTTATAGGCGACATTTAGGAAGAAAACTTATGTCTCTGTAGTTGGCTCAGTTCAGACGAATCCCCCCCGCAAACGTAAAATGAAAAATGATTGGCACATATTCACGTGGAATGTGCGTAGGTACGCTGAACAGGCAACAAAAAACCGAACAGCTAGCCACTACACTTGCCAGTTTCCAAGCTGATGTAGCAGCCGTCTAGAAGATGCGATGGAATGGATTGGGCCTGAGAATTACAGAAGACTGTAGTTTCTACTTTGGCCATCTTCATTAGAGATCGCGCTTGTTTGGGTGCAGATTCGCTGTTAGAGAAAGACTGAGGCAAAACGTCTTGAGCTTTCGCGAAGTCAGCGAGAGAGTGATAACGATGCGCATAAAGGCCAAATTCTACCATCTAGCCTAAAAAAGGTCCTATACTCCTACAGAAGAGAGAGACGTCGCTACCAAAGAAAATTTCGATGAGTTCCTTGCCAAAACCTATGAGCCGTGCCCCAAACATGACATTAAAATCCTCTTGTGAGACTTTGACGCCCCAAATGGGAGGGAGGACATATTTGGTATGACGATCGGAAAACAGTCTGAACGACAATACATCCAATAACGGACTCAGGCTCATCGATTTTGCAGCGGGAAAAAACATGGTGCTGAGCAGCACAAGATTCCCACGTCCCGAAATCCACAAGGGCACATGGCGATCCTCAGATGATCGAACCTGCAACCAAATCGACCATGTTGCGATTGACGGAAGACACTCCTCCAGCATCCTGAATGTGCGTACATTCCGAGGAGCGAACATCGACTCGGAATAATACTAAGTCGGAATAACCTTAGAGTACGGATCTATATGGAAGCTCTTAGGACGACTTCAATCGGAGATCAGGATGAAAACACCAAAGTAGAAACGCAGGCGATGTTAGCCATCTGGAGAGACAACTTCAACCAGTTGTTAATTTCGATGACAGCCAAGATCCCGCCGATTATCAACTGGTACCAGATAATCTAGATGAAGACCATGAGCTACATCCGCCCAACTAAAATGAAATAGCCCTCACCAGACTGAAGATGAACAAAGCATATTAATGCGATGGGATCAGGTCAGGAGCATATATCACCTCATCTGTAAAATATGGTCAGAGGAAAGTATGTCCGATGAGTGCAATCTCAGCCCGATTTATAAGAAAGGATACCACCTACTCTGCGCCAACTAAAGTCTTTTGAACGGGTATGGTTTGTTTAGTTTTTTTTACCTCGATTTTTATTTTTTCGCCAAAGTGATTTTGTTTTTTCGCTATTTCGCATTTTAGTTGTTTAATTTCTCGTTTGTTTGTGTTTATTTCAAATAAAAAATCATTAGTCTTCTGCTTATATCGTTTTAAGTTTATTTCGCCTTTTATTATTTCGTTTTTTTATTATTTCGGTTTTAGTTCATTTCGATTTCGATTTGTAAAACAGAAAGGAAACAAACAATGTCGAAAATATTTCACCCCAATTTGAAAAGTCTGGGATCTTGAAATTAGAAAAAAAGGAACTTTTGATGGAAAAGCTATATATATGTACATTTGTACAAAATCTTTGGATTACAACAGAATGTTAACAATTCACTTCAAAATTTACGTTTTTCAACAAAAAAGAATTTATTTAAACTAAAATTCATCGACAAAAAAGAAATTGATATGCTAATAATTTGGTTTCAATTATTAACAACAATTATTACAAACCTAAAAAAAACTTTTTTTAATGAATAAACTATGTAAGTAGGGTTTCATTATCATAACCGATTCCGATTGAACTCGAGCAGAATGAACTGCTCTCAAAATAAACTGGAAACGAAAAAAACGTAATCGAGATAAGCTTTGTCAATGACGCTTCGCTCTTTTAACTGAATTGCAAAATAACCAAAAAACGAAGTAAACTGTAATAAAGTGACAGTAAAGCGAAGTGATCGAAAGGCAAAGTACAAGAAAAACTAAATAAGGTTTTGGGAACTAAACAAAAAATATAATGTATGAAAGCGGAACAACTGATTTCGAATTAAAAAAAACGAAACAATAGGCACCCCTTTTGAACATCGCATATAAAATCCTGTCAGCGGTTTATGAGAACAGTGAACGTCTCAAGCGGTTTGCTGATGATCTAATAGGTAATTACCAATGTGGCTTTAGACCTGGAAAATCTACGACCAACCAAATATTTAAATTACGCCAGATTCTGGAGAAAACCCAAGAATAAAACATCAATACCCACTACCTGTTCGTCGATTTTAAAGTAGCCTAGGACAGTGTTAATAGAGTTGAACTATGTCCTTCCATGTCCAACTTTAGAATCCCTGCTTAACTGATACGCCTTATCAGGATGATGTCGGAAAAAGCTCGCTGTTCCGTCAAAGTTGGTAGGGACTCTAGAGCTAAGACATGGTGATGCACTGTCATACAGCTGTTGGAAATGTCAAAAGAAACACCCATACCAGTACATTGAGTACCATCTTAAATAAATCGACACAATTACTTTGGTTCGCGGACGACATTGGCGTGATGAGAAGAACAAAGCGAGCAGCAACCGAGGACAAGACGAAATGTGTTTCATCAACAAAAGTCCAATCACACCACATACTTGGTCAGAACGTGATCATTGATGGATATAACTTCGAGGTAGTCAGTGAATTTGTCTACCAGGGTACTGCTGTGAACACAGGCAACAACATCAGCGCTGAAATCAAACGCAGACTAACTCTTGCTAATCGCTGTTTCTTTGGGCTGCATAAGCAATTGAGGAATAAAGCCTTATCGAGAAGAACCAAAGAGCCACTATATAGACCACTCATCATCAAAACACACTTGGAGGCTTCGAGAAAGAAGTGCTGCGAACGATATATGGTCCTGTCTGCGTAAACCGAGAAAACAACATTTGGCGAAGAAGATACAACGACGAACTATACCTCCTGTGAAGCAGGGTCATGTAGAGCGAATTTACATCGACGCTCCAGCTCGAAAAGTCTTCAACGTCAAACCAGAGGAAGTCAGAAGCCAAGGTAGACCTCATGTTCGACGGAGCGACGGGGTAGAGGGAGACCTCCGAGAACTTGTAGTGATAATGGCAGGATCGCCATGTAGAGTCCAGAGGAAAGCTTCTTTTGGTAAATGAGCGTACCACGCTATATTAGTAAGGCGATGTCTCTCCGTAAGGTTAGTGAAACAAAAACAAAATAGTCTTAGCAGAGGTTATAAATTTAAATACAAAATATTGTGAATGAAATAAAAGATTAAATAGTTGAGAATACAAATTCCAATATAACATTAGTAACTATTTTTGATGAAGCGAAAAATGTAAAGGTTCAAAAACTATAACATGTTCTAAATTAAATTTGAAAATTGTGAAGTAAATATTTTTAATTAACATATAAAAACTATTTTAATTGTGCTGCTTAACATTGTGTTATTAGTTTGGATATAAAATGTCTAACATAACTACTTTTAACATAGACCTGGAATTAGATAACATGGATATTATTAAAAACAATTTAAATACTCATTCAAAATTTTATTATTATAATAATATCTTTATCATCTTTATATTATTATATAATATGGCTATGAAGCATAATAATATGTAAGATGGTATTGTAATATATTTCACCTTGAGGCGAAAAGCTAAGGGGGCAGGAGATATGTTTAAAAACCGGACAATAACATCTTTTTTCGGCATCGATGAAGATGTAAACAATGGGCTCTATCATGGTAACCGATCGAAAATGTTGAATGTTGACTTTTAGAATAGAATAAACACTTAATATTAATTTTATGCTTTAGCACTTTTATCAGTGAATTTGTCTACCTAGGTACTGCTGTAAATACAGGCAACCAGCGCTGAAATCAAACGCTACCTTACTCTTGTTCATCGATGTTTCTTTGGGCTGAATAAGCAGTTGAGGAATAAAGCTCTATCGAGAAAAACCAAGGAGACACTGTATAGAACGCTCATCATACCGGTCCAACTATATGATGCAGAAGCATGGACTCTCCCAACCAACGATTTATGGTTATGTCTGCAAAAATCGAGGAAATGACATCTGGCGAAGAAGATACAACGACGAACTACATATACGTGCTGTACAGCGACATAAGCCTAGCCGGAAAAATTTGAATTCAACGACTAAGAAGTCTGGGCCATGTAGAGCGAATGGACATAGACGCCACAACTCATAAAGTATTCAATGCCAAACCAGAGAGAGTCAAAAGCCAAGGTAAACCTCATCTTCTTTGGAGCGTCCAGGTAGAGGGAGACGATTGATTTGGTACGTGGTAGGGAAGTTACCCCGACACACAACCCCCACCCCATTAACCCACTACGGGGATGCGAGAGCTACCGTTGGCCTTTTAAGGACTAATCCAATACCTTCCCTATTTCAATAGCCTGACTCATAGTTGTGAAAGGAGCCAAATGACCTAAGGTCCTCTGGCAGGGCAATTAAAGTGTTGCTATTTTTTCGTGATCAACACTCGCGCTTATAAGTTCGGCAAGTTAAGTTCGGGTTGACGAGACCAGTGCGCGATGGCTAACACTAGGAGGCAAAATAAGAAACAACACTGGTCATCGCCAAGTTGATACAAATCAGAGCCTTCTCTATTCCTACAGCACCCAGCAAAGCAAGCTTACACCCTTTAAAAAATTCAAGTAAAAACACGAACAAAGATTTTATTTATGGATGCTTTCGAGCTTTTATTGCACTGAATATATATTTTCAGTGCTCCTTTTCGATTGAAAGTAAAGCCAGGTTAGTAAACCTGTTTTGGCTTATTGCTGATCTCAGATAAGTCTTAATTAAATATTATTTTTAAAGCTTCGTTCGATGCCATTGAAACTCAATTTTTTAATAAATTCTCATCTCCAATTACAGACTTTAAGAGTCTAAAAAGTCCCACTTAACCACGGACCAAGAAGATACAGACCGCCAACTCACCATATGGTCTCTCTTTTTGCCACCAAGGACCAAGCTAAAAATCAGCTGATATGCCATTTATTTTGAAAGTGGACGCTCTCTCTCTTGCTTTTAAAACCCATTTAGCAAACACACCTAAAAAATAAATGGCATACACGCAGGTATAGCTGCCATTACAAAATGCACAGAGAGAGATGTACACGTATTCACAGACAGGAAAAAATATTTCGAGGGTGTTTCAGGCAAGGGGAGTACGAGTTGGCGGTCTGTGTATGGTCTGTGCACTTAACAATGAAGCTTAAAAAGGCAGTCCACATTTCTTCATCTTCTAAATCCATTTTTGCAGCTAAGATGTGATTCAGCATCTTGAGCCTTTTGGCCTGGCATATTTTTCTTCTTGTTTGTTCTTCCCTGCCTTTCAGTTGAAATTTCTAGCTCAGTACATTGTTCTCTTGTGTTATGGCCCTTTCAAGATTAAATATCGCACGAAATATTTCTTCAATGGCTTATAAGCCACACGATGCGAGTTCGATCTAGTCTCTTTCATGTCTGCATGTTTCTTTCGAATATCCCAACGATGAGTAGTAGATGCTGAAACAAAATGTTTAAAGTCTTTCCATCGTCCCAAAAACGTTGTGCTTCAATGAACTCCATATAGCTATGTAGGTTGTTTTTTGATAATGCACTCGCACTCAAGGGATTATTAATACCGTTATGATGAATTAACATGTGCGAGCGAGGAGAGAAGGAATATAAAGATAGGGAAGATTTTTTTGTGGCACAGTGGACTGAGATTTAGGTAATAATTTTCTCACAAAAATCCCACGGGTGGCATCCAGTTGGAACTGGGGGAATAAATAAAAATTGCTGCATAGGCAGGGTTTGAACTCACAACTCTAGGTTTGGCCACTAAGCACTACAAACACTGTACCATTGCCACCCATTAAAGATTGGTTTGCACATGGCGTAAACAAAGCTTTTGCATTAATTTGCCGAATTAAATTTTGAACACCTTTATATAACCCTCATGGTAATAGACGCTTGGGAAGACCAAAAACAACTTAGAGGTCTTCTGTTTTAAAGGAAGCTCGGTCTCAAGGTATTCAATTGTGGCCACATCGCAGCGGCTAAGAATGGAAGAAACTTGTTGCTGCCCTATGCTCCAGGAGGAGTTGAAGTTAATCACTTAAAAATCATTTTTGGAAGTAATTATATTCAAATTCCATATTATTTGAGAATGTGTCAACATTTCTTTCCAAACTGCCGTTATAAGCTTTTTCATGAAAAAAATAATTAAGACATTTTTAACAGTTTTTTTTAAGAGCCGATTTTGACAAAAATAAGTCTAATAAGAATTTATGTGGCAGACCTGCAGAAATCCTGTGTACCAATTTTGTAGAAAATATTCACAGGCGCTAAGGCTGTAGGTGCCGATAAAGGCTAACAGACATGGAGGAAGCACTGTGAGACAGACTGTTTTCGGCTTACACATAACCTTAATTTAATTTTTAATTTAAATCTAATTTTCTTTTTACGAATGCATAACTTGCTTTATTGTTGCTTTAAGTAAAACCCGGGCTCGCGAATGGGTAGTTAAAGATATTACAGGTTAATATCTCTTCCATTGGTTTCATGTATTTTATTAGGAGAACCTCTTATTTTAAAAACCAATGAAACAAGTAAAATTGCTTCAGCTGAATTTTAACACAATGTCTATTTGCATGCAACAGTATCGCCGGTGTCACGCCGATTTGTGTAGTTATATTCGGGGGATTAATATTTGAAACACCTGCTTCGTTACCAATGTTGACATTAATCAATTAACTTTTTAATCAATTAATTAATTTTAATTGGACTAAATCAATCATGATTAAAAAAGTAATCTTAATCATGATTACTGGTGTTTATCATTAATCACTTATCAGTATTTGATTAAATTTAATTCTAGTTATCATCGCGCTATCTGCCAGGAAAGCTAGTTTAAGATCAAAAACGTGATTTTAATACCCTAAATCAAAAAAATTTCTGAAAATGTTCAGTTAAATGCCTACGATTTGAAAAAAGTACCACTTTATTATAGGTACATTTTATTTAGCAAAGTTAATACTTAATCGAATAATCAAATTAACGATTAATGATTATGATTAATAATTTTAATCATTTTAAATTTGATTATGATTAATTAATCTTAATCAAATTGTTTGATTATGATTTTTAATCATTAATTTTGAATCGTCAATAGGATTAATTTTGGGCCAACACTGCTTCGTACATTACCACTCACGCAATTCCGCTGATCAGCTTCGGTGGTTATATTTCACCTGCTGCAACTTTGTCGAAACTGGCAACACTACTTCGTGCGAAACATACACAAAATGTTCCCTGGTGGACCTATTTATATTTGTGCTTCTTCAATTTTCCCTCCTTAAAGGTTATTATTATAGAGTTTCTGCATACCATCCTGGCTTAAGCCAAGAGTACCCATCTTTAAAAAGATTGGGCTCTATTTGTCCCTAACCCTAGATGGAGGAGAAAACAATAGTATTAGTTATAAAAACTTTTTTTTAAAAAAACATAAGTCATTGTCCACGATTGTTCATTTATTTGCACTAAGTTATATCACTTTTTATAAACTCACACAGCTTTTTCTTAAAATTGTTTATATTATTTTTAATTTTTACACTGGTCGGCAGATTATTAAAATAGATTATTCCATCATATAAAATGAAGTTTTGAGTTCTACTAAGCCTACACCGCTCTGGTCTTAAATTAGACCCATTTCTCAAACAATATGGTTGGATTGACGAAACCTCGACTAACCCATTCTTCAAATAATCCGGTAACATTCCATTTCGCATTTTAAATATAAAAATCATTGCATCAAAAGCCAATTATTGTTTCACATTCATCCAACTCAAGCACCCAAGCAAAACATGGATTGGTGTATACACATTCAACTTTAAAATTGTTCTCATGCATTTATTTTGGAGTCTTTAAAGTCTTACTTTCACATCTTCATTTGAACCATAAAGTAATGTTGAACAGTAATTAAAATGAGGTAAAACGAATGCGTTATGAATTAGGACAGAAGCATCAAATGTCAGTTGTCTTCGTATTCTACTTAGAAAATAAATTTTCTTTGAAATTTTCGCACATATATTACTGGCGTGTTCCTTAAAATTCAATTTAGTATCTATTATGCACCCTAAATATTTGATCCTCTCATCACTCATATTAAGCTTAATAAATTTAGTTTTATTAACATTCACCAGCTTATTCATCTTCAACCACTCATCAACTCTTTTCAAATCATAGTTCAATTTTTGACACATATCAGCACTATTAACAACACTTATAAAAATCAAGCTATCGTCCGCAAAAAGTTTAATACTACAATATTTCAGACATTCCTTTAAGTCATTTATATACAATTAAAACAAAAAGACCCCCAGGACAGAGCCTTGAGGAACACCCAAATTGTTCACTATTGAATTTGATAATTCCCCATTCACTCTTGTTCTCTGTTTTCTATTGCTTAATAGACGAAAACTAGTGCGAGGTTTTTGTAGGACGAAATTTTCATACTACGATTTGTGCTGTTTAATAGTTTTTAAAAAATGTCGTATGAAAATCTCGTCATACAAAAACCTCGCACTAGTTTTCGTCTATTAGAAGACATAAGCTGATTTTTTTGGCATTTTTTAGCAAATTCTGAAAAATAACCTGTTTTTCGAAGAGCTATATCTCAGTGAAGAATAAATATACATCAATTTTGGTACTAATAAAATTCTAGAAAATTTGACGTTCTACTATAAAATGGAAATGCTTTTGCTATAGAGCGTAAGGAAAAAAAGTTACTGAGGAAAAACCGTTGCAAGGTCGAAAACTTTGCAGTTACCCCTTCCCCCTCCCCCACCTCTTTTTCAATAGGGCCCTCGAGGTCCAAAACTTCGTAAAATATTTATTATCTATCCTTCAACAATATCTGATAGTTTCATTAGCTTCCGACCTTTTTCCACCTTCCACCCACTTTTTCCAACCTGTCGACTAGACTAAATGTATGCATGTGGCATATATGTGCAGTGCATATCATATAGAACGTGACTCCTTCAAGTTTTAAAATCACGATATCCCCGAAATGGTTATTCTAACAAAAAAATGATATTAACAAGTTTTGTAGATAATTTCATGGTCTACAACTTTGTCTCATGTATTTTTATGATAAAACCTACCGTTTACCAGAAAAATTGTAAAAACCATTTATTTGACCTTTTGACCTTGAATAACTTCTAACACACCAGTCGGATCGATGGGGATGTTGCTTAGTTTATTTGAAATGGTGTTCCCAACGTCTGTACCAATTTTCAGCTTTATGCGAGTTTTTGCAAACCGAAATGTCTTTTTTGACCGGACTATAAGGTACGTAGACGAAAATTAAACCAAGTGATTTGTTTTAAGATTCAGTTTAAGTTCATTATTCATTCGCACACAATTTACACAACTCAAGCATTCAGCCTTACAATCCGCCAACACATGCATTCCACCACATTTCGCACATAATTTATTCTCAGTTTTACAGTCCTTACTATTGTGATTAAATCCTAGGCAATTAAAACATCTTTCTACATACACTGATTCTTGGACAAAACACCTATCCCATCCAACACTTAGCTTACCAGCATTCATCACTACGTTAAAACTTTTAGCATCCAACTCGATCACTGCAGTAAAAGAATTTCTGTTCGCATTTTTCCACATTGCTTTGCACACTAAGTTAACATTCTTCAACATTTCATTTTGATTTTTCAAACAACTAATTAGCTCATTCTCACTCAATTTTTCACTCAAATTGCAAATTTTCACTCTTGGGTTATTTCTTTTTAAAACATTCACTTCATAATTTTTTCCTAAGCTCTCTTCTACTTTATCTTTAACTAAATGCATCGACTTCACATTTTCGCACGAGACCACGATAGCGCCCTCATCCACTTTCTTGATTCCCGACACTTGAATCGAAGACGACCCTGGGTGCCTGGGTTAACATTTAATTTAACCTCAGACTTTGTTTTATCGGCACTTTGATGCTCTTTCGGTTTAATAATTAAAGCACTTTTTTTTAACTCAAATGCGTACGATTTTTTGTCACTGTTAAGACTTGCATCTATTGTTTTTTTTATTTCCTTTATTATTTTGGTTTCACTTTGCACTTTATTTTCATTTTTCAACACATTCTCAAACTCCGATCCCAATTGATCGAAACTCTCTTTAATAATCTTAATGTTTACTTCAATATTTTTAAGAGAGACAAGTTTTTCGCGACACTGTTCACACCACGGACCAATATGCAGACCGCCAACTCGTACTCCTCTTGCCTGAAACACCCTAGAAATATTTGTTCCTGTCTGTGAATACGTGTACATCTCTCTCTGTGCATTTTGTAATGGCAACTATACCTGCGTATGCCATTTATTTTGTAGGTGTGTTTGCTAAATGGGTTTTAAAAGCCAGGGAGAGCGCCACACTCTCAAAATAAATGGCATATCAGCTGATTTTTAGCTTGTAGGCATAAAGAGAAACCATACAGTGAGTTGGCGGTCTGTATCTTATTGGTCCGTGGTTCACACAAAATAACCAAATATGGCTTATTCTCACTCACTTTTGCGATGTCAAACTCTGCAAAGTTTATGCATTTTGGATGGTACACAGACCCACAACAACCTCTGCATGACACTAACACTGACTCATTTTTGGCATTTCGGTTAGTCTTGTTGCACACAACACACACACCACTTGCACTCATATTTATGCACTATCATTAAACGTTTGAATGTATTTTATTTCTTTTGTTTTTTATTTTTCTTCGTTCTAATGTTCGATGTTCGATGTTCGAAGTTCGATCGCTCGAAATAAAAAAAAAATTGTATATCAATATTTCACACAAAATTAATTTATTAATATTTCCAAAATTAATTTGAATTTCGCGATCGCGTTTGGTTAATTTGATTCATAATTCAAAACTCTTCTGAATCAACCAAATTTTACACCAATTCAACGGTTACTTTTCCTTTAAAAAATAATCTTTAACTGCGCAAACAAATATACGTCTGTACACTGCACTACACTATTCGCAAAGTCGTTAGTTAGTTAGTTCATGATAGGGTATTAATAACCTCTTGACTGTGGGTACATTATATAAAAAAGCAGATTTTGTGCCAGAGAAACAATTTCAGAAGATTTCCGGATGCTTCTGAGCCCTTCTCTTCATACAAATACAAAGTGCAATGAAGAAAGGCAGCATTTGGCTAAGTAAAGGTAAGTTAGGGTGAGACAACGTTTATATTGCCATCAAAAAGAAAGATCCAAAACAGAATATAAGATTCTTTACATGCACTGAAAATGAATTTGAATAATATTGCAAGATCTGTAGATTCTTCAATACACTAAGCTTACCAAATCACCTCGTCCTACGAACTCCATTATCATCATATAAGGCGGCCGTATGGTACAGCAACCTAAAAACGAAACAATATTATGATGACGTCCCACTTCTTTAAGCATGTTGATTTCTGTTAAAAACTCCTGAATCTCTTCAGATGTGGGATTAGCTATAAATTAAAATTTATCAAATGAATGGAGTTAGTAAAATACATTATAAATAATTGAAAAGGGAAAATTATCTTCATCTGTCAACAACTAAAATACACTGCAGTTTAACGTTTGGATTAATCTTCTTTAGTAACGCCCTTTTGTATAGTGGTTAGTGTATTGGACTGCTACGTCGAAGGTTCCCTGATTCCAACTAAGTTTTTTACTTGTGATTATAGGAGTACTATAAGGCAAGTAATGTATGTATTCGAAAAAAAGTGGGTCCGACAACTCTGTCTGTCTGTCCGTATGTCTGTCTGTCTATATAGTTACACACATACAGCCTAAATGGCTGCTAAACCGATCTGCTTCAAACTTGGTACACAGTATTATTATAATGTCCTACAGAGAAGTTTTTGGAAATAACATTCTAGCTTTAAAACTATCAGTACCTGCCATACGATTTTTAATGAAAATTAATTTTTCTCAAATACGGCTATTACGATTTTAATATATAATATTTATATTTTGGTTGGAATAGATTTTTCAGGGAAGTTCTTATAACAGTACCTCCCATAGGACTGGTTTATTGAAATCAGATTTTCTCGTATGCCACTTTACTGATTTCGATGAAATTTTTAATGTAGAAGTCCGTTTATAGACAAAATAATACAAATTCTAAAATTTCTCAAAAAACGTTTTTTTCAGTTCTAAAAAAATTATTTTTTTTCGAAAACGGCTTGGTCAAAAAATTTTTTAAGCTGGCATATACTCAAACAAAACTTGGAATATATTTTCGAACGATTTAAAAAAAATCCTAAAATTCAAAAGAGTAAAATAAATCAGACTGCTTACTCCTTTTTTCCAAAAAAAAAAAACCTTTTGACTAGTGATTTTTAAGTGTTTAATAAAATTTCACATGATTCTTTCCTTTAATTTTTTTTCCAAAATCTAAAGCCCCCATACTGTCACACTTAAGAGCAAGTTCGTCCGACCCAGTCGTGCACTTTATTTTCTGGGTACTGCCTCTTGCAGTACATCTCTACTAGCCGACCGGATCCGGCAGTAAATGTAAGGTCTCTTCCATTCCTGCAGAGTATCAAAACATATACAAGAATGGTTGGTCTTGCCTTTTCACAATATTTATTTATTTTTATCAATTTATTTCATACTTAGAAGAGAAGATTGTATACTGGGTGCAGGTTGACCGACAGCTTCCACACCAAACGGTAACCATGGGGTTCATGAGATTTAACTTCAAAATTTTAAACCGAAAAACTCGAGCCATCTTTCTTGTTTTTGACTCGTATCGGATTAACGATTTGTAGTCTCGTTTTCTTTCTTTCTCAAATTTGGGCGAGTTTTAATAGGTGCATTCGTAAAAAAATGTTTGTTTTGTTTTGGTAAATTTTACCAGAACAAGCTCTACTGACCTGTTTGTTTTTTTCCATTTTTCAACTCTCCATTTCGTTTTTTCTCCAAAATGCTGGCAGAGTAAAGAGCGCGCTTGGCCCATCAGCAGTAAGCCCGCTCTGAAATGATTTTGGAAAGACGAAACAAGCAGGTCTAATTGCAAATTCTGTAACAATCAGTCACAAACCACAAACGTGCAACAGTTGTCCACGAGATCACCGAAGAAAATGAGCCACAGACCTTCCAAAAAAACCATGCTGGAGAAGCTATTGATTAAAAAAAATCCAACCAACCTTGAATATGTCCGAGAACGTCAAAGTTGAATTTTTTGTGTTTAGTTTTTCAGAATGGTAAGTGATATTTGTGTCGTCTATTCAAATGTTCGTGGGCTTAGGAAGAATTTCTTTTCTGTGTACGCCCATACTGTGCAATACAGGCCAGCTGTTTTGGCATTAAGTGAAACCCAGGTTGGACAGAATACTGATTTATCAGAATTTTGTTTGGTTGGATATAACTTAGTGCCATTACTTTTTTCCCACCATGGTCTTGTCGTTTATGTTAGGAATGATATTGCTTGCCTGAGCCTTCCCCAATATGGGCATTGTTCTAATACGAACTTTAATTTCCTGTGGCTCAAATTCACTGTCCGCAAGCATATCATTCATTACTGTTTTCTGTACAGGAGTCCGAATCTTGACAGCATGTCTACTTGTGATGAGTTAGATGTTTTGTCAGATTCAATTTCCCGAATTGTTTCCCATTGTCCTCACACTGAAGTCGTGATTACGGGCGACTTCAATGTACACAATTCAAGTTGGCTCCGATATTCTGGCCAGACAACACTCGAAGGAAGGTATACCGAGATCTTTGCTGAGTATAACCATCTTACCCAGCTTGTCGATGAGCCTACTCGTATACCGGATGTTGATGGGCATTCCGCCCATACTCTTGACTTGTTCCTTACTTCCCATCCTGATAAATATACTATTAAAGTAACTTCTCCATTTGGCACCTCGGACCATTGTGTCATTTCAGCTAATTTCTCGATCTCCAACCATCCAGTTAAAGAAAAAATTCCCACTAGGACCGTTTGGCAATACGAGAAAGCCAACTGGGACGGTCTGAATAATTTCTTTCGCAACTTTAACTGGTCATTATGCTTCCTCGATAATGACATTGATGCCAGTGCTGAAATGATTACAGAAGTGATTTTTCTTGGAATGAGAACTTTTGTCCCTCACAGAACAAAATGTATCAAACCAAAAGAAAAGTCTTGGTTTACCGAAGAGTGTAAAGAAGCTATCAGGTTGAAAGAAGTAAGCTTCCGATCCTACAAAGCCAACCCAACTGAGGAAAATAGGAAGAAACACAAACAAGTTAGGAACTCGTGCAACTCCGTTATACACAAAACAAAATTTTTACATGACCAGAAGTTACGGCAAAAAATTCTGCAATGTCAAAGGCAGTAAAACTTCTGGTCATTTGTAAAAAATGTCAAGAACTCAACGTCATCATCAGTTCCAACGCTCATCGTCGACGATAAACCTATTGTCAGCTCTTCAGAGAAGGCGAATATGCTCGCAGCTCATTTTGCTGCAAGTTCTACGTTGCCTGCAAGCAACAATGCCCCTCCTGTACTTGAGAACGTTAATTCTTCTATGGGACAGATATTTTTCCGCACTCGTACAGTAGCAAGAGTACTTCAAGATCTGGATATACACAAATCCGCTGGCCCGGATGGTATACCCCCTATTCTTCTGAAGAAGTGTTCTTCATCTCTGGCAAAACCACTGCGTAAGCTTTTTCATCGCTCCTATCATTCAGGAATCTTTCCTAGTAGATGGAAAACAGCATTTGTCCAGCCCGTCCCAAAAAAAGGTGACTCCTCCTCCCCCTCCTCCTACCGACCAATTGCGCTTACGTCCCTTCTTTCCAAGGTCATGGAAACGCTGATAAATCGTCAGCTCAAGAAATATCTCGAAGATCGGGAGCTTTTAAATGACCGGCAATACGACTTTCGCAGCAATCGTTCCACTGGTGATCTGATGGCATATCTCACCGAACAGTGAACAAATCTGTGCATCGCTTTGGCGAAAGCAAGATTATTGCGCTTGATATTTCAAAGGCATTTGATAGAGTTTGGCAAGAAGCTCTTTTATCGAAAATGCGTGCATTTGGTATCGATGATACTCTTATTCGTTGGATTAGAAGCTATCTTCTGGACCGTTCAATACAAGTTGTATTAGACGGTTTCAAGTCTGATCTCCACAAAATAAATGCTGGTGTGCCCCAGGGCTCCGTTCTGTCTCCGACTCTCTTTCTCATTTTTATAAATGATCTCTTGTCTGTGACTTCTAATCCATTAAATTGTTTTGCTGACGACTCAACCCTCAGCTTTTCATATACGTTTGATAATTCACGGCCTTCGCCTTCGGACGTGTTATTACAACGACACCGTATGATAAGCTCATTAAACTCCGATTTAAACAGCATTGTGAATTGGGGTATTAGAAATCGTGTGGAGTTTAATGCGTCGAAAACTCAATGCTGTCTTTTGTCGTTGAAGCTAAACATACCCCCTATGCCATTATCTATGAATGGTACTTGCATCGAAGAGGCCGAAAAGCTATCAGTACTCGGTATGTGTATCAGTGACAACCTTCGTTGGAATGATCATATACTTGAGATTGCTAAGAATGCTGCAAGATGCTTAGGCTTTCTTAATAGATGCAAGAAGTTTTTCACCCCTTCTGATCTTGCTACAATTTACAAGGCGTTTATACGCCCTAAAATCGAGTATAACTCCCATCTCTGGGCAGGTGCTTCTCAAACTTTTCTTCACCTGCTCGACAGAGTTCAGAAAAAAGCGTTAAAATTGATAGGAGAGAGAAACATTATGGAAAAATTTCCATCACTCGAACATCGTCGAAATGTTTCATGTCTTTCTTTATTTTACAGGTTCTTTTATAAAAAATGCTCACTCGAGGTAGCCAGCTGCGTTCCACCCCTTAAACATTTCCCCCGTAACACTCGTCTTGCTAGGAACGCTCATCAGTTTACACTTGAGCCCAATTTCGGATGTACCGTGAAATATAGGGATTCTTTCTTTAGCCGTACAACACGAATGTGGAATAGATTGCCTGGCACAATTTTTCCTTACCATTTTGATCTGCAGACATTCAAGATCAATGTTCATCGACACCTCCCTTCCCTTCCTCCCTAAATTCCTATCGCTCGCGCTGTGAATTATCATTAAAAGGGCTATAACAAACCCCTTGAGCGCGTGTGCATTATAAAAAAAAAAAAAAAAAAAAAAAAAAAAAACCCAAACGTGTCTTTAACACAAAGAATAGAAAAAGACAAGGATCTAGTGTTCTTTTAAATTCAATCTGAGCGAAAGTCTACAATCTTTAATGTGTAAAATACAATCGGGTTAGCCTACGGATCTTTTCCCAAGAAAATAGTTCAGTAAAAGCCTTATGAGGGAGCTTTTTATCTACCAATAATGCCTGCAGGTAAACCTAATGGCAAACTAAAACAGAACCTGCCTCTGAAATTAAATCCAAACCACTGAACTACACAAGAATTGTTGTTGTGATTTTCTATAAATTTGTCCACACCCATGGCCTTTCAATTTGACTGCAAGAAGCAGATTGATTTTTGTTTCGTTTTGCTTAATATAATAACAAAAACAACCCTCATCGTCATCGCACAAAGAACATCTAAAAGGTGTTGCCATGAATTAAAAATGATTTATATCCTGACTTGACCCTGAACTTCAAGCCAATGACATAATTCAACATCTTGTTGTCAGTAACTGCATTTCAAGTGCGTCATCTTTAAAATGCACTAAAATCAGCAAGCCTGACAGTTTTGTGTCATCTTTTAGGATAACCACTCCTTCTACATTATTCGGTTCTGTTTGCGACAGTAAATGTTGACCTCCTGGAACACTTGTGAAAGAATTTGCAATTCGATCTAAGAATCTTAGTAATCGAATCGCTAAAGTTCAGGCCCCAAAAAACTAAAAAGGATTACCCTCTTCTATCAAAATGTAAGAGGGCTACGCAGCAAAACTGCTGAAGTTTTTAAAAACTCTCAAGCATTTCCGCATGACATTTTTGCTTTTACAGAAACATGGCTCAATAGTTCATTTTTGGACACAGAAATTTTCGACAATGAGTTTTCTGTTTTTAGAAAGGACCGTCATGCGGATAAGCCGAAAGATTTGGGGGGGGGGGGGGGGGGTGTTGATTGCTGTTCGTAATTGCCTTTCATATTCCCTTGTCTCTTTTCCCTTCAATGTTTCAATTGAACTCATTTGTGTTATGGTTTCCCTTCAAACAAATGCTCTCTTTGTTATTAATGTTTACATTCCCCCGAAAAGTTCTGCATCAGTTTTTGCCGAGCTATCCTTTATCCTAGACTATATGATCGATATTGCTGGCTTAAATAGCAATATTCTACTGTTGGGCGACTTCAATTTCCCCAATATCATCTGGACCCCTTCAGAAGACGAGTCCTATTTAGAAGCATCCTTAACTTCGTCGCAACTGGAACTTCTCCTTTTGGACAATATAACTTCTACTGACTTACAGCAAGTAAGTATAGTTCGCTGTTTGGTAGCACTATCTTGAGGATTTTATTCTTTCAAATGATAGCAAACACTTTATTAATTTTACTCTGAACTTTTTATTTCTTTACTTTAAGTTAAAAAATACATATTCAAAACATAATTTTATTTTAGAAAAAAGATGGGAGTGATAATTATTTTAAAGGCACGTCTCACGTCTTTCGAGGAAGAAAAAGGAATATCAAAAAAACGAATGGCGGAATTATTGTCTAGATTTGTTTTTAAAAGAACATTGAACTGATTTTTACTATGAAATTTGGGTAGCGCTCGGAAAATACTATTTGAGTATTAAGTTGTGTTCATTCACACATGCGCTAGTGGTTTGTTTACACTTGGTTGGATTTTCTTTGGTCGTTTATGGTAGCTAAACCTCTTGTGTGGTAAGGACCACTACATCACCCTCCCCCAGTCGAGTTTCCCCCAAGGAAAACTTTCTTAGTTGTCACCTGTTTTTGTCCATCGGAAACCAAAATACTATGCGCAGGTTTGAGCCTGTCAACTGAGATCGAAGTGTTTTTATTTTGTATTTCAATGATGAAGTGCTTCCTCATTCTGCGTACTATCTTATAAGGGCCTTCATAAGGTGGCGTAAGACCAGGTCTTAATCTGTCGACTCTGAGAAACACGTATTCGCAGTCGTTTAGATGTTTGGGTACATACATATTGGAGTGGCTTTCACGAGTGTCTTTTGGAATTAGATTTCGCATAATATTCCGTAGATTCTCGATCAGTGTTTCTGGGGAGGTGTTATTAGTTTTGTCGCTGACAAAAATTTCTCTTGGTAGTCTGAGATTTTGTCCGTACACCATTTCTGCGGCTGAGCAACCTGAATCTTCCTTTATCGCAGAGCGAATGCCTAAAAGGATGATGGGTAGTTCTGAACTCCAATTTATAGTGTTGCACCGAGATCTCAATGAAGCTTTTAGCTGGCGGTGGAAACGTTCGACCATTCCGTTGGCTTGTGGGTGATAAGGTGTAGTGTGAATTTTATGTACTCCGAGCAAGTTGGAAAGCTCGCTGAACAATTTGGACTCAAATTGACTACCTTGGTCCGTTGTTATCCTCAAAGGGGTGCCAAAACGGGAAATAAAATTTTCCACAAAGGTTTTTGCTACTGTTTGTGCAGTGGTGTCTTTCAAAGAATAAGCTTCTGGCCAACGTGTAAATCTGTCTACGGCTGTCAAAATGTATGAAAACCCGTTGGATAAAAGCAGAGGACCAGCCAAGTCGAGATGTATGTGGTCGAAACGCCCTGTTGGCACTTCGAATTTACCTTGGGGTGACTTTGTGTGTCGGTGTACCTTGGACTTTTGGCACGAAATACATGACCTTGACCAATTGTTCAAGTCTTTATTCATGTTATGCCAGAAGTAGCGTTCGGATATGAGCTTTCGAGTCGCGCGAATGCTTGGATGTGAAAGACCATGAAGAATTTGGAAAACGTTCTGGCGAAGCGGTTTCGGGATATAGGGTCTGTTTTTAAGTGTGGAAGTCTCACAATAAATTTTTTAAATTTGGAAAAGCGAATTCTTTTAAATGATATTTCGAAAATTCTTTCTTGTTTTTCTCATTTAATAGTATCTGTAATTCTTCATCATTTTGTTGTAATTTGCTTATTGTTTTCAAATCTAGTTGATTTATTTCTTTGACCACCGAACTCGCAACCTCGTTTTCTTCGATGCGTGAAAGTGCATCAGCTACCGAGTTGTTTTTTCCTTTTATGTGTTGGATGTTCGCAGTGAACTGTGAAATGAAGTCTAAATGCCTTGCTTGGCGCGGACTACGTTCTATTTTAGTGGTGAGTGCAAACGTGAGAGGTTTGTGGTCGGTGAAAATAGTTATCTCCCGACCTTCAACGAAATACCTGAAGTGCTTTATGGCTAAATATATCGCCAGCAGTTCGCGGTCAAACGCTGAATACTTCATTTCAGCCAACGAGAGTTTCTTTTAAAAAAATGCCAATGGTTGCCATGATTCACTGCTCTTCTGTTGCAACACCGCTCCTACCGCTTTATCTGAAGCGTCAGTAGCGATGCTGAAATCCCCGTGCGATTTGGGGTGTGCTAAGAGTGTGATTTGTGAAAGGGCGCTTTTGGCATTTCTAAAAGCTTGGTCAACATGTTGAGGCCAGGAAAATATTTTCTTTGGATTTTTCGTTTTATTTAGTGATGATAAGTGTTCATGAAGTGGTGCTAAGATTTCTGCGAGATTTGGTAAAAATCGGTTATAATAGTTTATCATGCCAATGAATCTCTGGGTTTGCTTAATTGATGTTGGAGTGGGAAAACTATTGATCGCCTCGACTCGCTCTTTGGACGGCGTGATTCCCTCTCTACTAATGGTGTGACTTAAGAAATCAAGACTCGAAGCACCGAAAACACATTTAGAAAGATTAATGTTAACTCCATACTCCTCAAGTCTTTTAAAAAGGATTTCTAAATGTTTTGTGTGTTCTTGTTCAGTTTTGCTGGCGATAAGTAGATCGTCGATGTAAGCATAGACAAAATCTAAATTGAAACAAACAGTGTTTATGAATCGTTGAAATGTTTGTGCAGCATTTCGAAGACCAAATGGCATTCGAAGCCACTCAAACAACCCGAAAGGAGTGGTCAAGGCTGTCTTATGAACATCTTCAGGGGCTACGGGGATAAGGTGATATGCTCTAATGATGTCGAGTTTGGAGAAAAATGTGCAACCTTCCACGTTCATTGAAAAATCTTGAATGTGTCGGATTGGGTGACGATCAGGCACTGTGGCGGCGTTAAGCCTACGGTAGTCACCGCAAGGTCTCCAATCTTGATTGTTTTTCTTTTTTACCATGTGTAGAGGAGAGCAAGTGTGAGAAGCTGATGGCTGGCAAATGCCGAGTTGATTCATGTACTCGAATTCAGCTTTAGCTGCCTTATGCCTCGTAGCGTCCAGGCGTCTAGGACGGGAGACTGGAAGAGGTCCTTTGGTAACGATGTGGTGGACTATGGGGTGTTTTATTGGAGCGAAATAATCTGGTTCCTGAGTTAAAGTGGGGAATTTCTTTAAAATTTTGTTATATTCTTCGTTAATTTGAAACTGTATTGGAGTTGGGTCATCCGACCAGACAATCGAAGCGTTGGCGTGTATTTTTGTTAACGGATCTATTATTCTTTTATTTTTCATGTCAACTTGTAATCCAAATTTGGATAAAAAATCGGCTCCCAAAATGGGTCGATTTACTGCAGCTTGAATGAATGAATGAACGAGGTTCCGTCTTAGGCCTATGTTAACATTGAGAAGCTTCGAACCAAAAGTTGGAATAGTAGTGCCGGTAGCGGCGGATAATAAGAAAAATGAATTGAAGTTTTGTTTTGAAATTAATTTGTTTGGTTTGAAAGGAAGAACTGAAAGGTCAGCGCCAGTATCGACGAGAAATAGCAAATTATTGTTACTATCTTTAATGAAGAGGCGGCGACTGGAACTCTTCTGCATGTTTGCCGCTGCAACAGCAGGTTCAATTAGTTTGGGGAATTTGACGGAGTTTGAAATTTTATTTTTTCGAAGTTGCATGGTTTCTCACACTTTCGCGCATTGTTTTTATAACGCCTATGGTACCAACAAATGTCGGAAGTTGGCCTTGAATTCGTGCGCGAGTGTGAACGGTTATTTTTGAAATTATGTCGATGTCTACTATTTGAACGAGCGCGCAAGGAAATCGCTTCAATTTTTGATTCTATTCTTGCTAACTTATCTTCAAAGTTTCTATTGTTGTTATTGGATGGAGTGAAACTTTGAGATGCGGAAACAGTAAAGATATTTGCTCCCTGAGATGCTTCATAAATCTTATCTGCTAATGAAGATAGTTCTTCAAGTGACTTCTCCCCTACAGACAATAGAGCGATATTTATATGCTGAGGTAAGCGTCGTAACCACAAATTTTTTATAATTTCATCGTTAAAGGATGTTCCTGCAAGTATCTTCATTGATCTGAAAACCTCAGATGGTTTGCGATCCCCAATGTCTGCTTTTTCAACTAGTGATTCCAAACGTTTAGTTTCCGAGACTGAATGTCTCTGAATTAAGGCAGCTTTTAATGATGCATACTTGTCGTTTGCTGGTAGGTTGGAAAGGATATCTATAACTGAATCGCAAGTGTCTGAAGGCAACGAAGCTACTGTTAGACAGTATTTGGTCTCTGAGCTGGTTATCCTGTGCACAGTAAATTGTGCCTCAGCTTGAATGAACCAAGTGACCGGATTCGCATTCCAAAATGTAGGAAGACGTACTCGTATTGAGTTCACTTCTTCGGGGAAACCCGACCGGTTTGCATTGATGCCTTGATTCAAATTAACATTCTGATTCGCATTGCTGTTTCCACTTGTAATTCCCCCTTCTGTTAAATTATCTTGGGGATTTTGTCATTTTCGGTTTAACTTCTAGCATCAAATGAACAAGCAGACTTCGCCAAAGAATATAAAACCCGACGGATTACAATGCGAATCACAATGTGTGCTAAAATGGTTTTTTTTTTAAATAAATCACAAGCTCCAGAATAATTATCTAAAACAACCAAAGAACACCCAAAATCATGCTGAATCCACGTAATAAATTTTTTAAAATGGTGTTTTATTGTTATATTATGATGTTAACACCCTATGCTAACACCATACACGAAAGTTATAATTGCAATATACGTTTTCTAGAATAATGAAATAATTTTAATCAGGATGACAATGTTCTTCTAAATTTTTTTAAATTAAGCGGGAAAAATTTTAGGTACCAAAAGTAAAATGGCGGTGTGATATCGAAAAACGGTATAATATATGTATATGCGCCAATAAAAAATAACGGGAAGATGAAAAATGAATTTTATGAACGTGCTGTGCTATTGAAAAATCACTCTCACCTGTAAATAATAAATTTAAATTTTTATAAATGTTGTTGGGAAATTCTCTTCATATTTGATGCTGCTTTTCTTGTTGCCTTACTTAACTTTCTGCTTTTCTGGTTGGGCGCTGTTGTGTGTGACTGGAAGTGCGCTGTTGGCGTTGACAAGTAGTTGCTGAATGCTGGTATACGATATACTATGTCGTTTTCAGGAAATAATTGAAGTCTTTGTAAAGTTCCAAAAAAAAAAATGGGCGTGGACGCAGGGCGATCTTGTGTCGCAAACCGTGTCAATAATTGTTGTTAGTGTGAACAACCATTGCACACTGGTATGCCACTGGATCACTGTATGCTTATGAGGGCAACGTGTCTGGAGCGTCGCCTCTATGTGATCGGTGATGGTGGCGGAGCGACAAAATTGGATGGGCGGCAGGATTGTCGAAGTTGGTAAAATGGCCAATTGGTGGTGTGGCGGACGTGGTGGTTTTAGAACGATGGTTTTTATTGCCGACTGGCTTTGTGATACGACAGCGTGTTTGCTCCTTTGTAAAAAAAAATAACCTCGAGAAAAAAAATTTTTTTTTCTTCTCTGCGTGCTCTCGGGGTCACCAATATAGTTCGCTGTTTGGTAGCACTATCTTGAGGATTTTATTCTTTCAAATGATAGCAAACACTTTATTAATTTTACTCTGAACTTTTTATTTCTTTACTTTAAGTTAAAAAATACATATTCAAAACATAATTTTATTTTAGAAAAAAGATGGGAGTGATAATTATTTTAAAGGCACGTCTCACGTCTTTCGAGGAAGAAAAAGGAATATCAAAAAAAAGGAAGGCGGAATTATTGTCTAGATTTGTTTTTAAAAGAACATTGAACTGATTTTTACTATGAAATTTGGGTAGCGCTCGGAAAATACTATTTGAGTATTAAGTTGTGTTCATTCACACATGCGCTAGTGGTTTGTTTACACTTGGTTGGATTTTCTTTGGTCGTTTATGGTAGCTAAACCTCTTGTGTGGTAAGGACCACTACAGTAAGCTGTATTAAAAATTTTAAAAATCGAACTCCTGATTTAGTCTTTTCCTCTGACGCTGTTAGTACGGTAGTGGTAGAATCTACCTCTGCCATTTCTAACGTAGACTCCTACTATCCTCCATTTAATATATTTTTTGACATGAGCAGCCATTTACTCAATAACAGTTATGCTCAAGACTCTTCTTGGTTTACGTAAAGCAGACTTTCAATTACTTTACGACAATTTGAATGCTTTTAATATTTCGAATATTCATGTTTGCTCTAACATTGAAGATGCAGTTACTCAATTTTACGAAATTTTCAATAGCTGCTTGATTAATTCAATTCCTCTTAAGTTATCTAAAAATATAAACTCTGGCCATCCGTGGTACACAAAAGAACTCAAATCTTTACGTAATAGACGAAATAAGGCTTGGAAGTCTTATATTAAAAATCTCTCAATTTCTGATCTTAATGTGTTTCGTGCACTTTTTGAAGAGTTTAATTTACTTTCCAGAAACCTATATGCAATATGCAGCTTATGTGAAGGAAATTGAAATTTCGTTGAAGATTGATCCAAAGAAATTTTGGATGTTTGTAAATTTAAAGAAGAAGTCTGATGGGTACCCAGTGAACTTTGTTTACAAAGATTTCGCTTTGACAAGCTCACCTGAGATATGCAATGCGTTTGCAAAGCATTTCAGTAAGTCTTTTATTGAAAATCCTGTCAATATAGACTCTGATTTCTTTGACTACTCCCGTGATTTCCCCCAAGCCACTTTTAACAACATCCACATTGATAATGATAAAGTTTTGCATTATCTTTCATTGCGGAAAGATGATTATTCTCCCGATCCTGATGGCATTCCTCCTAAAATGTTAAAAAATGCTCCTCCGTTTTGGCTTCTCCCTTGCAATTTCTTTTCAAGCTATCCCTTAAGTCCGGTAAATTTCCTCAAGTATGGAAAGATTCATTCGTTACTCCCGTCTTCAAAAAGGGTAATAAGTCCGATATCACCAACTACAGACCGATTTCTAAACTGTCTTCTATTCCAAAGCTTTTCGAATAAGTAGTTTGTAATAGCATAACGTTTTTCTGCAAACATTTAATCTGCCATCAACAACACGGCTTCATGCAGAAGCGGTCTACTGTCACAAACTTATTAACCTTTATAAACAAGTGCTCAAGGGCATTAGAGAGTGGCCATGAGCTGGATTGTATCTACACAGATTTCTCAAAAGCTTTTGACCAACTCTCACATGAAATCATCATTTTCAAATTGAAAGCTTTAGGTTTCCCTGTAGGATTTGTTAATTGGATATATTCATATCTCCGAAACAGATCATACATAGTTAAGTTCAGAAATTTGTTTTCTAACCCTTTCCCAGCAAAATCAGGAGTCCCACAAGGCAGCCATCTTGGCCCGTTACTGTTTATACTAGCTATCAATGACGCAATTTCGTGTATTCATTCTAGTAAGATCCTTGTTTTCGCTGACGATATGAAAATTTTCAAATCTATTAACTCAGCTAATGACCGCGTATAATTGCAAGCCGACATCGACAGATTTGTTATGTGGTGTAGCAGGAATTGTTTAAGCCTGAATCCAGCGAAATTTCAGACTATGATATTTTCAAGGAAACGGGTACCAAGTACACACGGCTATTACATTTCACAACAAGTTTTGCATCGCGTTTTTAGTTTTAAAGATCTGGGAGTAAATTTTAGTCCAGACTTGAGTTTCACGGAACACATCAACTTTATTGTTAAAAAAGCTAATTCCATGTTGAGATTTGTTAAAAGATGGTCGAAGGAATTTCAAAATCCTTATGTAACCCTAGCTTTATATAACTGTCATGTTCGCCCCCATCTAGAATATGCATCACAGGTATGGTTCTTGCTACGAAGCTCATAAGTCGAGGATAGAGGCAGTTCAGCGTAATTTTATTCGATTTGCTTTAAAAGGTCTCTACTGGGCAGATCCATACAACCTCCCACCTTATGAACACCGGATTCAACTTCTACAGATTCAAACTTTGTCACAAAGGCGTATTAACAATGATGTTATTTTTATTCACCAACTTTTAACGGGATCTTTGGACTCACCCGATCTTCTATCATGTGTAAGTTTTAACTATTGCATTGTCCCCAACAATGTACTAATTATGGCATGAATGAACCTCTTACCCGCATGTGCAAACTTTTCAACTCAAATAAAAGTATTGTTGATTTTAATATTAGTAAATCCTGTCTAAAAAAAACATTCAAAACCAGTGCACCACGCTCATAGTATATGTTTAGTATGCACTCAATGTTTTTGTATCTATTTTGTATAAATGTATTTTTTGTTTATTTATTTTTACTTGCTCTATAGGGCAAGTATTGGTTTCGTGCAGAAAAAAAATCGAGGTTTTAATCAAACATGACATTACGATGATAGAGAAGCCCAAAAAAGTGGTTTTCGCCATACCGTCCGTCGGTCTGTCTGTGCGTCTGTGCGGATGTGCGCTTATGTTACAGCCTAAACGGCTTGACGGATTTTCTTCAAACTTGGTATATAGCAGTTTGAAGAAAAACCATTGTCGAGGTTTTTTTCTATTTCGTTTTAGCCCGGCTCAAACTGGTACCTTTCGAGTAACGGTTTTTTTCATTTTCGATTTGCTCGAAAACGGCTCCAACGATTTTGATTAAACTTAAAATTTAGCTAACTTTAAGCATTTCTAACATAACTGCGTTTTTTGTTTTTGGTTCAAATGGTCGTAACGAAAATCAGGTTTTAACGGCTTTTTTCAAATAGCCATAAGTTCACAACGGCTTGATTGAATCAACTCAAATTTAGTTTGACATAGTTTTTCATAGTCTTCTATAGGATGGTTTAGTAAATTTTTCACTGAAACCTTTCTAAGCGGTGGCTTCCATACAACGAGCCGTTGAGTTTAAGCCAACTTTTTTTGGTTTTTTCTAGTTTTCTCGAAAACGGCTCTAACGATTTTGATTAAACTGTGTGTGTTATATTCTTTTAGTGTTTTTAAGAGAACTGCGTTTATAGTTTTTGGCTAAAAATGCAAATAACGGAGATCTGCTTTTAACGGCTTTTTTCAAATGGCCATAAGTTGTCAACGGTTGCATTTAATTCACTCAAACTTTGTTTGGTATAGTTCCTTACAGCTTCCTATCAGATGGCATTGATTTTTTTCAGTTTCTCTTTTTTAAATGGTGGCTCCTATACAAAGAGCCACTAGATTTTGGCCAATTTTTTCATTTTTTCTAATTTACTCAAAAAAGGCTCCCCCGATTTTTATGAAACTTTGTATGTAACATACAGAGAATACTTCAAAGAAAACTGCATTTTTAGTTTTTGGCTACACATGATAATAGCGAAAATTGCTTTTAACAGTTTTATTAATTTGGCCATAAGTGGACATTTGTATCATTTATAACACCCAGAAGATAACGTCTTAATATTAAATATTAAAGGTTTCTTAACGTTTACCAAATTTTTCTAAAATACCTGCACTAAATGATGTAGCCAGTGAGCACATAATATATGTTGGCTAATCTCTGATTGTAAATTAATGCTTGATATAAGCTTCTTACTCTCGAGAACTGATAGAAAAAAAAAAGAAAAAAAAGGGATCTCGCTACTGCATGTCTATGTTGAAATTTATATTTTTAGCTTTTTCAGCTTTTGATTGAAGGAAGGTGTTGTCATTTGTTTTTAAAATTTAAATTTAAAAAAAAAATTAGTTTGAAAATGTATTTTAATTTTTTTTGTTTTGCAAAATCTTGAGTTCGAATATTAATTTTTCTGAAAAGGTTATCTAGAATAACTTTATTAAAAAAAAAACAAAAAGTGAAGAGATTTTTGGCTTTACAAAAAGGTGTAGCGTGGCATTGTAAGAATTGCTGTTATTTTTAAATATTTCTTTCCAGTTTAAGTCAAAGTGACCCCTCCTGGCTAAACGGAGGAGAATATATAATTTACCCCATGTTTGTCGCACTAAAATCTTGCCAGACAACATGATGAATGGTTGAATGCACACGTCAATAAACAAAACTGCCGTATTTGGAGTGATGATAATCCTCATTTATAGATAATAAGAAGTAAATATATCCCGTTTATTTCGAGATTTCGATATTTCGTTACATTCGGTGCAGATATATTCATATTTATCTTTATTTTTATTTATTTTTGCTTTTTTGAGGCAAAAATAAAATTTTAATTAAATTTCTACGTTACAAAATGGCGACCAATGTGGGGCACACAATAGTGGGCACGAGTACGATAACTTGGCAGCCAAGAATTGATAACGGTTTTTTGTAGAGGGGTTAAATACAAGCATTTTTTATTATGGGAGGGGGGGTCCATCTCACCCCGTTTAGAAGGTAGGGGCGATTTTCGAAAAAAATAACTTAAAATGGAAATCAAAATCTTAAAAAAGAATTTCATTACTTACAATGAAGTTTTATACCGGTTTTAAAAGCCAGAAATCTGTTCTTCAATTTTAAATTAAAATAAAATTATAGATGTCAATCGTTTTAAAATCTTTTGCATGCAAACTCATTGATTAAAAAAAAAAAAAAAAAAGTTTACACCAATTTCTTTCAAAATTGTAAAATAAAGTGCTAAATTAACTTTTTGTCATCAGGGCCTATATCAATTCTTAATCGAATACAAAAAACCGAATCTTTTTATGTCTTCTAGTTACTGAGAAAATTGAAAATTTCCAAAACTACTTTTGTAATCAAGTTGTATTATTTTTGGTATTTGAGTAAACTTGCTTACCATACATTTCTAACACACATTCCAGACGTCAGGCAGACGAACTCAAACAGTTTATGGTATCAACAGTACCTGGGTGGCCCGCTTCACGGGATCTAGGGATTTTAATCCCCTTTTTAAGGGTATGTGTATATGTCAGGCAGGCGCCTGTGTCAATAGTATTTGTTATCAATTGTACCTGGGTGGCCCGCTTCGCGGGATCTTTTGATTTTCTCCTACTTTTTCGGGGGCACACCGCGCTCACGCAACTTCGTTGCTCCGCTAAGGGTATGTTGATTTGTCAGGCAGGCGCCTCTGTCAATATTATTTGTAATCAATTGTACCTCCTTCTCCTCCTTTTCTAGCCAATTTAGCATTTAATTTCACAATTTGGAAAAAAATGGTCTAAACTTTTTTTTTTATCAAAATTTTGAGTTTGAAAACTATTGGCATAAATGAAAAAAATTTAAATTGAAAATTAAAGAACTGAGTTCTTTCTTTCGAACCCGTTATAGTTGTTTATTTTAGGTGTTGCCGTTGTTTTTTAATTTTTTTTTTATTAAAAGTCATTTTTTTTCGAAAATTGCCCTTACCTTCTAAACGGGGTGAGATAGACCCCCCTCCCATAGTAAGAAATGCTTGTATTTAACCCCTCTATGAAACCGCGTTATCAAATCTTGGCGGCCAAGTTATCGTACTCTCCCATTAATCTGTCTCTCGGGCCTCGTTTGTGCATAGGGATTTAATAATATTTTACGTTACAGGATGGCGCCCAAAGTGGGGCACACATTTGCGTGTCTCTCGGTCGCAGTTTGTTCGTAGGGATTTAATAATTTGCATTACAGGATGGAGACACCTTTACATTTACAAAAGCCGACTGTTGTGTGCGCTTTAATTTTGACAGTAAAGCACCATAAAAAGATTGCATACTTTTGGGAACAATATAAAACTTTGAATTGATATGACTTCTAAATGGTCAACGGTATGCGAAAACTTTCGTTAGCAATTTTATTTGAAATTTACTAATAAAAATTATTCTCTCAAAGAATCGTTAACTTTAACGGTTCCAAGATATTCAAAAATAACGAAAACTATCTGCCCAAGTTTAATTTTTTTTTTGATTATCTTCGAGACTAAAATGCATTTAACTACATATATACTCAGTTTTTAGTGTTTGAACTTGAAATAAAATGAACGTTTTTTCAAAATTTCATTCAATTTGATAAATGATTTTTCAAAAACTTAACTGAATAAATATTAAAGGTTTGATAAAAAAACACTTACATTTTAACTGCTTAACTGCAACAATAGTTGTGCCTTTCATTCGCAGTAAATTTTTGGCAGTTGCCTTAAATACACGCCCAAAAGCTCCGATCCCAATTTCCGGGCCAATGCACAAAGCTGATTGAGGAATTTCAAATATGTCTGCCAGTCCTTTATACTGGGCATCCTTTAAATTATACAAAATTATAGCATTATATTAGTCTGACTATCTCTACGTTGTTTATATAATTTGTATATTTAGGTACCCTAATATCTTTGTCCACGTAGAGTATGTTGTCTTCCATTGTGCTAAAATAATTATAATTGAAAATAAATGAAATGTACATTTATGTGGTTTGAAATTTAAAAAATCTTTAAACTTACTCTGGGGTAAAACTGTTTCCATAATGAGAATATATTACGGGTGGAACATTTTTGATTTTCTTTCTGCTCCGACGTCGAAAGTAAAATATGGCATATATTGTTAAGCAACACACAGTGAGGAAACTCACAACTACGACACCCACTTTCTGTGAAAAGAAAGAAGATATAATAATTTCAATTTTTCTAGCAAGGACGAGCTTAAGGAATGTGAGACGAAAATTTTAGTCATATATCTAAGATTTAACTCAATTAAATTAAACAAACAAATAGACCATCTGCCTTAAACACTAACCATATCTCCCAAATTGTAAGTAATTTTTTACATACTAGCATACTTTCTGGTGCCATGAACTAAGGCCATACGAATTAAGGCCATAATGGCGTTAATTCACATTTAAGTGTGTACTAGCACCATATCCAAGATATGGCTTGAATTCACTTTTAAATGAGAACTATAGCCATAGGCCCAATGTGAACTAATGCCATAAAATTTTTTGATCTCTGGGGTACAGTTAGTACAAGAAAACAACGGACATTAGGTGGGTGAGGAGATAGACGAGGAGGCAGATGAGGAGGCAGGCGAGGAGACAGACGAGGAGGCAGACGAGCAGGCCGCCTGCTCCTCATCTGCCTCCTCGTCTGCACCCTTGTCTGCCTCCTCGTCTGCCCCCTCGCGGGCTCCTCGTCTGCCTCCTCGTCTGTCTCCTCGCCTGCCTCCTCATCTGCCTCCTCTTCTGCCTCCTTGTCCATCTCCTCACCCACCTAACGTCCATTTTTCAAAATGAACTAACGCCATACGGCTTAAGTTCTCCTTTTAAGTTGAATTGAGGCCATATCCTGATTATGGCACTAATTCGTACTTAGATGTAAATTTACGCCATTATGGCCTTAATTCGTATGGTCTTCGTGCATGGCACCATACTTTCTATAAGTTTCTTTCTAGGAATCAACTCATTGTGGAAACCATTGAAACAAGCAAAACTGCGTCTGCTCAATTTCGACACTATGTCTATCCGCACCCAAAAGTTTCACTAGTTTTGCCAAAGTCAAACTTACTGGCTGCGCACAATGGTGTAGCAGTAGCAGTAGCACGCAGCAATGTCAAAGTTAAATGTATGTAAATCGTATTGCACGGCTACAATGTGAAGTAGCAGATGTAGCAGAGAGAGTCACTAAAGTACAAGTCGACTCGACTTGAACTTCACGACCTGCTGCGCTGCAAAACAACAAGAAACCAAAATGGCAGACATGATTTTTGTTTGAGTTCAGTGCTACACATTGTATTCGTGTATGCTGCTTTGTGAGCTACTTTTTTTGGCATTTACTTTGACATTGCTGCGTGCTACTGCTACTGCTACACCATTGTGCGCAGCCAGTTAAGTATGCTACCTGATTCACATTACGAAAAGGATTTTTCCTCGTTCACATAATTAAATACCCGTCATCATTGCATATATAAACTATAGTATTACCACTTGCAGCGCCGGATCTAGGATTTGTTCAAGGGGGGGCAAAAGTTGAATTTGGCGCCCCCCCAGCAATTTTTTTTTCTTTTTTAAGTTTACGTACAAAACTTGAACTCGTATCGTTAACCTGTTTTTATCCTTATGCTCTAATGCTTGATGCTGTTGACAATAGCTTATGTACGATACATGTCATAAAAGTCTGTGTGAACCAACCTAAGAAAATAAGGTATTGCTAAGGGTTCTCATGTTACTGATTACTCAAAATGCAATCTTGGCGTATGTGCAAAATAAAACCTTTGGGGTATGTGCCATAATCCAGATTGATTTGATAATTTTTCTATTTCGATAAACGACAGCGGAGAACCTGCTAATGTTGTTCATAAAAAGTTAAAAGGCTCTATGCTTATTTGTGATTCTGCCCGATATTTTGATTGCACATTTAACTTTTACTCACCGACATACAAAATCATAACTAATCCATAGAAAACAACTTTAGTGAAATAGCTCAGTAGTACACAACAAAAATTCTTTTTCATTTTTACTTGCTCTATAGGGCAAGTATTGGTTTCGTGCAGAAAAAAAAATCGTTTTAATCAAACATGACATTACGATGACGATGATAGAGAAGCCCAAAAAAGTGGTTTTCGCCATACCGTCCGTCGGTCTATCTGTGCGGTTGTGTTAATGTGTGCTTTTTCACGTCATGCTACAGCCTAAACAGCTTGACAGATTTTCTTCAAACTTGGTATATAGCAGTTTGAAGAAAAATGGTTGTCGAGGTTTTTTTTTTGTTTTGTTTTAGCCCGGCTCAAACTGGTACCTTTCATGTAGTTTTTTTTCATTTTGAATTTGCTCGAAAACGGCTCTAACGATTTTGATTAAACTCAGAATTTAACTTACCTAAGATATTTCTAACAAACTAGCGTTTTTCGTTTTTGGCTTAAATGGTCGTAACGAAAATCAGGTTTAAACGGCTTTTTTAAATGGCCATAATTTCATCATTCTATTGCACCCACAGAGCAAGTACGTGCGACCCAGTCGTGCATTTTATTTATTTCAAACATTTAACTATTATCTTTTGATAAAAAATTAAGACCACTTTTAAAAAACTCGTACATTAGAAATTTTATAGTTCACTAGCTATTCCGACAGACGTTGTGCTGCCCTAACGAGCATCAGATAGCGCGATGATACAAACCATGATAGATACAAAAATGTTGAACATTGAGGGATAAGTTTGACTTCTTAATTATATTTATACCGTCCATTTAATTGGTCTAAGATATTAGAACATGGATTATTTTTTTAAAATTAAATAAACTCAGAAAAGTACGTATACGCCCGAGTGTACAATACTGTTTTAGTGTTGTTTTTAGGTTGAGAAATGGGCATCTGCAACAAATTTTTCTTTTAAGTTCAATTAGTTCGCTAGTTAACCTTTTTCATACTAAATCAACAGCAGTTTTAAATCAAATCATAACACAAGATAATTTGCATTTGAAAATATTTCAGTTTGGTTTTTCTGATCGCTATAACTTGGCCCCTAAGTCTTATATCAGTTTTTTGCTTTTAGCCCATTTCACCCTACTAACAGCTTAGTCTTGCCTAAGATTTTTATCACCTATTCCACGCGCAAATTACAACCTTTCAATCTTTGTGGTTTCTGAGTTAAGTCTTAGTAAGCAAACAAATAATATATATGAATATAGTATTTAGTTTTAACTGACTCCCGAAAGCACTAGAATCGCACGTTTCCCAAACGAAACATAAAAACTTGAAATTTCTGAATCCGTTGAAATCGTAGCCATCCTTTCGATGGAATTTGACTTTTTTTTATTTTAAAGTTTTTTAGGATAAGCCGCGTAAAAATATATTAAATATTTAGTGAGTGCAATTCTGTACTCACCCCGAACGTTTCGCTACAAATTACATTGAGCGTGGTCACCGGGAAACTGCCAGTAAAATGTTATAAAAGATTTTGGCTACGCAAGGGATAGCGGTGCGTAGGAGGTTCAATCTCTTGTTTTTTTTTAACTTGACAAACGGTCTATGGTCTTAGATTTCAAGAATTCCACATAAACATCCCAAGAATGTGTCGCTTCTATGATTACTGAATTTGTATCGAAGTTGACCCTTTTGTTATTAAATTCTTATTTTTTTTTTAATAACGCTATTATTTCAGAACATCAAGGCATTAAGCCAAAAAAAAATAACTTTTATAGATCCAGGTTCTGAAACGAGTCAAAAATATCAATCATCAACTCAAACTGAAATGATTTATCCATTATACAATGCTTTAGTAGCATTTAGTAAGTAATGCAGATATACATTATGATTTTAAGAAAGCTTCCTCATATTTGAAACTTGTTTCAGCAAATAAGATACTGGAAATGGAATCTTACTTGTAAAGTATATACTTGGAGACCTTTATTTTTACTCTCGTTTCTTGCGCCCCCATCAGGGGCGACGAATTTGTTTAAAGGGCGACAAAAGTGGTTCATTACATATTTTATATTTGGAACAAGAAATAAATAAACATAGCAGCATTTTAAAATTTTTTTTACTCTCCCTTCCTTGTTCATCTTTTAATTTTGCGCCCTGCTGAAGGGCAACGAATTTGTTTATCATTTTCAAAAGTTGAAGACCTTTATTTTTTTTTACTCTCGTTTCTCTCTTCATCTTCCAATTTTGCGCCCCCATGAGGGGCGACGAATTTGTTTAAAGGGCGACGAAAGTGGTTCATTACATATTTCTTTCATATTTGGAACAAGAAATAAATAAACATTGCATTACTTTGCCGCCCTGTTCAAATGTTGAATACCTTTTTTTTTGCTCTCCTATATTTCTTCATCTTCCATTTGGCGCCCCCCAAGGCCAGGCGCCCGGGGCAAGTGCCCCCCTTTGCCCCCCCCCCTAGATCCGGCGTTGACCACATGAGGTGCGCCATCTATCGACGAAAAACTAAGCTCTAGAATACCATGGGAAACAGCAACAACAATTTCCACCATTTTAATTGTTGTTGTTGCTTCCCATGGTATTCTAGAGCTTAGTTTTACGAGGTGCGCTACTATCGACGTATATTGATGTATATTATACAATGCCGTCATTCAATTTCTTTTCTGGGCTTCATCATCAGATTTGGATTCAACAATATGTCGCATGTGTCGACTCAACAATGAATATTCTGTGGCTGACAGCTGAGTTTTATTTATATTTGTGCTTCTTGTATGGATGCTGACTTCAAATTAAGAAGGGAAATTCTCTACTCAGAATGGTCAGAAATGTTATTTTTATACCAATAAAATGGTTTCATATGACTACCCGATGCTTCTGCACGATGCAAATGCTTTATTTTTTTAAAATACAATTAAACACTAAGTCATCACCCTATCGGAAGACGGGTTAGTTTTTGCAAAAGCTTAGAATTTGCCAATAATTTTCTTTAATGTATTACATCGTATTTACTTAAAAAAGCATTATAGTGTAGTTTTTCCCAATGTTTGTTCTAATCAATTTATTGTTAATTCAAGCATTCCCCAGGGCAGCTATTAGATGGGCCGTTTTGTTTTTACTTTTTATAAATGATATCGTTTTAATTACAATTGTCCTAAATTCTTGTGTTCTTACTTATGCTAATGACATTATACTTTACATGAGAATTAAATTTGAAACAGATTATTAACTTTTACAAGACGATCTATTTATTAAGATTCGGGGAGTGGTGCAATATTAAAATACTTATACTAAACGTTGACAAGTGAAAGGTTATGACTTATGAGCCTAACACACAAAAAAAGTCCCCCAACATACACTTAGTCATTTGATTCGAACCCTTTGATTGAAGTTTCAGCTTTCTCAGATCTAGGAATCATTTTAGACTCAAAGTTGACCTTTATCGATAACTTAGATCACATTATTGAAAGAGCCATTAAAATATTAGCATTTATTAAAACATCCTCACGCGACTTTAAGGATCCCTATGTTCTCAGTTGTTTATTTTGTTTGTGAGATCGATTCTTGAGTACGGCTGTGTGGTCCTGAAACCTCACTACACATTCACACATCTAGACTTGAAGCAGTTCAACGAAGGGGTTTGCGATTCTGTTTCCGTTTTCTTCCTTGCTCTTAGAAATCACCACTTCCCTTGTATTCTCATAGGTTGGTTTTGATAAATCTTCCATCAGAAAAAAGTGGGCCCGATAATTCTGTCTGTTTATGTGTATCGGCACCTACAGCCTAAACGGCTGAACCGATTTGCTTCAAACTTGGTACGAAGTATTATTGTGACGTCTTACAGAGGGGTTTTTGGAATCAGCATTCTAGTTCTAAAACTAACGGAACCTGCCATACGATTTCTAAAAACGTGAAGTGTAGTGTTTTCTGTTTGAATTTTTTTTCTATTTTTTTTTATTCCGAAAACTGTTTAATATATTTTTTTTAAATTTTATTTTTTTTGATAAAAATTGCAAAGTGCTAGAAGCTGGCATACTCAAAAAACTGTTTTTTGAAAAAAAAACTGGTCGAACGATTTTGAAAAAAAATTCTTCAAAAATACAGAAAACATTCTTTTTTTGTTCAATATCTTGCACTTTTCCCTGGGGCTTGAAAGTAGTTTATTTTTTGTTTGTAATTTTTTTTAAATAAAAGAACCATACCTAATATCCTTTTTCTAGTGCCGGTTTAAAAAAAATCGTAGCATGTAAAAGAACTTCAATATAACAACATTTATATTGTCGTTTGAGTATAGGAAACCAATACAACTTCAACATATTTTTTTAATTTTTTTTTGGTATTTTGTGTATCAATCGCAATAAAAATCAGAACAATTTTTCTCACCTTATTTTTAATTTTAATTTTTGAAAAGTGGTCTGTTTTACGTTTTTACTAGTAAAATTCCAGAATCACACACACATAGAAATTTGCAGTTCGAAAGAATGCTGTTGGCACTTCTGAGCTTTCTCTTTATTCTCTTTGATTTTTCAAAAGAAGATTTGTACCTGCTACCACTGAGCTCTCATATTTTGTTCCTATTGACTTGACTGGAGTGGAGATGGAGACTAGACTCAATTTTTTAATTCCAATTATAGGTATATGTACTATAAGGCAAGTTATGGATTCGTGCAAAAAAAAATTTCAGATAACAATATACACATGACATTACGATAATGGAGAAGTCGAAAAAAGTGGGTCTATAAACTCCGTCCGTCTGGCTGTCTGTCTGTCTATTCGCACCTCTAGAGCCTGAATGGATGGGCCGATTTGCTTCAAATTTGGTATTAAATAGCTGTTTGGAATTCAATAGTGGGATTTTTTCCATTGTTGCTCGAGGTCGAAAAATAACAGTAGGTACCTGCCATACAATCGTGAGGAAAATAAAATGCATGACTGGGTCACACGTAATTTCTCTGTGGGTGCAATAGTACGACAAAAACAAAGTTTTAGAACAATATGAAAAATTGGAAAAAACTAAAAAAGTTCGGCCAAAACTGGAAAACCCGATATACAAAAGTTTAAGTTAAGAAACCTTTAGTATATCAAATTTAGATGTCATCTTTTGTGTGCTATAAGTGATATAAATGTCCGCTTATGGCCAAATTAAGAAAATTGTTAAAATAAATTTCCGTTACTATCATTTGTAGCCAAAAACTTAAATGCAGTTTTCTTCAAAAAATTCTATGTATATTACATACAAAGTTTAATAAAAATCGGCAGAATATTTTTTAAGTAAATTAGAAAAAACTACATAATTTGGATAAAAACTAGTGGCTTTCTGTATGGGAGCCACCATTTAAAAAAGACAAACCGACAAAAATGCAATGCCATCTGAAAGAGAGTTGTAAGGAACTATACCAAACAAAGTTTGTTTGAATTCGATACAACCGTTGACAACTTATGGCCATTTGAAAAAAGACTTTAAGACCAGATCTCCGTTATTAGCATTTTTTGACAAAAACTAAAAACGCAGTTCTCTTAAGAACACTAAAAAAATATAACACACAAAGTTTAATCAAAATCGTTACATCCATTTTTGAGCAAATGAGAAAAAACCAAAAAAAAAAAAAAAAAAAGGGCTACAACTGAACGACTCGTTGTATGGGAGCTACAATTTAGAAAGGCTTCACTGAAAAATGTACAAAGCTATCCTATAGATAGAACACTATAAAGAACGATGCCAAACGAAGTTTGAGTCAATTCAATCAAGCTGTTGCGAACTTATGGCCATTTAAAAAGAGCCTTTTAAACCTGATTTTCGTTACAACCATTAAAGCCAAAAACAGAAAACGCTATTTTGTTAGAAATACCTTAGGTAAGTTAAATTCTGAGTTTAATCAAATTCGTTAGAGCCATTTTCGAGCAAATCCAAAATGAAAAAAACCGTTACATGAAAGGTACCAGTTTGAGCCGGGCTAAACGAAACAAAAAAAACCTCGACAACCGTTTTTCTTCAAACTGCTATATACCAAGTTTGAAGAAAATCCGTCAAGCCGTTTAGGCTGTAGCACGACGTGAAAAAGCGCACATCCGCACAGACGCACAGACAGACCGACGGACGGTATGGCGAAAACCACTTTTTTGGGCTTCTCTATCATCGTAATGTCATGTTTGATTAAAACCTCGATTTTTTTTTCTGCACGAAACCAATACTTGCCCTATAGAGCAAGCAAAAATTGTAAGACTTTCAGAATGCTTTTTTTTGGAACAGTCTATCTTTTGGTTAGAACAGATTTTTCAAAATTTGTCTTATAATGGTATCTGTCATAGAAAATCATATTTACTCGTAAACTATACCTATTTACATCCGATTTCAATACAATTTTGGACACAGGAAGTCATTCATATATAAATATGGCATTTCAAAGTTCTCAAAACCTTTGTTTTTGATTTTTAAAAAATATAATGGAAACGGGTATATCGATTTTGGTTAACATTATTTTTCAAATGTAAACTACAGATTGCCATATATTTACACAGGTACTGAAATAAATTTCAAAATATTTTTTTTTAGAGTTTTTCAAAAATAACCTTTTTTAAAAAAAAGTGGTCGAACGATTTTCAATACTTTTTTCCCTATAATTATACATTTAATTTTGAAATTTTATTGCAAAAAAATAAAAGAATTTTCGAAATTATTTTTAATTTTTTTTATTATACATATTACGTAGCTACTAAGCAATTGCTTAGCATAAGAACAAGTTTGTGAGACCCAATCATGCATTTTCTTTTTCTTTAGTAAGCAGAGTGTTCAGTGTCAATGGAAAAAATGGAGACAGACAAAATATCATATTTTTTTTATCGTTAGAATTTCGTGTGCACTTGTTGTATGCGGTTTCATTTTTTTAGGTTACCTTATTATGTTTATGAAACTATTTTTAATTTTTTTGTGTATTGAACAAAAATCTTTTTTTTGTTTTGCTTTTTAAAAAAATTAGATTTTTGATATTTTCATCAATAAATATTATATTAACTTATACCTATACACAACTATTTTTGATTGGTTTTTCAATTTTTCCCTTAGATGGACAGTTACATTAGATGGACAAAGGTGCCTCGACCGTCGCTGTCCCCCTAAGGGAGCTTTCACTAAGGCAAGTTACAGATTCGCGCAGACAAAAAATTCTAACAATCAAACATGACATTACGAAAAAAAAATTTACGTCAAAAAAAGTGGGTCTGCAAATTCCATCCGTCTGTCTGTCTGTCTGTTCGCCCCTCTACAGCCTGAACGGATTATGGCCGATTTGCTTCAAATATGGCATTTAGCATTTATTTGAACGTCCCTCGGAAAGTATTTTTTAGTTTCTACTCTAGGCCCAAAAATAACGGTACAATTGTAAGGAAGAAAATTAATTTTCTCGAAAACGGCTCAAACGATGCTTTTTCCTTAGAACAATCTATCTTTTGTTTGGATAAGATTTTTCGAAACAATTTTTAATATTTTGATATACATTATGCAGCCACTAAGCGACCCAGTTGTGCATTTTATTTTTCCTTACATCCTTCGACAAAAGCATATTCAGCTTTTTTGTAGAGCGTTAAATTTAATTTTTCGTACTATGTCGTTAGTACAAAAATTATTGTGTGTCAACTGTACCCGAGATACGAATTGACATGCCAACAATTTTGATGTTTATCTTATTGTCAGTCCCTTGAGGTTAATAAACCTCTATGCATCTCACTTCTTAAATTATTAACTTTTCGAGAAAAATTGTGACTTTTCTGTATTATCATTCATTTTTCTAATTTGAATCCAAGCTCCAAAAATAGGAACAAAGCTAAGCTAGTTCGTAGTGTGTGTATTAGGTAAACAGGAAAAAAAGGATTTTGTTCCAAAAAATAGACAATGTTTTAATCGAAAAACTTAAAAACTTAGAATGAAAATAGGTACTGGTACCTACCCAAATCCTCCAACTTCTTTACATCTAAATATCAAAATTCAAAAAGATATTGAACTATCTCATAGTTATATTACATAACTTACATAAAAGAAAAATAACGATATCAAAATGTGCCCAACGTATAGGTACATTTTGCCTATTTTACACATCATGTTCTTCGTCTGTTATAGATAGGTACAACAAATAAATATCTACATACCACATGTGCTATGCTAATTATAATTTGTAAATAGATAATAATTTTAAGAGATCGAAACACATTCACTAATACACTCAAACGCTTTTATATGACTTCTGACTTTGTTAAATAATATGAGCAAGTATGAGTCTAACTCGCGAGTTTTATTTTGAAGTGTATCTTCTTTATCGAAATAAAAATCACTTTTCGTTTCGAGGTCCAAAATTAGACTGACTTTTTATTTA
Organism: Platycheirus albimanus; assembly: GCA_916050605.2. Lineage (NCBI taxonomy): Eukaryota > Metazoa > Arthropoda > Insecta > Diptera > Syrphidae > Platycheirus > Platycheirus albimanus. The sequence goes on from OU696698.1 coordinate 39,044,048, forward strand.
ATAAAAATTCTTACATCTAGCTGCTTTCAAAACTTAACATGATGGTTGGCCAACGCTGACGATCATTTCTTATCTTTTTATGATTCATGCACAAGATCCATAAGGGATTCTATGTGTCGTTAAAAACTGTTGATTTCACAGTTCGATATCTTAATGGCATATCTTTATAGTTTGATATTTGTAAATAATGGAAGCTCCAGAGAGGATGCTTCATTGTTTACGGATGAATGTGGGGGGTCTTCGCTTAGGTTTGATATAACTCGCCCTCCGTTTAAATTCGAGTCCCTTCGAACTCGTTTACATTTTAGAAGATCTTTCATTATTATGTATAACATGATTAAGATTATAAAAGCATATATCATATAATATCTATAATTTATTTCCTCTTTGTGTATATATTCACGTATTTCGTTTAGATTGGTAAAATTGAAAACAGTTAAAACCTCTGTTAAATTATTTGAAAGAATATTTAAATTTGGTATAATTACATTCGTTTTACTCTCAATTCGTTTTATATTGTAACTATCAATTTCAATTTCACATTTATCTATTTTTATTAAGTAGTTGCCTTTAACTGGATATTTTAAATTATTGCATTTATTTAAAACAGTGGTGTTTACGTTAATAAGTAATAAATTTCCAATATCAATTTCTTCAATGAGTTTATTCTTGAATTTCATTTTCTTACAAGTTTCATATTTGTTATTTTCTATTATATTGGATATACATGTATTTGCTGTAGTCATTTTAGGTACATAATATTCGTCTTTGACTTCATAGGTAGTGTTATTAATTGTTACAGTTCTGGTTATATCTATATTTAATTGCATTAAATATTTGTTTGGTATTGGAATTACAATTTTTTTTTTGAATTCGTTTTTCATAAAATTTGGAATAAGTACAAGGAATAAGATAACGTCTTCGTTAAGTGTTCCTAAATTACATTTTAAATATTTCAATTTTAAACTATTAATATCATATAAATCTATTTCTTTATTGGTAAGGAAAAATCTGGTCATAATATTATTTCTTGACATCATTATATTGTCCTGTATTCTTTCAATTTTGTCCTTTACTTGACATTTTTAATTTTCTTTTCGGATTATCCGCGTTTATAAATAATAATTAGTGAGTTATATTCTTACTCACCCCGAACGTTTCGCTCAAATAACACTGAGCGTGGTCACCGGGAAACTGCCAAAGAGATGTTAGAAGCGATGTTGGCTACGCAAGTTGTAGCGGTGCGTAGAAGGTTCTATCTCTAGCTGTTGTTGTTGTTGTTGGGAGCAAGCCGTGCTCACTGTATCCCTGTTGGTATGGAGCGGCAATTGGATCGAACGTGAGGGGTTGATGATGGGATCCCACGTTCGAGACAGCTTGAAACTGTCGTCGCGATTGAAATTACGATGACGTTTAATTTCGATCGCTTCGCGAACCAGCCGAGGGATGTAGTGTGGCTCGTTTGCTAGAACCTAAGCTTGATCGAAGTGTATCCAGTGGTGTTCATTTGGATGATCAAGTATATGCTCGCATATGGCGGACTTCTCTCTATGCTTTTTGCTGACGGCGTTTATGTGTTCTTTCAACCGTGTAGCAATGCTCCTCTGAGTTTGTCCCACATATGAAGACCCACAGCTGCAGGGTACCGCATATACTCCAGGTGTTTGCAGAGGAAATTGGTCTTTTGGTGACTGGTAAAAATATGGATTTTATACCATAACGTTTTAAGACTTTTCCTACTCTGTCTGTTACAACTCTTACATATGGCAGAAAAGCTTTTTTGTCTAGTTTGCTATCTTCCTTTTCAATTGACAAAGTAGGCTTCCATGATCTTTGTTTTTTGCAATAGCCATAAGCCTGTACGGAGAGACAATTCATAAATGCCTTCGTCAGTTCGAAAACCTCCGAGTAAAACGCGCGCGCCTTTTAAGTGCATTAGCTTTCCTTAAAAGATGCCGTGATTGTGACGTGCTCCCCACCTGTGTTAAATTAAAACCAATGCGTCATATATTCGGTTCCAAAAAGGTTCTATCGACGGCGAGTGAAATGTTACTAAAGCGATTAATAAGCTCCCATCGTAGTAATTTAAATATCATATCAGTAAAGCTATACAACATGCACCAACATCTTGCATGGGTTTTAAGTGTAGAAGATTTTAATGTGTGTGATAGAGTGACCTCCTTGCAAGAAACCAGAACCCTACAACTCTGCACTCAAAAACAACAACAAAAATTTAATAAACTGACCAACGCACAATCCAGGCAACCCGAAGCCAACACGATCGATCTGACCAAAGCCGTCGTCAATTTATCAAATATAACTTTGAGTGCAGCAGCCACAAGCATTCTCAGCAAAGGAATGAACTTTGCACCCACTCCACGACGTGTGCCAATTGAAAATCTAATTGGAAGTGTAGAAGAATGCATTGCGCGCAACAAGTTCAACAGCATCGATACTGAAACGATTAGTCAAGACGTAGCGGTAATGATAAGACGAACAAAAACACCACCGTCGAGCAATGTAAGTAGAGATGAAATGTTAGCTTTAAAGGCGTTGAGCAGAGAAGAAAATATATTTGTTCTCTCGGCTGATAAAGGTAATGCAACGGTCGTAGTAAACAGATGTGATTATTTCGCGAAAATGAATGTTTTAATTGAAGACAGAAATACGTACTTACCTGTCGAATACGATCCCACGGCTCGCGTTTTAAGAAAAATATCTAAACTCATTAACGAGAACAAAGCGCTTTTACCACCTAAGCGTTTCATACCTTCGTGTACGCAGCCACCCAAGTTGTATGGTCTGCCAAAAATCCACAAAGAAGGGAATCCAATACGACCAATTGTGAGTCAAATAAATGCCCCTTGTTACCTCATATCAAAGCATTTAGTTGATGTTTTTAAACCATTGGTCGGCTTGACGGAACATCACATAAAAGATTCTTCACACTTTGTGTCGATTTTAGGTGGCTTAAGTCTCGAAGATGATGAAGTGATGGTGAGTTTCGATGTTGAGTCACTTTTTACGAATGTGCCTGTGCAGGAAGTACTATTATCATCCGCGAGCTTATCGCAACTTCTGGCATCAACGACAACTATATGCCTCTTTTGGAATATTGTCTATCCTCAGGATACTCTGTTTCAACCAACAGTTCTATTTGCAAAAAGATGGCGTTGCTATGGGCCTACCTTTGGCTCCTTTAATTGCAGACATCTGGATGGAGAATTTTGAGAAAAAGACTTTAAACAGCTCAAAAGAAAAACCAAAAGTGTGGCTGAGATATGTAGATGATACATTTTGTATTCTTAAAAATTCCGCCATTTTGAATTTCCTAGAGCATCTAAACTCACAGCACCCAAAAATGAAGTTTACGATGGAAAAAGAAAAAGATGAATCCATTGCATTTTTGGATGTAAAAGTGATGCGGAAACCCAATGGCGCATTATCACATACAGTTTATAGAAAAAGCACACACACAAACAGACATCTACACGCTACTTCCCACCACCATCCGGCAAATTTGAGATCTGTTGTATCTACACTTGTTCAGCGTGCCCACAGGATATGTGATAGCGACCACCTTGCCACTGAACTTTCACTGTTGGACAACGTACTCAAAGCAAATGGCTATTCCAAACAACAAAGATCATGGAAGCCTACTTTGTCAATTGAAAAGGAAGATAGCAAACTAGACAAAAAAGCTTTTCTGCCATATGTAAGAGGTGTAACAGACAGAGTAGGAAAAGTCTTAAAACGTTATGGTATAAAATCCATATTTTTACCACCCAAAAAGGTAATTAATTACCTCCAGCCACCAAAAGACCAATTTCCTCTGCAAACACCTGGAGTATATGCGGTACCCTGCAGCTGTGGGTCTTCATATGTGGGACAAACTCAGAGGAGCATTGCAACACGGTTGAAAGAACACATAAACGCCGTCAGCAAAAAGCATAGAGAGAAGTCCGCCATATGCGAGCATATACTTGATCATCCAAATGAACACCACTGGATACCCTTCGATCAAGCTAAGGTTCTAGCAAACGAGCCACACTACATCCCTCGGCTGGTTCGCGAAGCGATCGAAATTAAACGTCATCGTAATTTCAATCGCGACGACAGTTTCAAGCTGTCTCGAACGTGGGATCCCATCATCCACCCCTCACGTTCGATCCAATTGCCGCTCCATACCAACAGGGATACAGTGAGCACGGCTTGCTCCCAACAACAACAACAACAGCTAGAGATAGAACCTTCTACGCACCGCTACAACTTGCGTAGCCAACATCGCTTCTAACATCTCTTTGGCAGTTTCCCGGTGACCACGCTCAGTGTAATTTGAGCGAAACGTTCGGCGTGAGTAAGAATATAACTCACTAGTTATCTCTACTATATATAAAAGAGTAATTTTGTTTGTGTGTCAGTTTGTCCGTATATGGCAGATAAACTGACGACACACCACTTACCTCGCAATACAGTGGATTCTAAAATCTTGTCCCATTCATTGGCCAGGTTATAGGCTATTTAAATTAAAAAATAAATTATTTTAAATGGGTTTAATCTAATAATATTTGAACTTACCTCTTAAATTTATCATGAGAAATTTTATATTTCTCAAATATTTTTGACGTTTCTCCTTTTCCTTTTTTTCTTATTCCCTGTTTGTTTAGTGTGTTTTTGTTTACTTCTGCCGTTGCCTTGGATTTATTTCCAAATTGTTGTTTATATTTCTCAAATATTTTTGACGTTTCTCCTTTTCCTATTTTTCTTATTCCCTGTTTGTTTAGTGTGTTTTTGTTTACTTCTGCCGTTGCCTTGGATTTATTTCCAAATTGTTGTTTTGGTTTGTTTACTTCTGCAGTTGCCTTTTGTTTAGTTTTGTTTACTTCTGCCTTTGCCTTGGATTTATTTCCAAATTGTTGTTTTGTTTACTTCTGCAGTTGCCTTTTGCTTAGTTTTGCTTACTTCTGCCGTTGCCTTGGATTTATTTCCAAACTGTTGTTTTGGTTTGTTTACTTCTGCAGTTGCCTTTTGTTTAGTTTTGTTTACTTCTGCCTTTGCCTTGGATTTATTTCCAAATTGTTGTTTTGTTTACTTCTGCAGTTGCCTTTTGCTTAGTTTTGCTTACTTCTGCCGTTGCCTTGGATTAATTTCCAAATTGTTGTTTTGGTTTGTTTACTTCTGCATTTGCCTTTTGTTTAGTTTTGCTTACTTCTGCCGTGTTCCTTTTCTGTGATTTGACATGAATGAATAATTTATGAAAGCAAAAAGCAAAAAGCATGTGTAAACATATGTACACTTACACGTTGGTTGGGAACATGCATGAAAGTATAATAAGAGTCTGTTGCTCATCAACTTTTCATGCACCGGTAACAGCAGTTGCTTACGTTTCGCATGTATTTAAGAAGTATGAATTTTTTCATGCACACATGGAAAGTTTGTAAGGAAAATAAAGTTTCGTGTGTAAGCTTTTACAAACGCGAACATTTTGTACTCTCACGGTTACAGGCGCTCGCCGGTGAATTTATGCATGTGTAAGCCCGCCATTATTCCTTGCATTTCAGCTGAAGGTGCGTGTTTGGCATATGTTAGAAATAAATAGTTTGTTGAGAGTTTTGAAATGAACCTATTGGAAAACTTACAAGCGCCAGTGGATGGCAAAAGTAAAAATGAACTTCCAAGTGTAAGCTCATGAAAAACTGAAACAAAGTTGGGTGGTTCCCAACTTTTCATCCGCCTGCTATAAGAGTTGGTAGGATTTTACATTTAACTGTCATCTTTTTTATTCGCACATGTTAGGTTAGCAAGGAAAATCGAGTTTGCTATGCAAGCTTCCACAGTTGCGCAATTTGTACTTTCAAAGCTATTGTCGCCGATAGGTTAAAAACAAATTATGTGCGTTGAATAAAAAAGCAAACAGAGATGATATCGTTGGCCATTTCGGGAACCTTCAAATCTTTTTGGAAATAGTCATAAGGTCCATGAACGAAATAGACATAATGTCCATTGACCTTATGGCGAAATCGAAAATTTAGACATGTTTAATTAGTAAATTTTGAAGTAGACATAATGTCAAGGTAATGGAAACGCCAAACAAAAATCACAAATGCATAAAAAAGACGAATTTCTGTTTTGAGTAATTGTTTGTCCGTAGTCAAATTTCTTTAGTTGACCTAAACAAAAGCATTTGATATATATAAATAATTTCCATAAATAAAACTAGACTTGAAGTTCAAAATTTCAATATAGACATTATGTCCACTTTAAAATAGACATAATGTTCATGGACCTTATGACTATTGCCTAATTGTTCAAAATGTCCATGGAAATTGTGCCTATTTAAAGCAGACATATTAATAAGGTCAGTGGAGCTTATGTCACACCCGTTTTGAATTACCAGACTTTCTTTTCTTTTACTGCCAGTTAGCCGGCATGTTTATAAAGTTTGTGTGTATGAATGGAAAATATGCGTGGGTTGCAATTTTCGTGCCAGTAGCTGGCTGTGGGCAACGCTATATTGTATTCCTGCCCTAAACGCAGCCGCTGTATCGAAGAACAAATACGAAAAAGAAATTCGCTAAAATAGTGTTTTTGTTTACTTTTGCCGTTGCTTTGGATTTATTTCCAAATTGGTGTTTTGGTTTGTTTACTTCTGCAGTTGCCTTTTGTTTAGTTTTGCTTACTTCTGCCTTTGCCTTGGATTTATTTCCATATTGTTGTTTTGTTTACTTCTGCAGTTGCCTTTTGCTTAGTTTTGCTTACTTCTGCCGTTGCCTTGGATTTATTTCCAAATTGTTGTTTTGGTTTGTTTACTTCTGCAGTTGCCTTTTGTTTAGTTTTGTTTACTTATGCCTTTGCCTTGGATTTATTTCCAAATTGTTGTTTTGTTTACTTCTGCAGTTGCCTTTTGCTTAGTTTTGCTTACTTCTGCCCTTGCCTTGGATTTATTTCCAAATTGTTGTTTTGGTTTGTTTACTTCTGCAGTTGCCTTTTGTTTACTTTTGTTTACTTCTGCCTTTGCCTTGGATTTATTTCCAAATTGTTGTTTTGTTTACTTCTGCAGTTGCCTTTTGCTTAGTTTTGCTTACTTCTGCCGTTGCCTTGGATTTATTTCCAAATTGTTGTTTTGGTTTGTTTACTTCTGCAGTTGCCTTTTGTTTAGTTTTGCTTACTTCTGCCCTGCTCCTTTTCTATGATTTGTGCGGTTTACACAAGAATGAATAATTTATGAAAGCAAAAAGCAAAAAGCATGTGTAAACATATGTACACTTACACGTTGGTTGGGAACATGCATCAAAGTATAATAAGAGTCTGTTGCTCACCAACTTTTCATGCGCCGGTAACAGTAGTTGCTAAGGTTTCGCATGTATTTAAGAAGTACTAGCCTTCGCTCGCGTTTCAGCTGATCAAGAAGTAGACTGTAGCTTGAGGAGTATAGTCTATCGTCATCTAGCTTCTTCTTCTTTATTTATAGCTTTATAATTTAATACCTACATTTAACCGTGATAAAAAGAAACCTATGTGCTATACCAGATTATAATCTAAATCTAGCTATGTGCCAAATTTCATCCAGCTCCGATCAGCAATTCTGGTGTGATTTCGAAAATTAAAACAAATCTATCCCACGGGAACCATTCATTTTACCGGGAATGCAGCCAATATTCTATTTCAGACTATATTCTATCTCTGTGCTAAATTTCATTCAGATCTGTTCAGTCATTCTAGTGTAATTTCAAAAATTAAAACATATCTATCAAACGGGAACCATACATTTTACCGGGATAAAAAGTAGCAAATGTGCTATTCTAGACTATTATCTATCTCTGTGCTAAATTTCACTCTGATGAGTTCAGCCATTCTGGTGTGATTTCAAAAATTAAAACAAATCTATCCCACGGGAACCATACATTTTATCGGGATAAAAAGTAGCAAATATGCTATTCCAGACTATAATCTATCTCTCTGCTAAATTTCATTCAGATCCGTTTAACCATTCTGGTGTGATTTCAAAAATTAAAGCAACATTTAATTTATTGGGTTAGGTGAATTTGTTGTGATTGGGGTAAAAATTTTGAGACCAAATGCGCTTTTAATGCTTTACACTTTATACCTCCGATGATATGAATCAATTCATTCTTTTGAAACATCGCACAAACCAGTGCGATGGCGTTGATGTTTGCGATAGCGAAACCCGAAAACCAAACAAATGATGGAGTTGACTAACAAAAGTGACTCAAAATATTTTACAAAAACTAGGCCTATTGATAGTCAATTGTCAAGCTTCATCCAAATCCATCAGTTGTCGGCAGCAATGAACGGATTTTCTATAAATCGTTCGTAGTTTTCTTATGTAAATAGTCCTTAGGAGCAAAACCTTTGCTAAACAAATTTTAGTATTATCAAGAGGAAGTAATTTCTTTCACAAACGCATCATGCTAGCTGTCACAAATGCTGTGAACCAGAGGGCAACTTAGTGGAAAGACACCATCAGAGAACCATAGATTTTGTATACAATGAAATACCTGCAACCCCTGGTTCAACCATGGTGTCCAAATCCGAATAAAGAAACGGAATCGATAACCTTTGTCCAAAATATCATCTGCGTCAAATAATTAACAGCTTGGGCCATACCGAAGACATTGTAAAATTTTAACTCTTCTGTTCTGGCCTATTTCATAAGCTCAGCCATCTTGGATATTTCGGAAATGTTATACCAACCTCGGTGCAAGTGAGTGTTACCATGCGTTAATTTTTTTCTGCAAATTTTGAGGTTCAAAATTTGCACTCCAGGATATTCTGATGCCAGCGCAATTTGAATTTCTGAATTTCTCTTCACTAAGATATTAAGAACAGCTGAAAGTCGAGAACACAATCATTTTGAAATTAGGGATGTTCGATTTCGGTTGTAACCCAATTTCATCCAAATTTGGTGGAAATGAGAAAATTTCGAAATGTGTTTTTGTATAGGAAATGATGTAATTTCGAATCTTATTCGGAAATGTGCTAGGAAATTACATCATTTACCCCAACGAAATTACAGTATAAGATTTGAAGGTACCCGAAATTAAAAAACAATAGCATCTCTGTTTGTTTTATTTACTCAACGAACATAATTTAGCAAAATAAAAATAAAAAACCCTTTTTCATACAAAAATTATGTCTTGGTTTTTAATTTCATTTAAAAGATATTGCATGAAAAGATTTTCCTCGGGTGCCCGGGCAACGCCGGGTACTTTTTGCTAGTTATTTATAAACGCGGATAATCCGAAAAGAAAATTAAAAATGTCATGTATCAACAACCGCGAAAACCTTAAAAGTCTTTTACTTGGTTTATGATTAATAAGAAAGTATTATATTTTATCATTCTAAAACTTCCGTTTATGTATTTAGATTTACTGAATATTGCTTTTTGTGATTCAATGACAGATCTGATGTTATCCAAATAATGTTTCATTTCGTTATTTATTTGAATTTTTTTGTTTATATTATTAACTAGCTGACCCGGCGAACTTCGTTCCGCCTTAAATTGATTAAATGTCCCTTTCGAAAGTCGAGCCTCTCTTAAGAAAGAATTAAACAATTGATATTAAATTAATTAAAATTACTTTTATTTAAATAGAAATGATTAGGTCACTGCAACGCTTTGTGATAAACATAGTTGTTGGTTTTTTTTTGTCCGGTGCATAAACAAACAATGCAGATGGCTCTCCGACACGCGAACACGCCACGTACAGTTGTCCATGTAAAAAGCAAGGGAATTCAAGATTAAGGCCACACACTTGCAACGATTGGCCTTGCGATTTGTTAATTGGCATGGCGAATGCGGGTCGAACGGGAAACTGAATCCGCTTAAACTCGAACGGCAAGTCGGTCAGCATCATAGGAATTCTTGGAATGAGAACTTCTTCGCCTTTGAACTTGTCTTTTATTATTGTCGCTTGAATGAGGTTGTTCATGAGTTTCTTCACTATCAACCTAGTTCTATTGCATGGTTTTGGTTGGTTCAGATAGCGCAGCATTATGATGACAGAGCCGACTTTGAGTTGCAAATTGTGCGGTGGTAGACCGGGAACATCCAACGAATTCAAAAATTCAATTGGATAGTTTGTTGCTTCGTCATCATTTGTTTCGCGATCCACCGACTTGAGCGAATGCAGTGGAGCTGCGATTTTATTTTGAATGATGAAATTCAAATCATCGACGTCCTTATTTGTCGCAGCTAATATCGCGCGTTCACTGAGCCAATCGTGGTTCAAATAACTGTGACCGATGTTAGGAAACACTTTTCTGATGAGTTCTTCCGTCTATGATGTGAATTCACAATTCAGCGGGAACGAAATCAGGCCAGTTGCAGCATCAACGGTAATTCAACCATTTCCAATTGCCAATTGTTTTTTTTGCAAAATCATCGGCTGATGGATCGTTCTGCGACGCAACTCGCATGTTCGTCGTCAACTGGAGCTTCTTTACGTATCGCCAGAAATACGATAATTTTAGGCAAGCGTTCAGTTCATCTGCAGGCGTTGACCGCGGGATTACTGGTAAAATTTGACGGAAATCACCGGCTAGCAATATCATTGCTCCTCCAAAGCGTCTGATATTGTTCCGTAAATCTTTCATTGTTCGATCAAGAGCCTCCAATGCTCGCTTGTGTGCCATTGTGCATTCATCCCAGATGATAATTTTGAAAGTTTTTAACATTTGTGCCATAGCAGAATTTCTTGAAATATTGCCTGTCGGTTTGTCATTCAACTGCAGATTCAGTGGCAATTTTAACGCTGAATGTGCTGTGCAACCACCTTCCAACAACGTGGCCGCTATTCGAGAAGAGGCAACCGCAAGCGCGGTTACGGATCTTGACCGAATTGAAGCCAAAATCAACGAAAATAGAAACGTTTTGCCAGTTCCAACAGGTGCATCCAGGAAGAATATGCCACCGTTACCGTCGTCAACCGCCTTCATCAATGAGTCGTCCACATTCTTTTGCTCGGGATTGAGCAGTGGGACATTTGTGCGAACTGTTTCTGTCAAAGCGTCTCGATCGAATTCTAGCTCAACAGGTTGCTGCACATGAGCATACACATGTCTTCGATCAATATCAGCGCCTCGTTGCGGATCTCATCGTTGATTTGAAGTTCGGGATTTGATGTTGTTTTTCGAACTCGATGCAAAATATTGTCAGCTATGTTGTCCTTGTATTTGTCCCACAAAATGAGGGGGTTCGATGGAAAACATGTCGAGATGATGATGGCAAACAATCAACGAATTTGAGTCGCAGGCGCAGAAACTGTAGCATCGGCAAGTGTTGCGTCCCAATGAATGTCGTTGGCAAATAAATTCATCCGCTGACAGGCTTTTCTAAATGTTGCACACAGAACACCATCAATAGTCCGCAGGTTCTCGTACGAAGTTTGACCAGGCACATTGACCAAAAGCAATCGCAGATAGAAGCAGTCGTCATTTTTTGGATGAACTGTATAGATACGACCAAGCGCATCAGTTTAATACACATCCGCATATCCGGCAACAGCTTGCCCTTAATTTCGACGTTGAAATTTTTTGTACGGCGTATTCCAAATATAATAGCGAGGCATTTCCGAGAAGAGCAGCGTTCTGTCGAACGGGTCACTTGCACAGGTGTAGAAGAAACTCGTTTGTTTTTGAAAGTGAAAAAAAAAACAAAAATTAAAAAAAAAAAAACCGGCTCCGTTGTGTGTTTACCTGGTTCAAAAAAAATCCAACAAAAAAATCCTCATGTAAATCGGATAATATTTAGCCAAGTTATGCTTGTACAAAGAACAAAGTCATAATTTGGCTATATTTGTTCCGCAATTTTGTGTTTTAACGATTTTTAAAAAATACCGTTCAAAATTTAAAAAATTCGGCTCCGCTATGCGTTTACCTGTTTTAATACAAACCCAAAAAAAAAACTCCATGCAAATCGGATGAAATTCAGCCGAGTTAGGCGCGTACAAACAGACTCATTGATGAAGGCGGTTGACGATGGTAACGGTGGCATATTCCTCCTGGATGCACCTGGTGGAACTGGCAAAACGTTTCTCCTTTCGTTGATTTTGGCTTCGATTCGGTTGGAAGGTGGTTGCACAGCACATTCAGCGTTAAAATTGCCACTGAATCTGCAGTTGAATGACGACTCATTGATGAAGGCGGTTGACGATGGTAACGGTGGCATATTCTTCCTGGATGCACCTGGTGGAACTGGCAAAACGTTTCCCCTGACCCGGCGAACTTCGTTCCGCCTTAAATTGTCTAAATGTCCCTTTCGAAAGTCGAGCCTCTCTTAAGAAAGAATTAAACAATTGGTATGAAATTGATTAAAATTACTTTTATTTAAACAGAAATGATTAGGTCACTGCAACGCTTTGTGATAAACAACGTTGTTTTTTTTTTTGTCCGGATAGTTTGTTGCTTCGTCATCATTTGCTATGCGATCCACCGATTTGAACGAATGCAGTGGAGCTGCGATTTTATTTTGAATGATGAAATTCAAATCATCAACGTCCTTATTTTTCGCAGCTAATATCGCGGGTTCACTGAGCCAATCGTGGTTCAAATAATTGTGACCGATGTTAGGGAATAGGGACCACTTGGCTGATGAGTTCTTCCTTCTATGATGTGAATTCACAATTCAGCGGGAACGAAATCAGACCAGTTGCAGCATTAACGGTAATTCGACCATTTCCAATTGCCAATTGTTTTTTTGCAAAATCATCGGCTGATAGATCGTTCTGCAACGCAACTCGCATGTTCGTCGTCAACTGCAGCTTCTTTACGTATCGCCAGAAATACGATAATTTTAGGCAAGCGTTGAGTTCATCTGCAGGCGTTGATCGGGGGATAACTGGTAAAATTTTACGGTAATCACCGGCTAGCAATATCATTGCTCCTCCAAGGAGCCTCGTATTGTTCTGTAGATCTTTCATTGTTCGATCAAGAGCCTCCAATGTTCTCTTGTGTGCATTGTGCATTCATCCCAGATGATAATTTTGAAAGTTTTCAACACTTGGGCCATAGCAGAATTCCTTGAAATATTGCATGTTGGTTCGTCATTCAACTGCAGATTCAGTGGCAATTTTAACGCTGAATGTGCTGTGCAACCAGCTTCCAACAACGTGGCCGCTATTCAAGAAGAGGCAATCGCAAGCGCTATTTCGGATCTTGACCGAATTGAAGTAAAAATCAACGAAAGGAGAAACGTTTTGTGAGAAAGTGTTGCGTCCCAATGATTGTCGTTGGCAAACAAATTCATCCGCTGCCAGGCTTCTCTAAATGTGGCACACAGCACACCATCAACAGTCCGCAGGTTCTCGTACGAAGTTTGACCAGGCACATTGAGCAAAAGCAATCGCAGATAGAAGCAGTCGTCATTTTTTGGATGAACAGCATAGATACGACCAAGCGCATCAGTTTAATACACATCCGCATATCCGGCAACAGCTTGCCCTTGTTTTCGACGTTGAAATCTTTTGTACGGTGCATTCCAAATATAATAGCGAGGCATTTCCGAGTAGAGCAGCTCTGGCGAACGGGTCACTTGCACAGGTTTAGTGAAAAAAAATAAAAATTAAAAAAAAAAAAAAAAAAAACCGTCTCCGTTGTGTGTTTACCTGGTTCAAAACAAATCCAACAAAAAAATCCTCATGCAAATTGGATAATATTTAGCCAAGTTATGCTTGTACAAAGAACAAAGTCATAATCTGTCGTTATTTGTTCCGCAATTTTGTGTTTTGACGATTTTTAAAAAATACCGTTCAAAATTTGAAAAATTCGGCTCCGCTTTTCGTTTACCTGGTTTAATACAAACCCAACAAAATCCCCATGCAAATCGGATGATATTTAGCCGAGTTAGGCGCGTACAAACAGACACCAATTCATTTTTATGTATCTAATATATAAAAATAAGTTGCCTTATGTTCGGGCTCGATAAGCTCGAGAATGGCTGGGCAGAATTTTTTAATGTTTTTTTATAAAGTTAGCTATCCTATTGAGGAAGGTCTTTTTGTGAAGATTGGTCAAATTTCGGTAAAGGGCAAAATGCATTTTTAGTAATATTACTAACAAAACCTTAGGTAGGGTCCTCTGAGAATGTATATGTACGAAGGTTTCTGTGAAGTTAGGCCAAACTTCGGTAAAGCAATTTGACACAAATGCAGTGTTATTGCGTTTTGTCAAACTACTTACAAACCTTTTGGTAGCATCTTCTGAGGATGCCTTTCTGTAAAGTTTATTCAAAATTCCTATTGAGGAAGGTCTTTTTGTGAAGATTGTTCAAATTTCGGTAAACCGCAAAATGCATTTTTAGTGAATTTTGTCATATTACTAACAAAACTTTTGGTAGGGTCTTCTGAGGATGTCAACGAAGGTTTCTGTGAAGTTTGGCTAAAATACTATAAAGCGGTAGCGAGGTTCTTTTGATCCAGCATTTTTGTCGACATAACAAGTGTTTTTCCTTTAATTGTAAAAAAATATTTGAATTTTTTTATTTGTCAATTTAATTTTAATAAGATTGGAATAAGTTTGTAATCTGCGGACATTAACTAGAATCGGTTCATTACTTTTATCTTAAATTAAGTAAATTAGAATGTACCAAAAATTATTAAATATAAAAAAAAAGTTGGTGAATAACGGTGAAGTATGTGAAGATAGAATTCTGGATATATAGGTAAAATAAAAACACCATCAGATTTTTTTTTTTTGATCATTCATTTTTGACTTTTTTTATATTGTTCAGATTGGGATAAAAAATTGAATTAAATCAATAAAATAATCATTTGGGATGAGCGCACGATGGCTCACAAGAAATCATTGGAAGCCCTTAATCGAACGTTAAAAGATTTACGAGGAAACCAACGTGTATTTGGTGGTGCAATGATATTGTTAGTAGGTGATTTTAAGCAATCATTACCTGTTATACCTAGGTCTACTGCTGCTGACGAGTTGAATGCATGTTTGAAATCTTCAAATTTGTGGCAGTATGTGAAAACACTTAAACTTACTGTAAACGAGAGACTGCAAAATGATTCTACAGGGGCTGTGTTTTCGAAGCAATTGTTGGACATGGGCAACGGCAAAATGAATATTGATAACATTTATGGCCTAATAACATTGCCATACAATTTTTGCCGTTTGACGGAATCTAAAGCAGAATTGGCACAGAATGTATTTCCAAACATTGCCCAGAACTATAAAATTCATTCGTGGTTAAGTGAAAGAGCTATATTAGCTGGCACAAACAAAGACGCAAATGAAATTGTTGTGTACAAATAGACACCATCACAATTCAAGATGAAGCTGTAAATTATCCTACAGAATTTTTAAATTCTTTGGATTTAACTGGGATTCCACCCCATATTTTGGAGCTAAAGATTGGTGCACCAATTATCATGCTTCGAAATATTAATCACCCAAAACTTTGTAACGGCACTATTTTAGCAGTAAATCGATCAATGAACAATGTTATCGTAACAACTGTTTTAATTGGAAAATATAAGGAAGAAGATGTGCTTATTCCTAGAATTCCCATTATTCCTTCTGATTTGCCATTTGAATTTAAGCGTTTGCAATTACCGATTCGTCTTGCGTTCGCTATAACAAATCACAAGGACAGTCTTTACAAGTATGTGGTATACATTTAGAGTTTCCAATTTTTCTCACGGACAACTTTATGTTGGATGTTCGCGAGTGGGTAAACCGTCCTTATTGTTTATTTATGCCTTAAATGGGAAAACAAAAAACGTTGTTTATCAAAAAGCTCTTGAGTAATGTAAATGGTTCATTTAAAAAATTGTTAAGTTAATTAATTAATTATATAAGAAAAATAATTGTATTCAATTAAAAGCTGCATGATATACAACATTTTGTTTTCTGCTCCGGAGCGTAATTGAAGAGTGATGATGGTTTCCCAACTCGGGAACACGCCACATATAATAGCTGACGGCAAATCGGTTGAAGTAAAGGAAATTCGCGGGATTCGGCATTCTTCTCCTTTGAACGGCCCTTTTAAAGTTCTTGCCACTATCAAACTGTTCACAAGCTTCGTCACAATCAGTTGGGTTCTATTGCGCAGTTTAGGGGCATGAAGATTTCGAAGAAGGAGGCATGCCAGGCAAATCCAAAGAACAATCGCATATTCACACTCAATGGAATGATTTTCACATTGATTCGTCCGCCGCTGTTGGTTTCAGAATCACGGGAAGTATTTGTTTTGGAAATCACCCGCCAACTGTATCATCACGCAACCAGAGCGACGATTATTGTTGCATAAAATTTTTGTTTTAATTGTATTTCATTTAATCCGTATGAAACTAAGATTTGTCTAGCCGAGCGAAGCCGGGTCGGTCAGCTAGTTATATATATAAATATATGTAGATGTGTACAGGGTGATTCACCAGCGTTGTGCCAAAAATTTAGAACGTGTAGGTTAAGTTGAGACAAGAAAAAAATCGTATGGGAGGGGGGGTCTATTCCCCTCCGTTTAGCCGGGAGGGGCAATTTTCTGAAAAATTGACTTATTTTGTAAAAAAAAATATTTAAAATCAACGGGTTCGTTTACAACACCCTGTTATACCTTTTTGGAAAGCCAAAAACTTCTCCTTTTATTTTGTTTTTAAATTAAATTGTTTTAACGAATAGTTTAAATAATATAAATTTTCAAACTCAAAATTTTGAAAAAAAAATTTGAAAAAATAATTTTAAAACTAATTTTTTTCAAAATTTTACGTAATTAAGTATAACACCGAAAACCGTATGGCTCTACGACTTTTTCTTGCCAAGGTATTCAAAAATAACCGAACCTACTTCTTCACAAAAACAAGAAAACCTAGTCTTACGGGATGGCACAAGTGACCATTTAGCCAATTTTTTCGTGTTTTTGTGAAGAAGAACCCGTTGATTTTAAATATTTTTTTTTAAAAAATAAGTCAATTTTTCAGAAAATTGCCTCTCCCGGCTAAACGGAGGGGAATAGACCCCCCCCTCACATACGATTTTTTTCTTGTCTCAACTTAACCTACACGCTCTAGCTTTTTGGCACAACGCTGGTGAATCACCCTGTACAGATAATGTGATGTTGATTAATGTCTAGATTTTTAAAGTGTTCGTTAATGTTTTCTCTATCATCTTCATCTAAATTTCCAAAAACCCATTTTATAAATTTTCCTCCAATGTTTATAAGTGCTCTTTTTTGTCTTGTATGACAGTTAATTGTGTGCAAGGAATGTTCCAATTCATCTACTAACTTATTCAGGTTGAAGTAAAGGTGATTCTTTTTGGATTCATAAGTTGGATTAAAACTGTTTGTTATTCCTATTCTTATATTATCTATTGTTTCCCTAAAGTCCTTTAAATTAACAATATGGATTAGTTTTGCATAATCTTGTATGATAGTAATTGGTTCGCTTTCTAAAATAGTAAATCCTGCCTCAGTTTCTATTTTTGCAATTTCTATTGAAGCTTTAGCGGTTGACAACAGGAAAACTAATACAATTATTTGGATCTGAAAAGAATTTTAACGGTCTTTTAATTTGAATTATGTCAATTTTATTATTTTTTCTTTTATTGTTGTTTGAGTTATATTTAATACTAGCAAAAAGTACCCGGCGTTGCCCGGGCACCCGAGGCAAGTCTTTTCATGCAAACGACATTACGATCATACTGAAGACGCCCCCAAATGGGCGGTGTAGCGTTTTAGGTATGAACTATCATATGGCTGGGAAAAAAATACCAATAATAGCTAAGAACAGTACCTCCCACAGGACCAATATTTTTGCTTTCGAATTTCTCGAAAGCGGTTAAAGCGATTTTTTCGAAATTTTACACATATTATAAAGGTTAAAGTGCATACCAATATTTTTCATTAATATTTTTTTTTATTTTTAAAAGCATTTTTTAAAACTTTTTTTTAATTTATTGCGTATTTTCGAAACAGCTCATAGTTTTTTTTTTCAAAAAATATAAGTATGTATATGCATATGCTTCATTCTTATGAATTGACGTAGGTATTTGAAATTAAAAAAAAAAATCTTAGAAACCGCCCCAGTGATTTTGATAATTTTATTCCTATAAAGTAAAATTCATCCAAGAAATAAAAATGCCGTATTTTGTTCAGCTCAAATTAGTTTAATTATTTATTTAAGAATTCAATTTTTTTTTTTTTATTCAAACTCTGAAGTTTCAAGACCATCCTCACTCAGAGCAAGTTCCTCCGACCCAGTCAAGCACTTTATGTCAAGTTCCTCTTTTTTGAAAACGTCGTCATCGAAATTGATGTCTGAACAACCCGAAATTTCCATTAATATTTCTTTCTGTTCTTGTTCTTGTTTTTGTTGTTGCTCTCGTTGTTCTTGTTCACAATCAAACAAGGCTTTTCGTTGATAGAGAAGTCGATAAAGGTGGGTCAGACAATTCTGCCTGTCTGTCTGCCCGTTTATCTGTCAAACTGGGTACACAGTATTCTTACGACCGCGACGTCCTACAATTGGGAAAATATTTTGAATTGGCATTCCAGCTCTAAGACTAACGGTACCTGCCATATTACCTATAATGGTGTTATTTATGAATTTTTTTTTTGGTTTGATTTTTTTTTTTGAAGATCTAATTACGGTATACATTTTGTACTTCCTTAAACAAAATTCACAATCAAACATGGCTTTTCGAAGTCGATAAAGGTGGGTCAGACAATTCTGCCTGTCTGTCTGCCCGTTTATCTGTCAAACTGGGTACACAGTATTCTTACGACGTCCTACAATTGGGAAAATATTTTGAATTGGCATTCCAGCTCTAAGACTAACGGTGCCTGCCATATTACTTATAATGGTGTTATTTATGAATTTTTTTTTTTGGTTTGATTTTTTTTTTTTGAAGATCTAATTACGGTATACATTTTGTACTTCCTTAAACAAAATTCACAATCAAACATGGCTTTTCGAAGTCGATAAAGGTGGGTCAGACAATTCTGCCTGCCTGTCTGCCCGTTTATCTGTCAAACTGGGTACACAGTATTCTTACGACGTCCTATAATTGGGAAAATATTTTGAATTGGCATTCCAGCTCTAAGACTAACGGTGCCTGCCATATTACTTATAATGGTGTTATTTATGAATTTTTTTTTTGTTTGATTTTTTTTTTTTTTGAAGATCTAATTACGGTATACATTTTGTACTTCCTTAAACAAAATTCACAATCAAACATGGCTTTTCGAAGTCGATAAAGGTGGGTCAGATAATTCTGCCTGTCTGTCTGCCCGTTTATCTGTCAAACTGGGTACACAGTATTCTTACGACGTCCTACAATTGGGAAAATATTTTGAATTGGCATTCCAGCTCTAAGACTAACGGTACCTGCCATATTACTTATAATGGTGTTATATATGAATTTTTTTTTTTGGTTTGATTTTTTTTTTGAAGATCTAATTACGGTATACATTTTGTACTTCCTTAAACAAAATTCACAATCAAACATGGCTTTTCGAAGTCGATAAAGGTGGGTCAGACAATTCTGCCTGTCTGTCTGCCCGTTTATCTGTCAAACTGGGTACACAGTATTCTTACGACGTCCTACAATTGGGAAAATATTTTGAATTGGCATTCCAGCTCTAAGACTAACGGTACCTGCCATATTACTTATAATGGTGTTATTTATGAATTTTTTTTTTGGTTTGATTTTTTTTTGAAGATCTAATTACGGTATACATTTTGTACTTCCTTAAACAAAATTCACAATCAAACATGGCTTTTCGAAGTCGATAAAGGTGGGTCAGACAATTCTGCCTGTCTGTCTGCCCGTTTATCTGTCAAACTGGGTACACAGTATTCTTACGACGTCCTACAATTGGGCAAATATTTTGAATTGGCATTCCAGCTCTAAGACTAACGGTACCTGCCATATTACTTATACTTTTTTTTTTTGAAGATCTAATTACGGTATACTTCCTATAGAACCGGTCATTTCAAATCAGACTGTCTCTTTAAAAACTGGGCGGATTCAAATGAAATCTTTAATGTGGAAACTCGTTTCTAAACAAAATATAAAGTTGTTTTTATAAAAAAAAAACTTTTTTTATTTTTGAATATTTGATCTTTTTTTAAACTTTCTTTTCCTCACAAAGACTACAAATTTCTAGATTCACATGCTTATTAAAGAAAAAGGCAACAAATGGGGCAAAAACTGTTCTCCATATTTCATTGTGTGCAGGGTGCAGCAATATACTTCAACTGCAACCAGATATTTCTCTTTGGCTCTACCTCATCAAGGATTGTTGATTGCTATGTCGTTTGTTTGTTGTCCAGCTGTTTATCAAGTGGCGGGATGAAATGACATAAGCTTCACGGACCTTATTATTATGTCTGCTTCAAATAGGCACAATTTCCATGGACATTTTGAACAATTAGGCAATAGTCATAAGGTCCATGAACATTATGTCTATGTAAAAGTGGACATAATGTCTATATTGAAATTTTGGACTTCAAGTCTAGTTTTATTTATGGAAATTATTTATATACATATATCAAATGCTTTTGTTTAGGTCTATTTTGTATAATGGGCCTCTGATTCCGATGGCATTTTTCTTCTCAACTTGACGCTACCGATTGAATGGGTCAACTAAAGAAATTTGACTACGGACAAACAATTACTCAAAACAGAAATTCGTCGTTTTTATGCATTTGTGATTTTTGTTTGGAGTTTCCATTACCTTGACATTATGTCTATTTCAAAATTTACTAATTAGACATGTCTACATTTTCGATTTCGCCATAAGGTCAATGGACATTATGTCTATTTCGTTCATGGACCTTATGACTATTTCCAAAAAGATTTGAAGGTTCCCGAAATGGCGAACGATATCATCTCTGTTTGCTTTTTTATTCAACGCACATAATTTGTTTTTAACCTATCGGCGACAATAGCTTTGAAAGTACAAATTGCGCAACTGTGAAAGCTTGCATAGCAAACTCGATTTTCCTTGCTAACTTAACATGTGCGAATAAAAAAGATGACAGTTAAATGTAAAATCCTACCAACTCTTATAGCAGGCGGATGTTAAGTTGGGAACCACCCAACTTTGTTTCAGTTTCTCATGAGCTTACACTTGCAAGTTCATTTTTACTTGCGATTATAGGTACTATAAGGCAAGTTATGCATTCGTAAAAAAAAAATTTTTTTTTTGAACAATCAAACATAACATTACGATGATAGAGAAGTCGAAAAAAGTAGGTCCGACAATTCTGTCTGTCTGTCTGTCTGTCTGTCCGTCTGTCTGTATCGGCACCTACAGCCTAAACGGCTGGACCGATTTGCTTCAAACTTGGTAGATAGTATTATTATGACGTCCTACAGAGGGGTTTTTGGAATTATCATTCTAGCTTTAAAACTAACGGTACCTCCCATACGATTTTTAGTGAAAAATTAATTTTTCTCGAAAACGGCTCCTACGATTTTGATAAAACTTTCTGAATAATGTTTTCTGTGCAAACTTTATGTTTTGGTTGGAATAGATTTTTCAGGAAAAGTCTTATAACGGTACTTCCCATAGGACCGGTTTTTTGAAATCCGATTTTCTCGTAAGCCACTCGCCGAATTTCAATGAAATTTTTAATGTGGAAGCCCTTTTATAAACGAAATAATAGAAAATTTTTAATTTTTCAAAAAATGTTTTTTTGAATTTTTTAAAAAAGTTTAAAATTTTTTTTTTATTTTTTGTTTTTTCCAAAAACGGTCTAATCAATTTTTTTTCAATTTTATTTTTCTGATAAAAACTACAAAGTTCTAGAAGTTGGCATACTCAAAAAAAATTTGGAATATGTTTTCGAAAAGTTTTTCAAAAAAAACCGTTTTTTGAAAAAACTGGTCGAACGATTTTGAAAAAAAATTTCCTTAAAATTTAAAAGAACAAAAGAAATCTGAAGGCTTACTTCATTTTCTCCAAAAAACGTTTTAGGTATTGATTTTAAAGTGATTTATAAAATTTCATATGATTTTTACTTGCGATTATGGGTACTATAAGGCAAGTCATGCATTCGTAAAAAAAAAAAATTTTTTGGGCAATCAAACATAACATTACGATGATAGAGAAGCCTAAAAAAGTGGGTCCGACAATTCTGTCTGTCTGTCTGTCTTTCTGTCTGTCCGTCCGTCTGTATCGGCACCTACAGCCTAAACGGGTGGACCGATTTGCTTCAAACTTGGTAGATAGTATTATTATGACGTTCTTCAGAGGTGTTTTTGGAATTAGCATTCTAGCTCTAAAACTAACGGTACCTGCCATACGATTTTTAGTGAAAAATTAATTTTTCTCAAAAACGGCTCCTACGATTTTGATAAAACTTTCTGAATAGTGTTTTATGTGCAAGCTTTATGTTTTGATTGGAATAGATTTTTCAGGAAAAGTCTTATAACGGTACCTCCCATAGGACCGGTTTTTTGAAATCCGATTTTCTCGTAAGCCACTTGACGGATTTCGATGAAATTTTTAATGTAGAAGCCCTTTTATAAAAGTAATAATAAAAATTCTGAAATTTTTCAAAAAAAGTTTTTTTGAGTTTTTTAAAAAAATTTCAAAATTTTTTTTCAATTTTTGTTTTTTCCAGAAACGGTTTAATCTATGTTTTTTAATTTTATTTTTCTGATAAAAACTACAAAATTCTAGAAGTTGGCATAGGTACTCAAAAAAAATTTGGAATATGTTTTCGAAAAGTTTTTCAAAAAAAACCGTTTTTTGAAAAAACTGGTCGAACGATTTTGAAAAAAAATTTCCTTAAAATTTAAAAGAACAAAAGAAATCTGATGGCTTACTTTTTTTTCTCCAAAAAACGTTTTAACTATTGATTTTTAAGTGATTAGTAAAATTTCATATGATTCTTGCAATGCCTTTTTCCGAAAATCTCAATCCCCAAGACCATTTTAGCACATTAGAGCAAGTTCGTACGACCCAGTCGTGCACTTTATTACTTTTGCCATCCACTGGCGCCTGTAAGTTTTCCAATAGGTTCATTTCAAAACTCTCAACAAACTATTTATTTCTAACATATGCCAAACACGCCCCTTCAGCTGAAATGCAAGGAATAATGGCGGGCTTACACATGCATAAATTCCCCGGCGAGCGCCTGTAACCGTGAGAGTACAAAATGTTCGCGTTTGTAAAAGCTTACACACGAAACTTAATTTTCCTTACAAACTTTCCATGTGTGCATGAAAAAATTCATACTTCTTAAATACATGCGAAACGTAAGCAACTGCTGTTACCGGTGCATGAAAAGTTGATGAGCAACAGACTCTTATTATACTTTCATGCATGTTCCCAACCAACGCGAAGGTGTATGTTTACACATGCTTTTTGCTTTTTGCTTTCATAAATTATTCATTCATGTCACATCACAGAAAAGGAACACGACAGAAGTAAGCAAAACTAAACTGCAGAAGTAAACAAAACAACAATTTGGAAATAAATCCAAGGCAAAGGCAGAAGTAAACAAAACTAAACAAAAGGCAACTGCATAAGTAAACAAACCAAAACAACAGTTTGGAAATAAATCCAAGGCAACGGCAGAAGTAAGCAAAACTAAGCAAAAGGCAACTGCAGAAGTAAACAAAACAACAATTTGGAAATAAATCCAAAGCAAAGGCAGAAGTAAGCAAAACTAAACAAAAGGCAACTGCAGAAGTAAACAAACCAAAACAACAATTTGGAAATTAATCCAAGGCAACGGCAGAAGCAGTGATGAAAATTCACTTTTGTCGATTGTACTGAAAACTGAGAAACAAATAGTACTGAAACAGTCAAAATAGTACAGAACTTCTTAAAATTATAAATCAACGCAAACAGTGCAAATACATATTATTATTAAAAATGTGCATATGTGTATATATCTACTTAATATGTGTACATAGTATGTACATAAGTTCATGCATTTCCTTGGTAAAATCTAAAATAAGTCATATGGACGGATAGGAACTTTGACACAAATGCATTAATAAAGGCATTTCCACACTATCCCACACTGTCCCACAGTGTAATACGACAACGACATGTCTAAAATGTGTCACGAAACAAGTGTAGGTTATAATAGTGTGGAAACAGAATATATGACAAAGCAGATCTCATACGATTTGACATGAGGTGTTTAGATCTGAAATAATTTTTTAGGATTGAATGTAAAACCATCACACATTCCTTCACACTTTTTTTTTAACATGTCGTACTACACTGTGGGATAGTGTGGAAATACCTTAATAAGTCTTTTGTTTGCATTTATTCTATATTCAGGTAACAATCTTTCTTTTAGGTCTCTTAAATTAAAACTTTGTTCACATCTTTCACTTTCGGTCCCGCAATCTTGACAGGAAGGTTTTATGAACCCGAACCTATTCTGATTGGATCTCGACGTTCATTTCGATAATAGGCGTTTAAGATAAAAACTTGAAATATAATTTTTAATAATATGTATTGTTTTTAAGGCTGGTAATTGGTTTCGAAATCTCCAAGTTTAAAGTAGTATCAGAGAGGGTGCCATCGCTGAAGAACACCTACTGTAACAAAGGTTAAACAAAAACATCGTTTTATTATTTAAGAAATGACCGATTCCGATCCCGATGTATATTGAAATCATCGATGTTACAAACGGGCAATTATTTGGCTGTCAGAAATACGTCAACGTTCTTACATACAACTTTGTTTGTTGAGCCCTGATGCCGCCCTGGGGCCTGGGGTCGCCACAACTCGTTTATTGAAAAATCTCAACTCGCCTAATGAGAAAATTCTCTGTTTTTAAAAACAGTTCGCCCGGAAGTCACCCTGAAGTCGATCTGGATATTTTGCTGGGGCGAATTGAGTTAATGAATCAGCTGTTGAAGGACGTGTGCTGTCAAATATTTCTTTTGTATTTTTATTTGCGATTATACAAAGTTATGCAATCGTAAAAAAAATTCTAACAATCAAACATGACATACGATGATAGAGAAGTCGAAAAAAGTGGGTCCGACAATTCTGTCTGTCTGTCCGTGTGTCTGTCTGTCTGTATAGTTCAGGGATGTTGCGAATATTCGCATCCGCATCCGCAAATGCGGAGCATAGATTTGGACATCTGCATCCGCATCCGCATCCGCAATAATCAATGCGGATTTTCATGCGGATGCGAATATAATACAAGTTGCGTCAAGAAAGAAGTTGGACGGGGCTAGCGAATGGCGCGTGCCGTTCGCACGTTTATTTATCATCGACACCTATTTAGATCCTCGCTACAAGCATAGTTTTTTTTACACCGGTGACTGTGGAAAAGATTAAAGACGACATTTTGATGATACAATTACAAAATACTAAGAATGACTTCTTCGTTTCTCTTAATGCCAATTCCGAACTGGCTTAAGAACGAGTGATTCCACGGAAAAGTATATGGAACAACAAGGACCACGGGCATCAAGTTTCGTCTGAAAATCATGCTTAAAAAACGACCTTGCTATGATGTTAGATTCGTCAAGTGAAGATGAGAGAAGAAATACCAGAAAATGGTAGCACTGAAGCTGTACTAAAAAAGGAATTACTCTCTTACCGCACTAAGAAAAGAGCCAATGTTAATGAAAATCCTCTTAAATGGTGGAGTGTTCATTGAGAGGAATTTAAGATTTTATCACCGATAGAATGCAGATTTTTATCCACTCCACCAGGCAGTGTTCCTAGCGAACAATTTTTTAGTAGCGCGGGTATAATTTTCGAACCCCTGCGTAACCGCTTTGAATCAGAAAAGGCGGCAATATTACTCTTTATTTAGTATAATGCTCCTATTATTAATCACTTCATGCAAGTTCGTGCGACAAAGTCGTGCACTTTATTTTTCTGTAGCTATATTTACTTTTTCATTTAATTTTTTGAAAGAAACGAAGAGAGATGCAAGTGAATGTTTTTTTTTAATACAAGTTAATCAAAACAAATCAAACAAATAAAGCAAAATGGAAGCTTAAAGGTGCCTAAAATCAGCATCCCTAATGTGTTTTTTGAGAACCAAAACCCAGGTTCGTTTGACAACTTTTGGAGTTGCCAAGAAAACCTACGGAAACCCTGTAGTTCAAAAGACAAAGCCAGACGTATTTTGCCAGTTACATTGCTCAAAAACTTAATTTTCAAACCAGTAACCACAATACGAGTACATAAACTCGATCACGATGAATAATAAATGCATTCAAAACTACAATAAAAACAAGCTCGTTCATAGTCAACCTTTTCAAAAATTAAAAATAGTACAAATCGTACTGAAAATTGAGAAGTGGTACTTGCGTACTCGGCAAGGTCCAATAGTACCGAATTCAGTACAATAGTAAGCCTTTTTGCAACTATGGGCAGAAGTAAGCAAAACTAAGCAAAAAGCAACTGCAGAAGTAAACAAAACAACAATTTGGAAATAAATCCAAGGCAAAGGCAGAAGTAAACAAAACTAAACAAAAGGCAACTGCAGAAATAAACAAACCAAAACAACAGTTTGGAAATAAATCCAAGGCAACGGCTACGGCAGAAGTAAGCAAAACTAAGCAAAAGGCAACTGCAGAAGTAAACAAAACAACAATTTGGAAATAAATCCAAGGCAAAGGCAGAAGTAAACAAAACTAAACAAAAGGCAACTGCAGAAGTAAACAAACCAAAATAACAATTTGGAAATAAATCCAAGGCAACGGCAGAAGTAAACAAAAACACACTAAACAAACAGGGAATAAGAAAAAAAGGAAAAGGAGAAACGTCAAAAATATTTGAGAAATATAAAATTTCTCATGATAAATTTAAGAGGTAAGTTCAAATATTATTAGATTAAACCTATTTTAAATAATTTATTTTTTAATTTAAATAGCCTATAACCTGGCCAGGGAATGGGGCAAGATTTTAGAATCCACTGTATTGCAAGGTAAGTGGTGTGTCGTCAGTTTATCTGCCATATACGGACAAACTGACACACAAACAAAATTACTCTTTTATATATAGTAGAGATATCTTTTATCAGTTTTATGTCTATCAGCTTTTGGATTTTTTTATAAATAAATGATTTGGATTAAAGTGTGGTATTTCTTCCCTTTTTGAATTAATTTTATTTATAATTTTCATTTTTTTCGCGCTCATTCGATTTTCAACTTCTTTGAGGTTTATATCTAAACGGTTTATAAAATCAATTGGTTTCATATTTGTTGTAGAGTGTATGGTATTATTGGAAAAACCTATAGCTTTGATTACTAATTCTTCAGTGTCTTGATTTTCATCTTGACGTTTCAGTATTCTTATATGTTCCAATAGGGAAGAATGCAATCTTTCTATATCAGAATTTCCTGTATGGGAATTGGGTGTTGTGAAATGCGGTTTAATATCATTTTCTTGACAAAACAATTTTATTAGGGAATTATTAAATTCATTATCCATTATAAGAAGGTGGGGTTTACCTAATAATGCTATTCGTTCCTGTAATTTAAGTTTTATTGTTTGTATGTTTCTATCTGGAATCCTATGAACAGAACCTAGTTTAGAGAATCTGTCGATTGTAGTAAGAAAGTATTTCTTATGTATGTAAAAAACATCGATATGAACTATCATATTTGGTTTACTGGGTGTTTCGGTATGATTGAAATATTTCTTGACAGGTTTTCTGTCATATTTATTTTCATTACAGAGTTGACAACTATTAATAAATCGCGTTATATATTTGATTAGATTTGGGATAAAGAAAGAGTCTTTCATTTCTTCGTAATTTTCTATTATACCTCTATGATTAGTATTTTTATGAGTTTTTTCTATAATTTCGAAAGCTTGTTCTTCGCCAACAAGATCAGTTGCTAATTTGGTGCATTTGATAGATTTTAAGTTTTTATCGTTACCAAATAAATTTATTATTTTGGTTTGTATAAAATTATATTTTTCAATTTCAATTTCTGAGTAAATACCCACTGTTCCCTTTGTTAAATTTTGTCGAAGCAAATCATTTAGATAATGCTCATTTGAAAGGTCATTTTCTGTGATAAAAATGATTTTATATTTCAATATTCTTATCTTTAGATTTCATAAGTCTTATTTGTGTTTTATACTTATTAACAATAGATTCACTTATGTAAAAATGATCAAGTTGATCCTCTCTGCTTGTATGAACTGTTTGATTATCACTATTTATTTCAAACAAATGTTTAATATCAACGTTTTCAGGATTTAGGGTGGTGTTATGATTTTCGATCCGACTTAAGTAGTCAGCTACTTTATTATCTCTACCTTTGACATACTCAATGTCAAATTCATATTCTCCTAACATTATTTTCTACCTTATAATTCGGCTGTTTGGTTCTTTTAAAGAATGTAACCATTTCAATGGTTGGTGATCTGTCTGAATGGTAAATTTTCTACCATAGAGATATGGCCTAAAATATTTAATAGACCAAACGATGGCTAATAATTCTTTTTCTAAAGTATGATAATTTTTTTCATGACCATTTAAGGTGCGACTTGCAAAGGAAATGGGTTTCCCTTTTTGACTTAAAACAGCTCCTATGGCCAAATTACTAGCGTCCGTTGTTAAAGTAAAATTAACATTAAAGTCGGGAAACGCTAATATAGGAGGATTTGTTATTAATTTTCAATTTATTAAATGATTCAATATATTGTTCATCAATCATATTAATTTTCGTATTTTTCTTTAAATAATGTATTATTGGACTTGCAATCATCGAATAATTTTTTATAAATTTTCGATAAAAACCAGTTAGTCCTAAGAAAGATTTTATTTCTTTCACTGTTTTAGGTAACTGAATGTTATTAATAGCATTAATTGTATTAGGGTTTGGTTTTATTCCTTCTTTCGTAATAATGTGTCCTAAGAATTCTGTTTCCCTAGATAGGAAACAACATTTGTCGAATTGTACTTTTAAATTGCACCTACTCATTTAATTTACGAAAAATATGATTCAAACTTTCAAAATGTTCTTCTAATGAAGTTGAAAACACAAGTATGTCGTCCATATAAATAACACAAATTTTATTTATGAATTCGCTCAAAACGTAATTCATCATCCGCTGAAAAGTAGCGGGTGCATTTTTTAACCCAAAAGGCATTCGAATAAACTCGTAATGTCCTCTAGGAGTAGAGAATGCAGTTTTTTCAATATCGTTTTCATCCATTGCAATTTGGTGAAAACCTTTGGCTAAATCCAAAGTTGAAAAGTATTGTGCACGACCTAGCTTATCAAAAAGCGATGCCATGTTCGGAATTGGATATTTGTCATCTACAGTCAACTCATTAAGTTTCCTGTAATCAATAACGATACGCCATTTTTTTTCTTGTGAGTTATCTAATTTCTTTTCTACAATCCACAAAGGTGAGTTGTAAGGTGATTTGCTTGGTCTTATTATACCTTGCTTTAACATAAATTCATTTGTCTTTCTATTTCTTTTTCATGAATTTGTGGATAACGATATACTTTGGAGTATACTGGTTTATTTGAACTGGTAATAATTTTATGATTAACACAATTTGTAGTGGTCAAATGTTGCCCATCTTGGTAAAAGGTTTTGTTATTATTTCTCAAAAATTTCTGGAGTTCTTTTTTTTCTAAAGTATTTAGTTCTTCGCGTATGAGGTTTTCGATTTGAAAATTATTTTTTTCTAAAACATGTATATCGTCGAATTCAATTTTTTTATTCATTTCAAAATTTATTTTTATTTTCGAACCGTTAATAATTATTTCATTTGCATTATAATCAATTATTGCTTTTAGAGGGTTTAATAAATTATTTCCAATGATACAATCGAATGGTTTATTATTAAGATTTGTAATTTTTACAGACATTGTTTTAGAAGGGTCATTAAATTCTTTTGGTAGGTAAACTACAGCTTCCTGAACTATTTTTATTGGTCCTGTAAGAGTGTTCAAAATTAGTGGTTTGTTAAGGTATTGCAGGTAACCTAGTTTTCTAAAAATATTTAAATCTCCTATTGTTGTTGCTGCTCCAGTATCTATAAGGCATTTAATTGGAGTTTTATTAAAAGTCAATATAATCAAGGGTAGTCTACAATTGGAGGCGGTTGTTGAAATTTTTCATGTATATCAATATTATCGACTTCCATAGGTTCATTTATTTGATTTCTTGGAAAAAAATTTCTCATATTTCCTAAAATTATTACGATATTCCTGCCTTTCAAAATTTCTGAAATTTCCCGAGTTATTATTTGTTTATTTATTTATTTTATTGTTTTGTCTCTGTTGAAAATTTCTAAAATTTCCCGATTTATTCATTCTCAAATTATTATTATCATTTGCTCTGAAATGATTTGGCCTATGTTGCCCGTAAAAATTTTTAAAATTTCCCGCATTATTTTGGGGAACAGAAGGTCCGTTATTGAATTTTGTTTTATTTAATGTAATTTCACTTAACAAATCGTTTTCAATAAAATAAACTTTCGCTTCAATCATTGATTTAATATCATTTTGCAATAGCAATGTTTTTATATGAATAGGAAGGAAGTTGGTATAAATGTTAAATAAAAGTTGCTCATTAAGGGTAGGACTATACGTCTCATCCTTTACTATTTCTAAGTTATATTTTGTATTCATAGTATTTAAGATCTTATTTAGTTTATAATGTAATTCTTCAATGTTTTTTGCACTTACATTTAATGCTTCTTCTCTTAGTTTAAAATACGACTTGTTCACTCCAAATTCCTGTCTTAGTTTAAGTAATATGTCGTCCCATGATGGTTCGTTTAGTTTTTCTACTGTCCTTAAAGCTTTTCGGGAGTTTGTTAACCAGAATCCTTTTTATAATTTGTTAGTTTTCTTCAGCGGTTAATGAAAGTACTGCTTGCACATCTCGGATATAGTTTGAAATGGAATACTCCGCTGTTCCACTAAATGAGGGCAAACTTCTTGCCTCTTTAAGATTTTCGATTAAAGGTAACATTTTTTTTTTTTTTTTGTATTTGTTTGTAATGAATTAAATTATTTATGAGTCACTTTATTTTGATTTCACAAAAATTTATGTTGAAGCTATTTAATTTGTTCTTTGCTTTGAATTATTTCAATTCTTCACTTTAATTTTAAATTCGTAAACTGTTTTCCAATTTTCAATTTCATATGTATAACTTATTAAAAAATTCACTCATAGGATCACTTTACGTATCCTATCCCATCCTCGTCGCCAGTTTTATTTTAAAGTGTATCTTCTTTATCGAAATAAAAATCACTTTTCGTTTCGAGGTCCAAAATAAGACTGACTTTTTATTTAATAAAAATTCTTACATCTAGCTGCTTTCAAAACTTAACATGATGGTTGGCCAACGCTGACGATCATTTCTTATCTTTTTATGATTCATGCACAAGATCCATAAAGGATTATATGTGTCGTTAAAAACTGTTGATTTCACAGTTCGATATCTTAATGGCATATCTTTATAGTTTGATATTTGTAAATAATGGAAGCTCCAGAGAGGATGCTTCATTGTTTATGGATGAATGTGGGGGGTCTTCGCTTAGGTTTGATATAACTCGCGCACGAAGGGTTCCGTACCATTATTTCTTTAAAAACGAGCAAAAAATCACGTTTGTTGTATGGGAGCCCCCCTTAAATATATTTATTTTATTTTATTTGGTTTTTAGTATTTGTTGTTATAACAATAATACATCATCTGTCAAAATTTCAACTGTCTAACTATCACGGTTCATGAGATACAGCCTGGTGACGGACGGACAGCGAAGTCTCAGTAATAGGGTTCCATTTCACTCTTTGAGTACGGAACCCTCAAAAGCAACATAGCCTTAAGCCTTACTATGTAACTTTAGTTTTTAACGGTCTCCAATAAATATTCTTTAACCTAATTCAAGTGCCACTAATGGATAGTGTTTAGTGGTATTGAGTTTTTGCAGCTTTAAATTTCACGCAGTTGATAATTCCCCTATGGAAAATTATGTCAATATAGAGCTTATTTTACACTGACGTTACAATATGGATTGGCAACCAAGGGCATGTGATTTGACCAGGCTAGAAAAATCAAAATCTAGAATATTTTATTTGGAAAACCCAAAATCTAGAATGGACGAATTCTAGAATTAATATTAATTTTTAAGACCATTGTCTAGATTTTATCTTTCTATATTTTTACTTGCTCTATAGGGCAAGTATTGGTTTCGTGCAGAAAAAATAAAATGCACGACTGGGTCGCACGAACTTGCTCTAATGTGTGACAGTGGTCTAAGGGCTTGAGATTTTGATAAAAATAAATTTTTCAAAATTCTTAAATAAATACTTAAACTAATTTGAACTGAAAAAGGAGTACGCCATTTTATTTCTTGGATAAATTTGAATTTATGAGAATAAATTTTTAAAAATCTGTGGAGCCGTTTTTGAGAAAAAAAGTTTTTTTTGAAAAACTTTTTGAAAAAAAATTTCAAAAAAAATTCAAAATCGCCAGTTCCTAGGTATTCAACAAATACATTTATTTATAATTTTTAGAAAAAAATTTAATGGGCAGTTTTCAAAATATATATTTTTTAAATTTTTTTCTTAAAAATACTTTTAAAAATACAAAAAAATATTTTTTTTGAAATATTGGAATGTAGTACAAATTGAGCTACTTACAACTATATATGTGTGAAATTTCGAAAGAATCGGTTGAGTCGTTTTCGAGATATTCGAAAGCAAAAAAAACGGTCCTATGGAAAGTACCGTTCTTAGCCATTTTTTAAAACTTTTTTGGTCGTACCTAAAAAGTATCATTGATTTTTTTAAATCAAAATCGTTAGAGCCGTTTTTGAGAAAAATAAGCTTTACCGTAACGGTTGTATGGCAGGTACCGTTATTTTTTGAGCTAAAAAAAAAATTTCAATTTCCCCTCTGTACAATACCTAAAAAAGTCTATATACCAAGTTTGAAGCAATTCGACCAACCCGTTTGGGCTGTAGGTGTCTATACATACAGACAGACAGACAGACAGACAGACAGACATACAGACGGACAGAATTTTTAGACCATCTTTTTTCGTCTTCGCTATCATCGTAATGTCATGTTTGATTGTTATCTCAAAACTTTTTTTTTCGACGAATGCATAACTTGCCTTATAGTACCTATAATCGCAAGTAAAAATCGTTTTATTCAAACATGACATTACGATGATAGAGAAGCCCAAAAAAGTGGTTTTCGCCATACCGTCCGTCGGTCTGTCTGTGCGTCTGTGCGGATGTGCGCTTTTTCACGTCATGCTACAGCCTAAACGGCTTGACGGATTTTCTTCAAACTTGGTATATAGCAATTTGAAGAAAAACCATTGTCGAGGTTTTTTTTTATTTTGTTTTAGCCCGGTTCAAACTGGTACCTTTCAAATAACGGTTTTTTTCAATTTGGATTTTCTCGAAAACGGCTCTAACGATTTTGATTAAATTTAAAATTTAGCTAACTTTAAGCATTTCTAACAAAACTGCGTTTTTTGTTTTTGCCTCAAATGGTCGTAACGAAAATCAGGTTTTAACGGCTTTTTTTAAAATAGCCATAAGTTCACAACGGCTTGATTGAATCAACTCAAACTTTGTTTGACATAGTTTTTCATAGTGTTCTATAGGATGGTTTAGTTAATTTTTCACTGAAGCCTTTCTAAACGGTGGCTTCCATACAACGAGCCGTTGAGTTTTAGCCAACTTTTTTTGGTTTTTTCTAATTTTCTCGAAAATGGCTCTAACGATTTTGATTAAACATTGTGTGTTATATTCTTTTAGTGTTTTGAAGTGAACTGCGTTTTTAGTTTTTGGCTAAAAATGCAAATAACGGAGATCTGCTCTTAACGGCTTTTTTTCAAATGACCATAAGTTGTCAACGGTTGAATCGAATTCACTCAAACTTTGTTTGGTATAGTTCCTTACAGCTTCCTATCAGATGGAATTGATTTTTTTTCATTTTCTTTTTTTTAAATGGTGGCTCCAATACAAAGAGCCACTAGATTTTGGCCAATTTTTTTCATTTTTTCAAATTCACTCAAAAAAGGCTCCCCGATTTTTATGAAACTTTTTATGTAACATACATTTAGAATATGCATTTATAGTTTTTGGCTATACATGATAATAGCGGAAATTGCTGTTAACAGTATTATTAATTTGGCCATAAGTGGACATTTGTATTATTTATAACACCCAAAAGATAACGTCTTATTTTAAATATTAAAGGTTTCTTAACGTTAGCTCTCGTATATCGAGTTTTCCAGTTTTAGCCAAATTTGTTTTGGTTTTTACCAAATTTTTCAAAAATGAATTGTTCTTATTGATTGAGTTTGTTTTCATCGTACTATTGCACCAACAGAGCAAGTACGTGCGACCCAGTCGTGCATTTTATTTTTTATAGATTTTGTTATTTCTAGATGCATTTTTTTATTATGAGCCCGGTTCTACGACAAACGACTAGGCAAAGTTCAAAGTTAAACATAATTTTAAGAAGGGAAATCTTCAAATTAATTTTTTTACTTCAAACGGTTGGTCAATGTTCAACTTTAACATTACATCTGAAGATATAAGAAAATACTCAGTTACATACCGCACTTGTGTTAATGTCCTTCCTTTTCAAATCTGAGGCATATCGAGGCACTAGAAAATGGAGAATAATGAATAAAAGTAAAATAAGAGTAGTATGTTGTATGGTGTCTATATCTAAGGAAATATTAACTTATACATTTTGAAGAGATTAAATAAAACAATTTTAAATTTTTAAATTGGCAAAAAAACTTTTCATTTTTACAATAGGTTATTCTTTTAAATCTTAAACTGAGTTTTTATCAGTGTTGGCAAGTAAGTTACACGAAGTAAGTTACTCGTTTAGTTACGCGTAACTAATATGAATTAGTTACGCCCAATATTTGGCGTAACTAATGTAACTAATATAACTAAATGTAATTAACTGTAACCAAATAAAACTAACTCTAACTTAATAATAAAAAATAAAAAAAAGTCACATTTCATCCTGAATCCCAATCGACTATTGACAAAATTCTTTTATAAGCAAGTTCAACGGCAACCTGGCAAGGAATACATATTGAAATTACTATGTTCCTGATGAAAAGGAAATGTAATAAAATATTATATTCTTGGAGCATACAATAAATTTTTATTTACATTTGAAGTTTTCCCTTCTTTCTTGAGACTCCTGGACATTTCTTTGTTTATTGTGATTTATTTTTGTATGGTAAATTCAGATTTAATCTCAGATTTGGTCTCAAATTTCAGATTTAGCTCGCCCAAAGGACATCAAACGAGATCTATTTTGTTTTATTATTTTGAAATTTTTTTTTGCAGAAATATAGTAATTTAAAAATGTATTCCTTGCTAGGTTGGCGTTGCCACAGCTGGCAGCTGGCCCAGCTTTGCCCTAAAACAGTGTAGTCAATCGTCATTCGATCGGGCTTGTGGACGGAACTTCTAAATTTCAATTTAACATAAAATGTGAGTTTTTGTATTTGAAAAATTCTATTAGTTATAGTTAGTTACATTTAGTTACAATAAGTTACATTAGTTACGTGTAACTAATTAAAATTTCAAAGTTACGCGTAACTATCCAACACTGGTTATTATAAAAGTCAGAGCTATCAAAATATTGCCCAAAGTTTTTGTTTTTCTTACAATTCAAAAAAATTGACTTTTTTAAACAAAATGATTTAATTTTTCAGAGGAATTCAATGTTTAATTCAATTCATTTAATTCATCATATCAACAAAACATGGTTGTCTGTAGAGTCGGTTTACGGACGATAATTTTAATCGCAAGGCGAATGCTTGAAACTTTTACTGTCATATTATTTTATCTACATTTAACAATGAAAGATGTAATACAAATTATTTGATACACATTGCATTTTGTCACTCCAATTTTAGAAGACCTTGTTGATGATTTCGTGTTGTAGCCCGTGGATTGCTTTGATGACATTGGCCTTGAATCGTGTAGGGATACATAATGTACAGTAGGTACACAAACATATAAATGTCACCAGATTTGGTTTCGGGGATTTTGAAAATAAAAATTTTGGTCTTTGAGATTTTAAATTTGGAAATTCAAAACATGGAGATTTAAGGATTTGGGGATTTTATGCTTGGATATTTTGTAGGTCTCCCGTTTCATATATCTGGGCTAATTGAAATAGTCACAATATAACCAGGTTATGAAGCTACCTAAGTAGTATTGATCCAGCACTCATTAGGAATACATAAATATATCGTATATTTATAATTAATGAGACCTATAGTAGGTATGAGATGAAACCGCGAATGGAACAGAAAAGAAAATGACACGTGGGTATTTTAATTTTCACTTTATTCTAGTTAAATGCAATAAAACAAATCAAAGAAAGAAAATAATTTTGTGAAATAAGTACATCAAAGTTTAAATATTAACTTTTCTACATTTTTTTGATACAAAATCGTTCAGAACATCTTGAAACTCGACCTTCCAATACATCATTTTCAATCGCCATTATCGACAGTGAATTTAAACGGTTCTTAAACATTGACGAACGATTACAGTTCTTATTTAGTTTAAAAAGTTACGTTCACCCGTGGCGTTTGATATCATCAGACCTCTGTAGATTTGCAATGATATCATTACATGAGGGAAAGTTGATTGTACCATATTATCATAAATCAATTTATACAACTCCTCGGCAGCACAATTTTATCTTTCTCTGCAATAACCACATAATCTAATTGTAACATCAAGTTTAGTACTTTAATAATATGTTCGCAATATTTTGTACAGGCTTCTTTAATTTCATCTAGTCGCCGCTACAATTCTGCATACAGCATATCTAGTACATGCAATTTGGTTTCAATCATTGACTTAACTTTTCCTCTGATCACAACTTCTTCAGCAGATCCGTCATCGCTGTATTCGGATTTGGTATCAGTTTTCTCATTTGCCTTCATCTTGTAACCGTCAAATAATTCTCGCTATGATAGCAAAAAATCTAAAAGCGATTATAAAAGATAGACTGCAGTTCAAAGTTCAATTGTGGGTTTTTGTAAAGATTTCCTGACACCGTTGATTTGATCCAGTATGGCAGCCCGAAAGATTGCCATAATGTGGTGTTGTTTTTTCCCGAGTCTTTTAATAAACACCAAGCCTAGTGAATCGCTGGTGATGGCTGATTCTCATCGTCAGCAATGGATTGCAAAGTTTCCTGGAAACTCTTGGAACCTTATGACAAAGCCTTAGGCTTTGGCCACGCAATGAGCGACGAGCGACTAAGCGATTGAGCGACGAGTCGCTGAGTGACGCAACAAAATTAAAACACTTACAATTAATTGTATGTAGGTGGCCACATACCCTGAGCGTCTTGCGATTTTTTTAAGATAGAACAACGTCGCTCTGCAATCAAATCTGTTTTAATTTTTCAGTCGATTGCTGAGCGACGAAGTGAAAAGATGGACAAAATAAATACAGAAAGTTTGATTTCAGCTGTTCAAAGCCGTCCAGTGCTATGGCAAGATACCCACAAAAATATAAAAAAAAACTTGGTTGTCTGTAAAGTCGGTTTACGGACGATAATTTTACGTGATAACCAGTTCACAAAACAGTTCACGTTTATGTTGCATCTCTTCCACCACCAACCCACCACCCACCTTTTTTGGTTTTTTGCTCATACCTTCCCCCCACCCCCACATAAAACCGCCAACCAACAAGCCACCATTTGTGACAAATTTGAAGAATTAATGATCAACGTAATTTTTTTTTATATTTTTTTGTTTTGGAGAGCAACGAGCACCGCAGACTGCTACGAGTAGTAGCTCAATAAATATGAACGCGACTTTCAACTAAAAAGCTACGAAGAACCGCACTTGACGTTGGCATTTTGGAACTAATCGCTCAGCGACGACGTTCAAGAAATGGTCACCCATCGCTCAGGTTCGTCGCTCAGCGACACGTCGCTCAATCGCTCAGGCGCTTGTCGCTCATTGCGTGGCCAAAGCCTTAGTCGCATCGAACTGAAGTGGTGCCCCAAGGCAGTTGGCTTTTCTGCCTAATGGTTAATTCCGCCCTGGGAACATGAAACAAAATTTTTGAATTAGTGTTTCAAAATACTTTAGGACCACGCTTTACAGCACCACAATTAGAGCAAGGTATAAATAGGCCAAACAAGTCTTGTAACGGTTCCTTAAACATAACCTGTTTTATTTTAATCACTTGGTAAAGACTGATTTGGATGATAATTTTGTGAAATTACAATTTTTCAGTATCGTAGTTTTTCTGTACTTTGATTTCCATGTTTTCAATAACCAAACTCAATAGCATGAACGAGTATTTGTTGAATACTTACTCTGTGTCACAAAATGTTCCACTGGTCCTGTGCAGTTTTTTTTGTCAATGAGATGCGTTCGTATTTGATAATAATAATCAGGATAAAGTTGTTGTGTTGTTTGAAAACGTACTTTTCCCCTGATAGAACTAAATCCCACTGAAACAGTGGTATCTGCAATTGCGTACATTTTTTCTTCGACAAGAATATGTTTCCCACCCCATGTTAATGAAGGGTTGGTCTGTTGGCTGATGCTGTCAATGATGAAAACAATTAATTTAGATTATAAAATATAATTACGAAAACTCCAAAAGATATACAAACCTGATATATATTTTATCTAATTGGTGCTCTTGCAAGAAACTCGAAGCATTTTTACCACCAAGCATCGATATTGTCCAACTAGTTTCTACTGTATTTTTAACATCTATTTTAGACACCATGTTTATTTTTGGCCAATCGGAAACATGTCGACATGAACACACGTCATTAATGCAATCTATTAAAAAGGAAATTATAATTATTAAGAACAAACAATACGTCTTTACAGTACATGGAATTTCAATAATTTTGGTCTTTGAAATTTTTCCATTAGCGGATTCAATCTTAACGCTATAGGAACATCCTGGTAATATGACGCATTCTTTAATATCTAGTAACGGTGAAACTTCGTTGGGCAGTACAGCTTGTTTTGTTACCTAACATACATTTAAATACAAAGATTCAAAATCAAATTTTATCTCAAACTAGAAGGATCATTCAGGGTAATTAATTTACTAAAAAAAAACTGCATGCTTCCTTCTTAAGGTTTTTAAAAAAAATCTGCTTAAAATTATAAGAAATGCAATGCGAAATTTACCTTTGGAATGTTCATTTGATAGCAAGATGTTGGAAAACAATCCGAGAATTTTGTTGGTTTAACAAGTACGTTATAGTTCCAATCTGAAATTTAAAGAACTTTATTTATATTTCAGTACTTTTGATGACATTTTGAAAGTCTCACACCTTCAACAATTGTGTCATTCCAATATATATGCATCTGGATTTCACCTTCAACTGTGCTTATATTGGTGAAAATTTCTAAAAGAAAAAGGACAAAACGTATTTTATTTGTAATACTAAACATTATTAAAACATGATCAGTTTGACAAAATGAAGTTGGTTAAAAAAAATTGTCACGTATTGAATGGCACTCAAAAACCGATACAGGTCAACGAAACATGACTCGCTTTACTCCTAAATAATGCGTGATGAGTTTTTCGATTGTAGGTGAATTTGTATGACGATAAATTTTACTCCACCTTGTTTTACTTTTGAAAGCCGACAAACTTGCAAAACAAGGAACCAGAACACTGACGATCTCAATTGCGGATAGTTGCCTGGATATTCCCATCGGTACATGTACATTTTTGTTAAAGAGAGATGCTTCTGCAATATGTATACACGCCGTGAAACTTGGCGTGTTCGCCAAATTAGAGTCTGCAAAAGCTGTATGGATGGAGAAAAGATGAGACAACTGCCCACTTCCCCTGTAACTACATAGGTACATAAATAGGCTTTTTTACTTGCGATTATAGGTACTATAAGGCAAGTTATGCATTCGTCGAAAAAAAAAGTTTTGAGATAACAATCAAATATGACATTACGATGATAGCGAAGACGAAAAAAGATGGTCTAAAAATTCTGTATGTCTGTCTGTCTGTATGTATAGACACCTACAGCCCAAACGGGTCGGCCGAATTGCTTCAAACTTGGTATTTAGACTTTTTTAGGTATTGTACAGAGGGGAAATTCAAATTTTTTTTTTAGCTCAACAAATAACGGTACCTGCCATACAACCGTTACGTTAAAGCTTATTTTTCCCAAAAACGGCTCTAACGATTTCTATTTAAAAAAATCAGTGTTGCTTTTTAGGTAAGACCAATCATATGGCTGAAAAAAAAGTTTTAAAAAATGGCTAAGAACGGTACTTTCCATAGGACCGTTTTTTTTTTGCTTTCGACTATCTCGAAAACGACTCAACCGATTCTTTCGAAATTTCACACACATATAGCTGTAGGTAGCTCAATTTGTATTGTTTACCAATATTTTTGAAAAATATTTTTTTGTATTTTTAAAAGCATTTAAAAAAAAAAAAAAATTAAAATTAATATTTTGAAAACAGCTTATTAAATTTTTTTCTAAACATTTTAAATAAATGTATTCGCTGAATACCTATAAACTGGCGTTTTTGATTTTTTATTAATTTTTTTTTTCAAAAGTATCGTGATTCTAGAACTTGAAAGAGTCACATTCTACATGATATGCCACGTAAATAACTACATTTAGTCCAGTTGACAGGTGGGACTGCAAAATATTCCACCTTGCAACGGCTTTTTTCCTTTCCTACGGCGAAAACATTTTCACTTTAAAGTAGAACGTTTAATTTCCTACAAATTTGTTGGTAAAAAAATTTTTTGTTTGTTAATTCGGTACCGAGATATGGCGCATCGAAAAACAGATCAAAATTTAAAAAAAAAAAATGCAATTTATGTCTTCTGATACAACCGATAAATGATGAAATATTATTGTTATCATTTGCATGTAGTTATGAGTTATG
This sequence comes from Platycheirus albimanus, assembly GCA_916050605.2. Taxonomy (NCBI): domain Eukaryota; kingdom Metazoa; phylum Arthropoda; class Insecta; order Diptera; family Syrphidae; genus Platycheirus; species Platycheirus albimanus. The sequence goes on from OU696698.1 coordinate 39,084,928, forward strand.
TAGTTTAAAAACAAACACGAGGTAGAGCAAGTGGTGGCTGCTTATACGGGTATAAGAAATGCGTAGAACGAGCTTATCAATTCAACTTTGTCAAGCAATGTGACACCGTTTATCTCATAGGACATTTTGGAGGAGCTTTTCTTAACCTTGTACATCAACTGCATACAAATTACATTTTTTGATGAATTAGATCAGAATGATTTCGTATTAGGAGGGGATTTAAGTGTAAGCACTGACACGAAAGGAAGTATACCTAGATGTCCAGCTTGGGAATGAAAATCTAGTTTTTACAATGAGAATTTCAAAAGATAATTGTTACGTTCAAATCTGAAATGCGTTTATAGAGTTCTTAGAAGAAATTGGAGCATTTATTTTGAACGGAAGGGGCCATAGTGACAGAACAGTTGAGTTTACATATTTATTAGCAACAGATGGTTTTCGGTCGTCGACTACAACACTGTTGTCCATCATAAAGTGATATTGGTACTATTGGCTTTAGGATCGGTTGTGAAACTTTCTCCGACCATATGCCCCTGATAGTTAGTCTAACTGCACATTAAGATACAACGATCAATGATTCTATGAAACTTCTAACAAGACTTAAGTTACAGAAAAACCACATACGCATGCAGTCTAGATCAATACATACACAGAAAAATTAAAGATTGTGTAGTGTGTATACAGCGCAAATGGGGAAATTTATCGGCCTACCGCTGAATTTCGTGCCAAAGAAACAACAGTTTTATACAGCTTGCTTTTATGCTAGAAGAAATGGGTGCCGTGAAATAAGGCCGTACGAAATAAGGCCATATGTCAAAATTTGGTCTTATTTCACTTTGTAATTGTGAAGGAGGGCCATATTCCAACATATGACCTCATTTCACTTTGACGAAGTGAAATAAAGCCAAACTTATTTGTGAAACAAGGCCAAATATGGCCTTATTTCGCTTTTCGAAAGTGTAGCAAGGCCATATGGAGCGTTTTTTCATTACACACACTTTCAGTATATTTGCGCATATATTTTAATGTAATATTGCAAAAAACTTTAAAAGCTGTACAATAATAAATGAAACATTTTAAAAGATGCAGTTTTTTTTGTCTATTATTTTTGACAAAATCTCCAAAATGAACACTGCCAGCTTAGGCTATCCAAAATTAAAACCGAATCTTTTAAAAGGTTTCAGTTTTAATTTTGGATAGTTGTTGAAAGTGATAGCCTAAAATTGGCGCAAATTATAATATTAAAAACGAAATGTCTCAGTTTTAAATTTAGAGAGTTTTGAAAAGAATAGCTATAATATGAAAAGAAATAGTTTTGTTTTTGTTTTGGAGAGTTTTTCAAAATAATAACCCAAAATTCGCGCGAATTTGTTTTGGAGAGTTTTTGAAAATAATAACCCGAAATTCGCGCGAATTTTGGGCTATTATTTTCAAAAACTCTCCAAAACAAAAACAAAACTATTTCTTTTCATATTATAGCTATTCTTTTCAAAAACTCTCCAAATTTAAAACTGAAACATTTCGTTTTTAATATTATAATTTGCGACAATTTTAGGCTATCACTTTCAACAACTCTCCAAAATTAAAACTGACTTCAATTCCAAATACTTTATTTACTTATTTAAATCAAATACAGTAGAATCTCGAAAACATGAACGGTTCTAAAACATGAACATTTTGGAAAGATGAACGCTTTTTTCCGGGCGATAATCTTATATAGAGCAGTTTTCTAAAACAAATTTCTTAATAAGTCTGTTTTTTAACCCTTATGAGCAACTTTTTAATATATTTCTTTATTATGCTTTAAGTTTTTTTGTTTTGTAAAATGATCGGCTAATTTAATAGATGCAATTTGAATGCATAGCTATGTTTTTCTTGAACTAATCTTCGATGCTTGGAAGGATGAACAATTCGAAAAGATGAACTGGGCCTGTTTTATATCTGTTCATCTTTTTGAGATTCTACTGTACAAATAAAATACTGCTCATTAAATTTCTTGTTTCATTTAACTGTCAATTAAAATGGACTATAAAAATGAAGAAATGTGTAATCAGGTAATCAAAACTATAAGGTGTAATGGGAGAAATTAGATATATTTTAATTGGAAATATCAGCAAAATCAACCCGCACATTAGACTTTGTTTCATTTACTGAAAGTGAAATAAGGCCAACTAAACTTAAAGCGCAATAAGGCCATTTTGGCTTTATTTCACTTCGTCAAAGTGAAATGAGGCCATATGTCGAAATATGGCTCTCTTTCACAATTACAAAGTGAAATAAGGCCAAATTTTGAAATATGGCCTTATTTCGTACGGCCTTATTTCACGGCACCGAAGAAATGTACTGAAAAATCTTAAAATGTACAGAAAACAATCGAATCGATGTTTAGAGGAGATACTACAGAAAGTCGAACAAAAAATACATAGCCTTATGCATGCTGAAGAAAAATGGAGTTTTAACAGAGATGAAATCAAAATATTTAACAAATGCAAGTGCAAGGTGGGCAAAAAGAAATCACCCTATTGGAAGATGCTCTCATTTTTGCAAATGGCCGCCAATTTCAAATCTGTTTTGACATTTGTGGTTTACAGATGCAGAATACAAGTGAACAAGCCATGGAGCGATACATAAACAGACATGAACCGATATTCTGAAGGCGGCGTTCCCGGGTCGCCTCATCTCTCGTCTCCATTTGGCCGATATCATCTTCTCGACTTGACAAATACAATTCTAAAGGCTCAAATAAACATAGTCAAAAAACCGAATAAAAGTTTTTCATTTAGAAAAAAAGAGAGCCAAACAACATCGGATGGAAGACTTCTTTTGGCCTACCCTGTATAATGTGTGTGTCGATTTTATTTTATTGTTTAGTATTTTAAGTTTTCAAGCGCTACACTAAGACAAAAAAGCCGTTAAGAGCAGATCTTCGATATTTGCATTTTAAGCCAAAAACGAAGTACCTACGCAGTTCTCTTAAAAACACTAAAATAATAAAACACACAAATTTTAATCAAAATTGTTAGACCAGGCCGATCGGCATCATTCGGCATAATATGGAATTTTGCAAATACCTTTCTCAATATGCCACTCGAGAATTACTTTAAGTTTCGCACCCTATCCTTGTTCTCAGACGTTCTGCTCACACATCAACCACCCTCTCTGTTTGAGAGAATTACAAGAGCCTCTTCGGCAAGGTCTAGCCAGCTACTTCATCCACGATACGACTCCTTGATATCTGAACGTCAATTTTTTATCAATGCTACACCTCAATGGAATTTGTTGCCTCGAGATATAAGGGAAATAAACAACAATAAAGATTTCAAAACCAAATTGCGACAGTTTCTATCAGTACCTTGAAAAATCCTCTTCTATTTTTCTTTTATTTTATTTTCTTTTATTTTCTTTTCTTTTTTTTCTTTTCTTTTCTTTTCTTTTCTTTTCTTTTCTTTTCTTTTCTTTTCTTTTATTTTCTTTTCTTTTCTTTTCTTTTCTTTTCTTTTCTTTACTATCTTTATTTATCTTATTTCAACCCTGCTTTTCTCTTCCATTTCCAACTCAATTTCTCTTCTTCGCTCTCTTTATCATCTTTATCAATTGATTATTTAAATAACTTTAATTGATTTTTTTTTACTCTTCTTCTTTTTTATATAATAGGTTTTTTTTTTAATAGGTCAACACTAGTTTATAAGATGTTGTTGTCTTAATGTGCCTTATCGAAAATAAATAAATAAATAAATAAAACTTGTTTAATAAGGTCCTTTCATCTATTAGATCTGTATTATAAATCAGCTCAAGCAATAAACGTGTTTCAAATTTATTTACGTTGTGATCCCCAAATCTTTTGTTTGCATACTTATTTGTTGTGCTTTTAAGATAAAGAGTTACCTGTACACAATGAAATAAAAAAAATTTAATCTTCAATCAACTTACGATCAATAAAACCCAATGGAACTGCAACTGTCTGAAAAAGAAATTATTTAAAAAAGAAGCATACAAAACAATATTATGTAGATATACAGGGTGCTATCGATGAAGATAATCATATCCGTTATAAGTTTTGTAAAACTTTTTTCTTAGAAGAATAGTTCATTTAATATGTTAGTAAACAGCTTTAATGATTTTGATTAGGTATACGAACAAGCATAATCTTATAGAAATGTTGTTTTTTAATGATGCGTTCTTTAAATCTCTTCAACTGAAATAAAATTGTATATTGAGAAAGCCTTTTGAAATCCAAATAATATCCATGAGTTTGGCTGTTCAAGTCACCAACACCCTGTATACTTACTGGAATTCGAATTATTAGTTTAACATACCTCCGCTGTAATAAAAGTTATTTCCAAGGCTAATAATCGAATAAAGATCATGAATGACATCTGCAAATGCATTATATCCTCATTTTGTATTACAAGACTTATAAAGCAGCTTTTTTAAAGCCATTTTGAGGATACGGTGCTGTAAAACAAAATTTAAGAACGATTTTAATATAAATTATTTTAGGAGGGAAGTTCTTTATTGCTAGTCGAACTCAATATAATAATTAAACATAACAATATTAAAATCAGTCGAAAGCATAATGTTTTCAAACTATCATTTGAGGCATTGAGAGCAGAAGTGGCGTAACTCTTATGTGTTTCCTATAATGCCTCAATGCCTCTGTCTCTTAAAAGTTAAAACTATAGGGTGGTCAGACAAAAACGATTCGGAAAGTAATTTAAATAAAACAACAACCGTGTTGGGTGTACAACTGATTCTGGCTTTATTGTGAACCTTCATACATGTCATTCAATTGCGTTTGGAGTACGCTGTCCTATTTCCGATGACGCTGTCCAACATGAATGGAAATATATGGTCTCGCATGATCCAAAGTAGTTGGCCTTATCCACGGACCAATATACAGACCGCCAACTCGTACTTCTCTTGCCTGAAACACCTTCGAAATATTTTTTCATGTCTGTGAATACGTGTACATCTCTCTCTGTGCATTTTGTAATGGCAACTATACCTGCGTATGCCATTTATTTTGTAGGTGTGTTTGCTAAATGGGTTTTAAAAGCAAGGGAGAAGGTCACACTCTCCAAATAAATGGCATATCAGCTGATTTTTAGCTTGTAGGCAAAAAGAGAAACCATACAGTGAGTTGGCGGTCTGTATCTTATTGGTCCGTGGCCTTGTCAGCGTAGACTATAAGGACTTGTCGTAGCCCCAGAGAAAATATTCAAGTTCTGTGAAGAAGCATGATCGCAGCAGTAACGGATTTAGGCTAAGGCCTGTGACGCCCTAACCTAGGGCGGTTTTCTGAAAAAGGTAAGATCAAATTTTTTTTTTTTTTTTTTTTTTTTTTTTTTTAATTTTAACTATATGCCTGTAAGACCCAAGGTCTTTTGAATGCAAACTGCACGGCAATAGTTAGAAGGAATAGAAAGATAGGAAAGATTTTTTGTTGGTACAATGGATTGAGAAATAGGTGATATTTATCTCATGAAAATCCCACGGGTGGCGTCCAGTTGAAGCTGGGGGAATATTGAAAAGTTGCTGCCCAGGCTGGGGCTCGAACCCACAACTCTTAGGTCATCCACTGTACCATTGCCACCCGCAATTTTAAATTTAATTTTCTTGCGCTATTACAATCATAACACAGTAAGTACTTACCATTTTATGGGTAGAATTTTTTTTAAATAAATTACAAGAAAAGCAATTAAATCTGAAATATGTAACACATGGGTTGCTTTTTTTTAATGCTAGCATTATAACCTATTATTTTTTTATATTTTCTTTCAAAATTAAATTGTAATATTTGTATTATAAAATAAAATACTAATTCATTATAGTCCGGGAGCCAGCGACAGATTTTCATGACCAATTTCCTCTCAAGCGGTATTTAGTAGAATGCATCAGAGAGTTGTATCATACAGCCTCGTGAACGTCAGCTGCGGTTCCGTGTGTGGGTTGAGCGGGGGCACCCGCCCAAACACGTCGAAAAAAAAAAATTTCAGTAATTTCCTCCCGACTGAAACTTTGTCAAAGTATAGCTTATTAGGTATCTCAAAGAAAACAGAAAGTCAGCTGACTGTAACGTGGTGGATTATACGTCAGCTGGACGCTTGGACATGCCAATTTATTATTTTTTGGTACACTTAATATGGCACAGCATGACATTTTACCCTACAAAAGGTGGTTTAGTTCTAAATTTTTGATATATACGTTATATGGTATGGCTGGTAGATGCAAATTCCAAATTTCCACAACCACGCCCCCTCCGCCCCCTTCAAAATCCTGGAAAAACCACAAGAAATCGGCACTTTTGTCTGTTTTTTGCCCATAACTTTTTTTAAGTGTATTTTATCGAAAAAATAGATATGCCAATTTGTAGCTTACAAAATTTCCTATAATTATGATGCGACAAGTATTTTTGTACAACCAGTTCGAACGGCGCTATGAAGCTTCCAAAAAAGGCTAAAATTTCGTATTTTGAAAGATTTTCAGTTTCCGCCCTCTTTAAAGCGCAATAACTCCTTAACCATCGAGTTTAGGGCAATTTGTTTCAAATTAATCTTGTAGATAATTTCATTGGCTAGCGATTGCTTGCAAGTGTTTTTATTTTGTGACCAATACAACCGGGTGAGAATTGAGATAGTTTTTTGTTAAAATATTCTCACTAACTCATTTTTTCTCTGTATGTCTGTTTGGTTGCTGAGATTTTAAACTATTTTTGAGATAAGCCAGAAACCCAAGCGCGTGCATGCCAGTCCCTGCACCCCTTTCTTTAGTCCGTTGCATGCACCCCCATCAAGGCCTTACTCAGGATGACAATCAGGGGGAGGGGGGCAAAATCATTCAAAAATTAATATTAGTATTAAATTATTTCGGTTTCTTTATAGTTTTTCGATAAAATACACTTAAAAAAAGTTATAGGCAAAAAACTGACAAAAGTGCCGATTTCTTGTGGTTTTTCCAGGATTTTGAAGGGGGATTTAGAACTAAACCACCTTTTGTAGGGTAAAATGTCATGCTGTGCCATATTAAGTGTACCAAAAAATAATAAATTGGCATGTTCAAGCGTCCAGCTGACGTATAATCCACCACGTTACAGTCAGCTGACTTTGTGTTTTCTTTGAGATACCTGATAAGCTATACTTTGACAAAGTTTCAGTCGGGAGGAAATTACTGAATTTTTTTTTTTCGACGTGTTTGGGCTGGTACCCCCGCTCAACCCACCCACGGAACCGCAGCTGACGTTCACTAGGCTTTATGATATTATTCCCTTATTCTGATGACCAATTATCATTCGAGAGGAAATGATTGACGAAATTTGTACCTGGCTCCCGGACTATTATGATCATTTATAGGTACAAGTGTCATTTGACTCATAAAATAGGTATTTTTTTTTATTTGTCATTTTTTTTTTGCTAAAACAATTATAGTTTTAGGTAATGTGAAGCCCCAACGATGAGCATGATTGACCAGTATAAAAGGTCGCAGAATGAATTTCAAAAGACATACAAATATTATTCTTAGCACGAACAAAATGTATGCTTAAAAAAGATTGCTCTGAATCAAATTTATTTTTATCGTTATAGGGGAGGGAGGTATGTACATAACGGAGTACTTAAAGAAATACTAAGTTTTTGAGGATTCAATAACGTCAAATCCTTTTTTAAGAAAAAGAGCGCCATATCGTCTTGGGCCTAGGATGACGTCAAACCTAAACACGCTACTGGATCGCAGCTGCCAATGGATGAACACTCGCCATGAAGTGCGAGTCGCCAAATTTCTCGTTCACAACTTCGAGAATTGCTTCGCTTAGTTCATGTAGCGCCCCGCTGGCCGCGCTGTGCCCTTTTATTGGAACGACAGCTCGGATATATCGATTTTGTCGAGCTCCAGCCACAGAAAGTCGGTTACCATACCTGCTTGGTAATAACGGTGTTCAGTTTAGTTTCAAAAATTTTCACTATTTTTGAATTTGCGTTCCCCTTCCCACTTAACTTTTCACGTGGATTATTTGTCAACAATTCGGAGGAGCTGTCATTTTCAAAGAAAATATTTGGTGATGCTTGTTTACAATTTTTTGACATCTGTAACTTAAGAAAGGAGCACTATGCGTCCGCAGCGCCATCTCAATGCGAAACAAATCACAAATCTAGACCAAGCATTCAACGAAATCATCTTCAACATAATATATAGAATATAGGATAGATGCCCTCTGCCAAGTTCATTTAAAAATCGTATAGGTTATATGATATTCAAAATAAATTATCCATGGCAGATTTTTTTTAGTATATTTTAAAATTCGATATTAAAAGAATCTTTCTTAGAAAGTGGCCAAGAAGTCCAATTTGTAAATTATTTTAAAGATTATTTTATTGAATGTTTCCCTGTCACTCGTAATAGTATTTTTGGTAGAGCAAATGGTGGTATTTTGATAGCCATTAGATGAAAATTAAAAAATATTGTAAGGATAAATTCAATTTCAGGGAGAGCTGTTATGATGTTAAATTAAGGGCATGATCAGTATTACATTCTTCCAACTTATTTAAATTGTACAAATTGGATTAACGATTTTAATGAAGTTTATAACTTTTTAAGTTAAATTGATATTCCAAACCTTTTAATAGTAGGAGATCTCAATGCCTGAATTGGTAAATTTCGGAACCAGGCTTTACTGGTCGACAACATTTCGCATGTTTTTAATAGTTGTAGAGGATCTATGGGCGAAACTGTTAACGTTTGTGGTGGGCGGGTATCGTGGAATTAATTGAAGGCTTCGGATTCATGATTTTGAACGGGGTTACTAAAAGTAACAGTAGAGGTTAGCTAACATTTGTTTCAGGTCAAGGCTGTTCCCTTATTGACTATTGCATAGCAAGAGGTGATTGGTTTTATGCTATTGAGGATTTTGAGGTCTCCATCGCAAACTATTCAGCTCACCTTCCAATTGTGTTATCTGTACGATTTGACTGCGACTGCGATGGGTCATTTTGTGATCCTGTTCATAAACTTAAATGGGTCAGTCAGATATCCGTTTACAGAAGTAAAACAGGAGAGTATCAAACTTCATAAAGAATCGTTTTCATTTCTTAAGCTTTTCCGAAAAACCCAAATACGAGTTTTTTAAACAACTTTATCTCAAGGAAAATACAGCATATACGAGTACGAAGGTGTGTAAGAATAAGCAAAAAATTTATACATATGAATGGGGTGTCAATGAGTCTGTCAAAATGTAAGGATTCAAAATCATTTTGGACGAAGGTTAGGATAATAAATAGTGATAAAAGGGTGTTAGGGCCATCAATTCATGTAGACATACAAGCAAATCATTTCAAGAGCTCTTAAAATCTACATCAATTCAATCGTCGCCGTCTCAATACGCTCTCCCCATCACATCTATTTCTGTCCTTGATGATCCTATTTCGATGAGTAAATTGTCCCAAACGCTAACAATAATGAAAAACAATAAAGCTGCAGGGCTAGATGATATTCTAGCTTAGTTTTATAAATACGCAACACAATCACTATATTGAATTTTCTTCTTTCCTTCTTAAGTGAACTACTTGATGCGGATGAACTTCCTCTGCCGTTTTTAAAGTCACAGATTTGTGCTATTATTAAGAAAGGTGACCCAAGCTCACCGGAAAACTATAGACTATAGAGGACTATCTATTCTTCCGTGCTTAAGGAACATTTTTAAATAAATTCTCTACGTTAGGCTAATAAATGGGTTGGGTGAAAGAAAACTAAATACTTAGCATCTACCAAGCTGGTTTCAGAGTAGGTCTTTCGACCGTGGATCAAATATTTGCACTCAATAATATTACAAAAAGGTTTATCGACAATAAACAAAAGCTTTTCACCTTTTTTGTGGATTTCAAGGCGGCGCGCGGCGTTTGACACCGTGGATAGAAATTCATTTATATACAGGATGATTCACGAGCGTTGTGCCAAAAAGCTAGAGCGTGTAGGATGGGTTGAGACAAGAAAAAAATCGTATAGGAGAGGGGGGTCTATTCCCCTCCGTTTAGCCGGGAGGGGCAATTTTCTAAAAACATGACCTTAATTTGAAAAAAAAATTATTAAAAAATAACGGTAACTCCTACAAAGCCGTGCTATACCTTTTAGTAAAACCAGCAACTTACTAATTTATTGTAATTTTAAATGAATTTATTCTATTAAACCGTTTTCAAAATATTAATTTTCAAACTCAAAATTTTGCAAAAAAAATAATTTAAAAACTAATTTTTTTCAAAATTTTACGTAATTAAGTATTATTTTTGTTCTCAGAATTCAATGCTCCCATAAATTTTAAATCCAACACTGAAAACCGTATGGCTCTATGAATTTTTGTTGCCAAGGTATTCAAAAATAACCGAACCTACTTCTTCACAAAAACAAGAAAATCTAGCCTTACGGGATCTTTAGACAATTTTTTTCGTGTTTTTGTGAAGAAGTAGGTTCGGTTATTTTTCAATAGCTTGGCAATAAAAAGTCATAGAACCATACGGTTTTCAGTGTTGGATTTATAGTTAATGGGAGCATTGAATTTTAATAACGTAAAATTTTGAAAAAAATTAGTTTTAAAATTATTTTTTTTAATTTTTTTTTTCAAATGAAATGTTCTTGCCTGAGTAACATCTCGCTCCTCGGCGCTCTTAATTTTTTGTGTTTAATTCTTTTTTACTGACTGTGCGGCCTTATAAATATACATTTTGTTTTTCATTTAAAATGTGTTGCTCTTGTCGTTTATAAGTCACGTAATCATTGAATAAATAATCTCATACAAGTTTATAATCATTAGCAATTAATTTATTTTGTCTTTCCGTCTTGAGAGAAATATATGTATGCGTAAGGCAACTTCCCTGGCTGACAAACCACGTTCCAGTGAGAGACACAATCCATTTAAAACCGGTTCTATTGTTCATCAATCATTGCCTCTAACACCTAAACCTAAATCATCTAAAACGTCTACGTCATCTTCCTCCTCATCGTCTTTTTTTTTTTTTTTATAATGCACACGCGCTCAAGGAGTTTGTTATAGCCCTTTTAATGATAAGTCACAACGCGAGCGATAGGAAGTTAGGAAGGAAGGGAAAGGAGGTGTCGATGAACATTGATCTTGAATGTTTGAAGATCAAAATGGCAAGGAAAAATTGTGCCAGGCAATCCATTCCACATTCGTGTTGTACGGCTAAAGAAAGAATCTCTATATTTCACGGTACGTCCGAAATTGGGCTCAAGTGTAAACTGATGAGCGTTCCTAGCAAGACGAGTATTACGGGGGAAATGTTTAAGGGGTGGAACGCAGCTGGCTACCTCGAGTGAGCATTTGTTGTAAAAGAATCTGTAAAATAAGGAAAGACATGAGACATTTCGACGATGTTGTGACGGAAATGTATCCATAATGTTTCTCTCTCCTATCAATTTTTACGCTTTTTTCTGAACTCTGTTGAGCAGGTGGAGAAAAGTTTGAGAAGCACCTGCCCAGAGATGGGAGTTATACTCGAGTTTAGGGCGTATAAACGCTTTGTAAATTGTAGCCAGATCAGAAGGGGTGAAAAACTTCTTGCATCTATTAAGAAAGCCTAAGCATCTTGCAGCATTCTTGGCAATCTCAAGTATATGATCATTCCAACGACGATTGTCACTGATACACATACCGAGTACTGATAACTTTTCGGCCTCCTCGATGCAAGTACCATTCATGGACAATGGCATAGGGGGTATGTTTAGCTTCAACGACAAAAGACAGCATTGAGTTTTCGACGCATTAAACTCCACACGATTTCTAGTACCTACCCCAATTCACAATGCTGTTTAAATCGGAGTTTAACGAGCTTATCATACGATTTCGTTGTAATAACACGTCCAAAGCCGAAGGCCGTGAATTATCAAACGTATATGAAAAGCTGAGGGTTGAGTCGTCAGCAAAACAATTTAATGGATTAGAAGTCACAGACAAGAGATCATTTATAAAAACGAGAAAGAGAGTCGGAGACAGAACGGAGCCCTGGGGCACACCAGCATTTATTTTGTGGAGATCAGACTTGAAACCGTCTAATACAACTTGTATTGAACGATCCAGAAGATAGCTTCTAATCCAACGAATAAGAGTATCATCGATACCAAATGCACGCATTTTCGATAAAAGAGCTTCATGCCAAACTCTATCAAATGCCTTTGAAATATCAAGCGCAATAATCTTGCTTTCGCCAAAGCGATGCACAGATTTGTTCCACTGTTCGGTGAGATATGCCATCAGATCACCAGTTTAACGATTGCTGCGAAAGCCGTATTGCCGGTCATTTAAAAGCTCCCGATCTTCGAGATATTTCTTGAGCTGACGATTTATCAGCGTTTAGATGACCTTGGAAAGAAGGGACGTAAGTGAAATTGGTCGGTAGGAGGAGGGGGAGGAGGAGTCACCTTTTTTTGGGACGGGCTGGACAAATGCTGTTTTAAATCTACTAGGAAAGATTCCTGATTGATAGGAGCGATGAAAAAGCTTACGCAGTGGTTTTGCCAGAGATGAAGAACACTTCTTCAGAAGAATAGGGGTTATACCATCCATAAGTACCATAAGTTTTTACTGCCTTTGGGACATTGCAGAATTTTTTGCCGTAACTTCTGGTCATGTAAAAATTTCGTTTTGTGTATAACGGAGTTGCACGAGTTCCTAACTTGTTTGTGTTTCTTCCGATTTTCCTCAGTTGGGTTGGCTTTGTAGGATCGGAAGCTTACTTCTTTCAACCTGGTAGCTTCTTTACACTCTTCGGTAAACCAAGACTTTTCTTTTGGTTTGATAAATTTTGTTCTGTGAGGGACAAAAGTTCTCATTCCAAGAAAAATCACTTCTGTAATCATTTCAGCACTGGCATCAATGTCATTATCGAGGAAGCATAATGACCAGGGATGCCAATGCTGAACCCAAAAAATGAAGCAGATTGCCGAAAAAAACGAAGTAGATTTGAAAAAAGTGTAGTAGATTATGAAAAATACAAAATATTTTAAAAAACAAACAAATTTATATATATTTCGTATTCAAAACAATAACAGCCTTTTATTTTAAAACTTCATAGGTACCATATGTAGTTTAGTTAGTTTTAAAATAAATAGAAACTTTAGGTAGGTACATTAAAATAAACACATAAAGTAAAAACGAACTTTTTGTTTCATTGTTTTTTAATAAACAAAATATACCTAGTAATGCTATAATACTTTGGAAATTGTGATCAATCAGTTTTTAAGACGTAACCATCCGAAACAAATTTAAATCTATAAAAATATGATATTGATTGTTTCGGAGGCTCAAAATCCTCCAGCCCAGCCACAAACTCTCTTATAAGTAATAGGGAAGAAGCGGTACTTATATCAGGATTAGAGATTAGTTCTTTTTTACTTGCTCTATAGGGCAAGTATTGGTTTCGTGCAGAAAAAAAAAATCGAGTTTTTAATCAAACATGGTTTTCGCCATAAAGTCCATCGGTCTGTCTGTGCGGATGTGCGCTTTTTCACGTCATGCTACAGCCTTAACGGCTTGACGGATTTGCTTCAAACTTGGTATATAGCAGTTTGAAGAAAAATCATTGTCGAGGATTTTTTTATTTTGTTTTAGCCCGGCTCAAACTGGTACCTTTCAAGTAACGGTTTTTTTCATTTTTGATTTACTCGAAAACGGCTCTAACGATTAAATGTAGAATTTAACTTACCTAAGATATTTTTAACAAAATTGCGTTTTTTGTTTTTGGCTAACATGGTCGTAACGAAAATCAAGTTCAAACATTACTTCGAGAGGGCTCGATCGAATTGATTCAAACTTCGTTTGGCATAGGTCTTTATAGTGTTCTATAGGATGGTTTTATACATTTTTCAGTGAAGCCTTTCCAAATGGTGGCTCCCATACAACGAGCCGTTCAGTTTTAGCCAACTTTTTTTGGTTTTTTATAATTTGCTCCAAAATGGCTCTAACGATTTTGATTAAATTTTTTGTGTTCTTTAAGTGCTCTTAAGAGAACTGCGTTTTTAGTTTTTGGCGAAAAATGCTAATAACGGAGATCTGGTCTTAACGTCTTTTTTTCAATTGGCCAGAAGTTTTCAACGGTTGTATCGAATTCAATCAAACTTTGTTTGGTATAGTTTCTTACAACTCTCTATCAGATGGCATTGCATTTTTTTCGGTTCCTCTTTTTTAAATATTGGCTCCCATACAAAGAGCCACTAAATTTTGGCCAATTTTTTTTAGTTTTTTCTAATTTTTTCAAAAAAGGCTCTACCGATTTTTAATAAACTTTATATTGAGTATACAAAGAATGTTTTGAAGAAAACTGCATTTTAGTTTTTGGCTTCAAATGATAATAACGGAAATTTGTTTTTTACAATTTAATTAATTTGGCCATTAGCGGATATTTATATCATTTATAGCAACCAAAAGATGACATCTCAAATTGAAATATTCAAAGGTTTCTTTAAGTAAGTCAGGTATATCGGGTTTTCCAGTTTTAACCAAAATTTTGTTATTTTTCCCAAATTTTTCAAACAAGCGTTTTTCATATTGCTCGAAGACTTTGTTTTCATCATACTATTGCACCAACAGAGCCAGTACGTCCGACCCAGTCGTGCATTTTATTTTGTTTTTACGTTGCTAAAATCTGAAAACCGTCTTTCGGCTGCTGCACTGCTATGTGGTAGACTAGCTAGTGTAAGCATATAGTCAGGCAACACCAATGTATTTATCTGCTCTTTTTCTGGTGTTTGGAAAATAAATTGTAGTAACTAGGAGGTTTTTGCGATGAGTGCATTCAGATTAAGCAAATGGCTTTTTCGATTAGCAAAAATGAATCGATTCAACACATATTATATGAAATTATGATCGTTATATAAAAATGAGAAAAACGAAGTAGATTAGAGTTGCTACGTAGTAGACGCATATAAAAAAATAAATGAAGCAGATCTACTACATATGTAGTAGATTGGCATCCTTGATAATGACCAGTTAAAGTTGCGAAAGAAATTATTCAGACCGTCCCAGTTGGCTTTCTCGTATTGCTAAACGGTCCTAGTGGGAATTTTTTCTTTAACTGGATGGTTGGAGATCGAGAAATTAGCTGAAATGACACAATGGTCCGAGGTGCCAAATGGAGAAGTTTCTTTAATAGTATATTTATCAGGATGGGAAGTAAGGAACAAGTCAAGAGTATGGGCGGAATGCCCATCAACATCCGGTATACGAGTAGGCTCATCGACAAGCTGGGTAAGATGGTTATACTCAGCAAAGATCTCGGTATACCTTCCTTCGAGTGTTGTCTGGCCAGAATAGCGGAGCCAACTTGAATTGTGTACATTGAAGTCGCCCGTAATCACGACTTCAGTGTGAGGACAATGGGAAACAATTCGGGAAATTGAATCTGACAAAACATCTAACTCATCACAAGTAGACATGCTGTCAAGATACGGACTCCTGTAAAGAAAACAGTAATGAATGATATGCTTGCGGACAGTGAATTTGAGCCACAGGAAATTAAAGTTCGTATTAGAACAATGCCCATATTGGGGAAGGCTCTGGCAAGCAATATCATTCCTAACATAAACGACAAGACCATGGTGGGAAAAAAGTAATGGCACTAAGTTATATCCAAACAAACAAAATTCTGATAAATCAGTATTCTGTCCAACCTGGGTTTCACTTAATGCCAAAACAGCTGGCCTGTATTGAACAGTATGGGCGTACACAGAAAAGAAATTCTTCCTTAGCCCACGAACATTTGAATATACAACACAAAAATCACTTACCTTTTTGAAAAACTAAACACAAAAAATTCAACTTTGACGAAACTAATTTCAGCCGTGCAGTTTAGGCCCATATTAATTCCAATTAAAAACAAACTGTCCTAGGTGTTATGTCCACAAAACAATTTGCAAACGGGAATTAATGTAGACAAAAGACACGAATGAAATATACATCAAATGCTGCTCACTTATCCAATGCAAAACCTCTTGCGATAAGCCTCACAAGAGGCTTGCATTGCATAAAAAAGCAACAGTTATGGGTGGCACGGGTGGAGAGGATGGGTATTGTTGGATGCTGTGCTGCGAATACGACCGAGGTATTTGGTGTATTTTTTTTTCTTTTTTTGGGCTGAATTTAATTTATGGCTTTAGATTTATTGCACTATTTATGGTAGGTATGTAAATTTGATTTGGTTTTTTTTTTTTTTTTTTTGTTATATTATTTTTGTGGGTGTCACATTCGCACAGAAACAACGCGACCGCACACGACGAGCACTTGATCGACACTTCCTCCTCTAAGCCATCAAGTGCCAGAATACAAATTTCCAGTAAGAAAAAGCCCGCTGCAGCCCCCTCTTCATTGTGTAGTACTCCCATCTCTACCGATTGCAATACACAAAACGTCACCCTACTATTGAAATGCCGTATACGCCATTTTTACGTTTTTGGGAAATCGCATTTTAAGGTTCGGCAGTCTAGTGCAAAAAAACGGGCCGACAGAATTTTTTTATTTTTTTACACGGTAGCTGTTTGGAAATCCTCTTTTATTAACTGTTATCAGATTCCTTCCGCCTGTTTTAGTTTTTAAAATATTTACATTTTTGTTCAAAATGAGTTTGCCGTATACGCCATCAAAATCAACAGCTTCTTTTAGTCCATACACGTACGTCAAAAAATGCACATACGGGCATTTCAATAATAAAATATTGAAATAAATTTAGTCCTCCTTGTTGGTTAATTTTCATTAAAAAAAGTCTTTACTTCTCAATAAAAGACAAAGTTTTCAAAAAAAAAAAAATTTATTTCATAAAACTTAAAGTAACAGTCCATTTTTACTTGCGATTATAGGTACTATAAGGCAAGTTATGCATTCGTAAAAAAAAATTCTAACAATCAAACATGACATTACGATGATAGAGAAGTCGAAAAAAGTGGGTCCGACAATTCTGTCTGTCTGTCTGTCTGTCCGTGTGTCTGTCTGTATAGTTACCTACAGCCTAAATGGCTGGACCGATTTGCTTCAAACTTGGTACATAGTATTATTATGACGTCCTACAGAGGGGTTTTTGGAATTAGCATTCTAGCTCCAAAACTAACGGTACCTGCCATACGATTTTTTGCGAAAAACTAATTTTTCTCAAAATACGGCTCATACGATTTTGATAAAACTTTTTGAATTGAGTTTTCTGCTTAAATTGTATGTTTTGGTTGGAATAGATTTTTCAGGAAGTCTTATAACGGTACCTCCCATATGACCGGTTTTTTGAAATCCGATTTTCTCGTAAGCCACTTGACGGATTTCGATGAAATTTTTAATGTAGAAGCCCTTTTATAAAAGAAATAATATAAATTCTTAAATCTTTCAAAAAAAATTTGTTTGAGTTTTTTAAAAAAGTTCCTTTTTTTTTTAATTTTTGGTTTTTCCAAAAACCGTTTAATCTATATTTTTTTAAATTTTTTTTCTGATAAAAACTTCAAAGTGCTAGAAGTTGGCATACTCAAAAATTTGGAATTATTTTCGAAAAGTTTTTCAAAAAAACTGTTTTTTAAATTTAAAATTGTTAATTTATACTTTTTTGAAAAACTCCTTACCAGAAGTGTCATACTCTGATGGGATACTTCTTAAACCTTTCAAAAAAGGGTGTCGTAAACCTGACTCAACAATAAAGTCAGGATCTTGCATAGTATCATCGCTTCCTATAAAAATGGTTGTAAGAACAATAAGTTTCCATATAAGATTAAGCTCTATATAGTTTCTTATACCAAAGTCTGATTCAGTTGAACTCGAGGAATCATTATATAATGCTTCTGCCCTAAACTCCTCTTCGTTCGGGACTAACTCGTCAATTAATCTTAAACAAGTAGTGTATAAACATTGAATAAAAACTTAAATCAATTTAGATTAGAAGTTCTTACGAAAGAAGATCCTGGTTCATATTGGGCACTGGAGAATCCATTTTTGACATAAGCGAAACACGTCCTCTCTCCACGAAGGTCTTCAGACTAATGAAATATTATTTTGCTAGCAGTCATATTTATGCGTTTTAATTGACACTGCAAAGCTTGTATGCACGTACGGCACGGCAATTGAAGAAGAAAAAAAATTCGTGCTTAATGACGTACGTGTATAGGATCTATACACACTGCATTGCAGTTTGTATATGCACATACGTCAAAACAATACTAAGCATTCGTTTAAAATTCTATGGCGCAAGTCATGATCATATGATTTACGTCAAAACAATACTTAAAGAAAAATTATGCTAAATTGTATGGAAAATTTGACGTATATGCCAAAATTTGGCACTTACGGCAAAACCATAATTGAACTTGATGATTTTGGTGGATATACGTCAAAACGATTCTGAATATCTCAGCAATTAGAAGAGATAGGACATATTTGGAAAGAGCGCCCCCGAAAACATAAGACTGCATACCCAGTTCGAAAAACGCATTTTGGCATTTACGGCATTTCAATACTAGGGTGACGAAGAAGGTGAAATGTATCAATCAAACACTTTACCTGTTTCTCTTTCGTCAACATCTACAACATCGGTTTGTGTGAATGTGCAAGAAGAGATGGCTTCACTCTCCAAAAAGTTGCAAGATCAAATGACATCTCCACATCTCTACTCAGCAATGTATCAGATAAGATGCTAAACATTACAGCTGATCTGGAGGCTAAAACTACTTCTGTAATGAACACTGTCAAAATAATGTTCTGTGACTTTGAAATGCGATTGACAAATTTGCTCAATGAAAGGATAACTACTGTTGAACGTAACATCGCCTCGTTACAAGGGCTACAAAGCCAGATAGAAGACCGCATCGACTATCTCGAGCGAATGAAGAGGTCAAGAGATGTTATAGTGAGTGGCATCCTAGCAATAAGTACCGAGAATTTAAATGACATCTATAAAACCATTTGTTTAGCTGTGCAAGTCACACTCGGCTAAATCTTCAACGTTGGATTCATCCATCATTATCAAATTCAACTTAAGTGAACATAAAATTATTTTCCTTTCTGCTGTTCGCCGAAGGATTAAAGCTAAAGGGGGTCTTTCTTTGCATGACGTAGGGATTGCCATTGAAGGTGACAAACGCAGCCCAATTTATATTAATGAAAGCCTTACTCAACGAAATTATATACTATCTTAAGGAAAGCTCTTCATATGAAGCAGAAAAATAATTATTCCTCAGTTTTTACGTTGGCGGGAAGAGTCTTTGTGCGTCGACATGAAACTGACCGTGTTGTTCTCATTCACCGAATATCAGAGCTAGATTAGCCAGATGAAATATTGTTACGCATTTCCTAAAATTTTAATTATTCAAATTCAAAGTTTAGTTTTTTTATTGAATATTGTAAAACAGGGAGCTTCTGTTTGTTTTCCAAAATAACCTTCTATATCATGTTAAATCATAGGAACATGTATGTATACTTATACCAACTTTTGATAAGGGTCATAGGTATAAGGACTATCATTAAAATGCACTACCGCTGATTAAATATTATCGTGTCTTAATCAATAAATGTTGACTTTTAGATTACGAATAGTGCTGATAAATAAAAATTTTACATTAATTTTATTATTAAGTACTCTAATCAGCATGTAAACAAGAATGGCAACTAGGAGAATGAAAATGCTTTTTTTTATTATGGCTTTCCGTGATTTTTCGAAGAGCGATGAGGTCACTGTATGTATGTCATGGGGTCCTTAAGGGCCACTTTTTTATCATTACTAAAATCTACTTGGCTTTTCTTTTCAATTTCCACTTCTATTTTCCCCTAGCCTATAATTTTTAATTAAAAGTACACTACAAACCAAGAAAGATATAGGTTAGGTAAAGTTGGCTTCCAGCTGGAAAGGTATTAGCTGGCACACTTAGACCCCATCAGGACCCCCTGATGATACCACAAACTTTGCGGTATTAACCCCCAAAAACTACTGCTAACGAAGCACACAAGTTAATTGATGTCTATCAGTTTATCAATTCCATTGAAAAATGATGCTCCTAAATAGAGTTTTCGTCTTTAAGCAAGTTCAGATCATAAATATACATGTACAATTTCTGCAAAAAGCGTTTTTGAGCTATCCAAGTTGTGTGCAATGGCATCTTTAACGATGCTTATGTGTAGTCTTCTTAGATAAAAGCCCTATAGTGTTTCAAATGCAGGTCTGGCCAAATCCACTTTGTCGCTATATACACAGCTGGTCAACAAAATAGGTGTGATCAAATTTTTTCGCACCACTGTTGTCTTTGATGCAAAATAACTGTTTTTTTGATCGCAGGCCTTACAAAAAGTTCTTGTTTTAAGAAAAAACGGTTATTCTGTTGACACTGATGCTGAGCTTACTGCATTTTGTGTGGGTTATGTTGAGCTGTTCTATTTTCTTTGTTGCATTAGGATTTGGTGTTTTTAAGAAGTTGGTCATTAAAATAGGTGTTCTCCAAATAAACCCACAGTTTATATCTTTGTTATTTCAAAAAAATACTAAATTTCAAGGTAACCTCTTTTTAATAAGTTTACTATCCATAAATGATAGTTATTAATAAATAAAATAATAAATAATAATAAATAATAGTTTATTAGACTTTTAGTATGGGTAGAAACGTCCACTGTTCGGCGGAAGAAAGACGGGTAGTTTTATAGCTAAGAAATGAAAGTAAGACTTACAAATTTATAGCAGAAGCCCTAGGAAGATCCCAAAATTTTGTGACAAATGCACTCAAGGCCAGATTAGTGCGCGAAAATCGTGGGAGGCCGAAAAAAACATCAGTCACCACTGATCGCCGTGTCCTCCTTTTGGCTAAATCTAAACCTTTTGCTTCGTCAAGGACAATAGGAGCACAAATCAATAATGAAGTCAGTGTCCGCATAATCCGCAGAAGGCTTCAGAGCTTCAACCTACCAGGAAGAGTTGCCAGGAAAGTTCCTTTACTAAAAGCAAATAATATAAGGTCCCGAAAAGAATTTGCCTTAAACCATAGAAGTTGGAACGGACCTGAAGGAGCAAAAAAATGGCGAAATATGCTCTGGAGTGACAAAACAAAAATTAATTTGTTCTCATCAGATTCGGGGCGTAATTTCAGGCGACCAAAAGGAAAGGACTACCACCCTCACTATACCCGGAAAACAATCAAACACGGGGGAGGAAATATAATGGTCTGGGGCTGTTTTTCCTGGTATGGTGTGGGTCCCATATTCCGCATTAATAACGTATTGACCAAATACTGTTATAGGGATATCTTGTAAGATGTTATGCTTCCATTTGCCGAAGAAAACATGCCTCTCCGATGGAAATTTCAGCAGAATAATGATCCGAAACATACGTCGCATCTTGTGAAGGATTGGTTTCGAGAGAAAGAAGTCTCAATCGTTCCGTGGCCAAGTCAATCCCCTGATCTTAACCCGATTGAGAACTTGTGGAATCAGCTTAAGCGGAAACTAGGCGGTCAATATTTTCCAAATGGAAACCAATTGTGGGCTGCTGTCCAGAGGGAATGGTATTCTATACCCCAAGAAACATGCCAAAAGCTTATTGAGTCAATGCCACGCCGACTTCAAAAAGCTTTGGATAACAATGTCGTATACTCGGGTTATAAGAGAATGGTAAACGAAAATTATTATCAAATACAACAAATTTTGCATTCAAACTATCATTATTCTTAATTAAGGAAGACACACCTATTTTTTTGTCCAGTCGCAAATGTCTACACCGTCCGTTTTATTGTATAAAATTTATAATTACTTAATTTAAAAGCCTTAAATATTAATATTTCATTAAGTATTGATAGTCCTATGAAAACTAATGTTAAAATAATATTTAAATAAACAAAACATATTAAAAAATTAAGTTTATATAAAAAAAAAATAATTGCACCTATTTTTTTGACCAGCTGTTATGTGTTACAACCTGTTGATTTGTCCTCTCAGTAGCATATTTTTTAGCAAAATAAATTAAGTGCACGACTGTTGATCTTATGTGTGGCCAGTGAAATTTGGGCTTGGGTTTTGAAAACGAATAAAAATTTAGAATTTAAAAAATCGCGTGAAACTTTTAAGACGCAACTTTATTTCGTCTTTAAAAAGGCTTCCACATTAAAAATTTCATCGAAATCCACCAAGCGGCTTACGAGAAAATTTGACTAAAAAAACTTCCTATGAAAGGTAGAAAAAAGTGTTTTCAATAAAAATCAAATGACAGGTACCGTTAGTTTTAGAGCTGGATTGATAATTAAAAAAAACCCTCAATTAGACATCACGATAATACTGTGTACTAAGTTTGACGAAAATCCGTCCAGCATTGTCGGACGAACTCTTTTCGACTTTTTTTTTAAATAGTAAACTAGCTGATATCGCGGTGATGTAAACGATGATAGATAGTTTATTTTAAATACGCCCGAGTGTATTATTAAATAAAATGCACGACTGGGTCGCACGTACTTGCTCTGTTGGTGCAATAGTACGATGAAAACAAACTTTTCGATCAATAAGAACAACTCATTTTTGAAAGATTTGGTAAAACCTAAAAAATGTTGACTGAAACTTGAAAACCCGATATACGGGAGCTAACGTTAAGAAACCTTTTAATATTTAAAATTTAGATGTCATCTTTTGGGTTTTATAAATTATATAAATGTCCGCTTATGGCCAAATTATTAAAATTGTTAAAACCATTTTCCGCTATTATCATGTGTAGCCAAAAACTAACAATGCAGTTTTCTGTGAAATATTCTATATATGTTACATTCAAAGTTTCATAAAAATCGGTGGAGCCTTTTTTGAGTAAATTAGAAAAAACGAAAAAAATAGCCAAAATCTAATGGCTCTTTGTATAGGAGCCACCATTTAAAAAAAAGAGACTGAAAAAAAATCAATGCCATCAGATAGGAAGCTGAAAGAAACTATACCAAACAAAGTTTAGTGAATTCGATGCAACCGTTGACAACTTATGGCCATTTGAAAAAAAGACGTTAAGACCAGATCTCCGTTATTAGCATTTTTTGCCAAAAACTAAAAACGCAGTTCTCTTAAGAACACTAAAAGAATATATCACACAAAGTTTAATCAAATTCGTTAGAGCCATTTTTAAGCAAATTAGAAAAAACTAAAAAAGGTTGGCTAAAACTGAACGGCTCGTTGTATGGGAGCCCCCATTTGGAAAGGCTTCACTGAAAAATGTATAAAGCCATCCTATAGAACACTACAAATAACTATGCCAAACGAAGTTTGAGTCAATTCAATCAAGCCGTTGCGAACTTATGGCCATTTGAAAAAAGCCGTTTAAACCTGATTTTCGCTACGACCATTTAAGCCAAAAACAAAAAACGCTATTTTATTAGAAATATCTTACGTAAGTTAAATTCTGAGTTTAATCAAAATCCTTAGAGCCGTTTTCGAGTAAATCCAAAATGAAAAAAACCGTTACTTGAAAGGTACCAGTTTGAGCCGGGCTAAAAAAAAAAAAAACCTCGACAATGGTTTTTCTTCAAACTGCTACATACCAAGTTTGAAGAAAATCCGTCAAGCCGTTTAGGCTGTAGCATGACGTGAAAAAGCGCACATCCGCACAGACGCACAGACAGACCGACGGACTGTATGGCGAAAACCACTTTTTTGGGCTTCTCTATCATCGTAATGTCATGTTTGATTAAAACCTCGATTTTTTTTTCTGCACGAAACCAATACTTGCCCTATAGAGCAAGTAAAAATACATTATTAGATTAGTTTCAGTTAATGCGAAGATGTCGTAAGGTAATTTTTGTGAAATTAGAAATACAGTAGATGTTTTTTTTGAAGCCCTCGGACATTTTGATAGTAAATAGGAAGGAAAATTGGGTGATTTATATTAGTTTTTTGAGAGAAGTCTGGTTTAAGACGAAACGCATTGTTCTTATAAGCACGGGGGTGTTGATTTGGCTGGATGGTTCTAGAGTTAATATACGAACCGTAGGTCAGAAGATCGTCTGAGACCATTTGATTAGTAACATTGACGGCTGCGCGAAAAGAATAAAAATAATTTCGAAGAATGATAGGATTAGTTGGAAGGCCTTCCTGGTGGATAGAAATCATAACGTTGGTTTTAGTCTTACCTTCACACAGACGAATTCAGGTTTATCATGAAGGTAGGCCAGATAAAGTCGACCGTTATCTTGCGATGTTCTTAGAACTTAGACGAGACATTGCGTATCGGCTTTCAGCTACCCTGTAATTTGCATAGTCAGTTTGACAGTAGGAGGAAAAGTGGATCGACGAAACTGGAAGCGTTAGTTTTTGTTTTGGAGTTTATGGTTCTTTTACTAGGATTCGGTTTGGCATTTTGTGAGTTTTTATTTGCTAAAAGGTTTGAGAATTTGTGAAAAAGAGAAAGTAGTGTATTTTATATTGGAAATATTACTTGGTGGTATTGGAAGAAATAAATAAAATGAAGTAGGAATTTGAAGTTATTTTTATTTTTGGAATTT
Source organism: Platycheirus albimanus (assembly GCA_916050605.2). Lineage (NCBI taxonomy): Eukaryota > Metazoa > Arthropoda > Insecta > Diptera > Syrphidae > Platycheirus > Platycheirus albimanus. The sequence continues at coordinate 39,109,396 of OU696698.1, forward strand.
AACTTAAGATAAAGCTTAGATATAGACTTAAGTACATAATTTTTAGTAGGTTGGTCGAGGGATCGACTTATAATCATTATGCTCTTATGAAGAAACTGAGGAGAATTAGTGTTAGAAAACAACCATTCGTATACCGGGGTATACAGATTTTAAATGTTCCAATAGAAAGACGATTGCATTCGATCAGATGAAAACGACAGTTAAATTTTAAGTATTGTCGTTACCAGGAGTCTAGAGCATATGGAGGTGTGTCTTTGGCAATAAAGGCAATTGGTTGATTAGTTTCTTGTTTTCCGAGATGAATCGGCATGTGCCAAGTCGTACCGATTTCTTATAGAGCGAGGAGATCTGGAAAGACTGGATGATGGCGGTGCAGGTGTAGGTGGTACATGATTCTATTCTCCAGGTGGATTGAGTACATTTAGAGTTATTCAGATAATAGATTTCGACGTGTAGTGATTTGTTGTTGGGTAAAAAATGATCACTTGAAATTTAGTTGTTATTGCTGGCTCAAATACATAGGTATATCAAAATATCAAGAACAAATCAAATGGAGATGGAGATGCGTCTATCAAATCTTGACATACCTACAAAAATAAGTATAGGTTCTAGTTAAGTATGAGTAGGTCATTTAGAAGAATTACTTACCTATCTTAAATTATTTTCCAGGCATATTTTATAAGTCGGCTACATAATATTACCCTGAGCAAATTTTGTAAAACATTTATGTGCTCAAAAGAATTTAAAAAAATTGCCATTCAAAGGACTGTTTCTTTCGCCATACGCCCTTCAGGGGTACAAAAACGGCTAGATCTCGCAAGTTACTTATCAGATCACCTTGCTTATGGTCACGCTGAGTCACTTATGAGCTCATCTTACTAACCACAATTTCGATTTTATGCCTATTAGGTTTAAAAAAAAAAACTGTCCCAAAATGACCTTTTATATGGCCAGTAAGTAATATTCAGATTCTGACAATGAGTTTTCATTTCCAATCACAAAATTATTGTCTTTTATTTATTCTGCTTGTTTTTCTCTCTGCAAGTTAAATTCAATAAATTGAAAGTGGTCATTTGACAGTTTAACAAAAGCTAACTAACGTATCGTTCCTAAATGGTTTATAACCCAACAAATCCTAACAATGACACTCCAACGAATTTTGTTTTGACATAACAACAAATGTTGACTATGGTTAGAAAAAGAACGCACCACAAATTATTTCAATTATTAGAAGAAGTTTCCTCATTTGGGTTTTTTTCGTTAGGAATTGATACACTAGCTTCTAATAATGAGTGGCTCTTGCATCGGTGAAATCGAACAGCTTTGAGTTCAATGTTATTTGAAACGAACACATTTTTGATGTCGCCAACAATGTAGCGAAATGCTTATCTCGTTACAATATACATTACTTATACTCTAAGAATTATTTGTTGAAAATTACTACAATAATTGTAGGCAACAAGTCCCCTACAATTATTGTAGTAAAATTAAACAGAAAATTTCGGAGTTGAAAACTCAACAACCATGTTGAATATGAAATGCTTAATATTCAGCATAGTTGAATGTTAGATGTTGACTGCTATATTTGTTGGTTATTCAACAAAGCCTTCGGACTGTTTTTGGAGAGAAATACGTTTAAAATTCAACTCAAAACTTTAAAATTTAAGCAAAAACATAGTAAAAGTTAGCAAAAAATTCAACAAAAGCTTTAAAATTCAACAATCACAAATTAAAACTCAACAAAAAAGCAGGCAATTAAACGTAAAATCTTATATTTCAATACACAACCAACAAAAATCAACAAAAAAGTTGAAAATTTAACTGAAAAATTAAGCAAAAACAATAAATTTCAACACAAAGACAATAAAACTCAACAGAAATGTTTAAAAAATAATACAAATTAACAAAAAAACCTTACATTTCAACACCTACATAACAAAACTCAACAAAAAAGTTGAAAAATTTTCAGAGAATTAAACAAAAACTGCACGATTTCAGCTCACAAACAGTAAAATTCAACACAAATGTTTAAAACCTACTGAGCGTGTTTAAAATTAAACACACAAACCTGTAAATATCAACATTAGTGTTGAAAATTAATATTATTTGCTGAATTGTATTCTTTAAATGTTGAATATCCAACACCCAAATCCAATATTTGGGTAAATGCTTAAACACAAAAACCTGTAAATATCAACATTAGTGTTGAAAATTAATATTATTTGCTGAATTGTATTCTTTAAATGTTGAATATCCAACACCCAAATCCAATATTTGGGTAAATGCTTAAAACCCAGTAGGCGTGTTTAAAATTAAACACAAAAACCTGTAAATATCAGCATTAGTGTTGAAAATTAATATTATTTGCTGCATTTTGTTCGTTAATTGTTGAATATCCAATGGCTGGGAGTTCGACTCCGATATGTCATGCAAATTTCACTCCTACTTATGGAATTTCACTGAAAGGAGAGACTGTGAATTATTAAGTCAAAAGTTAAAAAAAATTATTGCAAATGTGTAAATATAAAATGTTGAATTTTAAACACTACGTTTAATTTTCAGCAAAGTGTGAAATAACAGACATTCATTGCTTAGTATGTATTAAACAAAATGTTGCATTCTAAGATGAGTGTTTAAAATTTAAAAATATGTTGATTTATTTTGACCTGATAGTGAAATTCAACAAACAAAGACAAATATTAAACGTTTTGTTGAATAATAAACATTTATTGCAAAAAAATGATGAAAACATTTAAAAAATTCTTTATATTCAACAAATTATTATGTTTTTCAACAAATTGTTGACTTTTCATAGTTCTTGTTTAATATTAAGAAAGGAAGTTTTTAAATGAACAATTTAATGAACTTTCAACAAAGTGAATTAAAATTATGAAAATGCTCATTATTAAACACAAAACGGTACATTTTAAACAAATTGTTGAATTTTCAACAAAATGAAAGTGATGTTGACTTTTAAACACATTTTTGTCCACAAGTAAATGTTAATATTTAAACAAAATGTCAAAAATTCAACAAATTGCTGGAAATCACACACATATGTTGTTTATTCATCAAGCAGATACAAATTTTTATTGATAGTTGTTGAATAATTTTATGTTTGTTAAAATTGTTTTTTCAAGAAGTTTTATGCAACAGATAATGATTAATTTTCAACAAGATATTCTTTTTCAACATTTCTTATGAAACAAAATTCAGTAAATACAGGAAATATTGTTTAAAATTCAACAAAATGTGTTAAATATAAAAAAATATATTAATAAATACACTAAAAGTTATATTAACATGAAATAACCAAGCAATTTCGCACACTTGGAACTTTCCGGATTGAAGAATTGAGTAAAAACATATAATATTCTCGTTTTTTGCTTAACGTTAAATAACTTGAAAAAACTCAGGATTGTTGAATTCAAAATGACGTCCAAATCGAGCATGGAAAATAGTTATTCAGCAAAATTTTGATTAATATTCAGCAAATATTGTGGAGCTTTTCAACACTGGCGATTTTTATTCAACACGCTCATATAATAGTCAACAAATATGCTTAAAAAGTGTTGAAATTCCAACATATGTTTATAATTCAGCATATTTATGTTAAATATCCAGCAAATGTTGAGAATTACTACACTTTTTTTTCGTTACTACAATCATTGTAGTAAAATTAAACTGATGTTGAAAATCTTTACACACTTATTGTAGTAATTTTACTAACATTTCTTAGACAACGGGTGTTTTTTTTTTAGAAGTATAGAACTTTAAGTTAGCAACACTATTTTATCACCTGTCAACTGATTTATTTTTAGTTTGGTTTTAACATGAATAGACTAATGTCTGAACAAAGCTTCTAAATTATTCAAATTTATTTTGGAAATCATGGATATGGTCATGAAGTGCATTACGCTCTACGTCCATTTCACTTGTTCAACGATGAAGCTCGCTTTTGGTTGAATGGATACGTCAATAAACAAATTTGCCGTATTTGGAGTGATGATAATCCTTCGTTACTGTTTGGTGAGCTTAATAGGATGCTGGCCAAAACGTTACAGTCAATGGTGACCGCTATATCTGTGGTTTCAACAAGATAGCGCACAGCTCGTGCCACGGTAGATTTGTTGAAGGAAATGTTCGTTGAGCGCATGATTTCGCATTTTGGTCCTGTGAAGTAGCCTCCAAGATCATGTGATTTAACGCCGCCACAGTGGCCCGAATTGACTTTTTTGGTTGTAAAAATCATATCTCTTAAACGAATAAAGATATCGCCACAATTTTTTTTTTTATCTTGAAGGAAATTTCCAAGGCTATTAGGTTTGTGAATTTAAAAAAAATTTTGAAAATTGAAAAATTGTTACAAAAAAAAGCTATACAACCAAAAACTAAGCATAAAATATGTTTTGCTTCTAAATTAAAAAAAAAAAAAAATTATTTAAAACCAACACTCATACCTGTAAAATAAAAAATAATATTTTCCATGATTTTTGTTAGAAAAAATTACTGACTTTTTCAAATCAAATCGCTCTAGCTCAGCTCTATGCAACTTTATGCAGCTGAATTTTTGTTTGTAAGTAAAGAGATATATAAGGATTCATTATCCGTCCAGTTTGGCTTGACTGCTTTTGACTGCTTTTTTTCTACTCAATGTAAAGTTGAAAAAGTGTGCAAAAAGTTTTGTTCCAAAAAAATTAAATGTAGCAGCTTAAAAATTTTTTAATTTTTTTTTATTTCTGATTATAGCAATTAACACAAATATCAAGTAAAAATAACAACAAAAAATTTTACTTATACTCATTTCCTAGTTTTTACACTCAAAGTAAAATAAATTAAATTTTTTTTTCTCACCATAAATATTTGTCAACTTTGACTGGCTCTACAAGCCAAACCGTTCATCCAAATGAAATAATTTTTTTGATTTAAAGCTCAAAACATTTGTTAATTCAGAAAATGTAAAAGTTTTGCATTACTAACCCACCCGAAAAATGAATTTCGCAAGCACTTTTGCCTAAACGGGCCACTGTGGCGCCGCTTTACTATTTTCCGTGGGGATATGTGATATGTCTACGAAGATAACCCCGAAACGTTTGACCACTTGGAAGACACCATTCGCTTTATTGGCGATATACTGCCACAAATGTGGGAAAAAGTCATCGAAAATTTGACCTATAGATTAGACTACGTCCGAGCCAGAAAATTTATTTAAATCATAATGCCAGTAGATTATCTTTCGAATAAAGTAAATCTCATGTCAATTTAAAAAAAAATCATTTTTGTTTTATTCCATTCCAAACTTCTATACCTCTAAAAAAACACCCTTTACAAAGCATACATTAGCCATTGCATATATAAACTATAGTATTCCCACTTGAGGTGCGCCATCTATCGACGAAATACTAAGCACTAGAATACCATGGGAAGCAACAACAACAATTTGTTTACGTTCCACCGTTTTAATTGATGTTGTTGCTTCCCATGGTATTATGAAGCTTAGTTTTTCGTCGATAGATGGCGCACCTCAAGTGGTAGTACTATGCATTAGCCCAAGGCTTGAGTTCAATTTAATCTCATATCTGGGCAGGTGTTCATGTTCACGTTTGGAAAAGTGATTGTCAAACTTAATGTCACATCCTTCCAAAAAGTTTTGTTCAGAATCCTTAGCCCCATAAAGCTGCTGTCAGACAAAATGGTCGACACAATCTTGCGCTGTTTTTTCAACAAGAAACTAATAAAGAGCGCCAGAAAGTGTTGTGGGTTTTGTTCTCAACTCGATGGTGTCATGAATGAGCAATGTGCATTGACGTAAAAACGAAAACGGCTGTTTGATTTTTGTCATATCACCTGACTCAAATAATTTTTTTATCGAAGGAGCGATAAATTACTATAAACATGCCTCGGGGTTAATGCGTTGTTTACTTTGTTGGTCAACAATAGCTCAAAAAGGGTTGTTTAATTTTATTGGCTAAGTCCCTTTTTATACAAACAATAGTGTCAAACGCTTGTAGAAATAAATTTTCTTAATGGATTTTGCCAATAAAAGTAATTACACACAAAAAAAAACGAAAGAGTAAAGTGCTTAGGAAATTAATCATAGAGGTGACTTTCTTTACTTTTCATTAAAATGTCCTTGAACAGTTTTGTCGCTAATTATGTGGTACCTAGGTGATTTCTGGATATGGATAATAAATTGATGTTTCACGCGGTTATGTTTTTGTGTCGCGTTTTGCTATCTTCGATTTAAATTGTTTCGCTTTAAAATTTCCACGAAAGCCAGGTATGGGTTCGCATCTAGATAACATTCCAGTATACCAAGAAATGGCAACATTACCTACGTTTTGCCGCAAAACGATATGACGTGTAACGTTTGGCCGCCGATTTCAAATGACATTTTTTGAACAGTTTTTTTTTTTTTGTAAAATTGAATTTCTTGGTTTTTATTTCTTTTAATTGGACGAAGATTTTTGGTAAACTTCAAACAAAAAACACTTTGTTTCAAACTTTCAATCAAGTCAAACCTAATTTCATTTTCTCATTCTCTATTTCGATATATTTTTCTTCTAACAATTTTCTTGCAATTGCTTTTGCAAACATTCATTGTTTGTTCTTGTTTATTCTCTTCATCACGAGGCTAATATATTGTGAGTGAATTCTAAATTCTAAAGAAAATGGGTGAAACCTGAAATTTTCATTTCTTATGAAACTACAAAAATGTTATACCATTGGAAAAGGGCATTCATTTTCTAAAACTAAATGTCTAAACCATCACTGTAGCTCAGGTAATTCAAACAAAATAAAATGCAAGTCTGAGTAGCACGAACTTGCTCTGTGGGTGCAATAGTACGATGACAGTGGTCTAGATGCTTGAGATTTTGATAAAAATAAATTTTTCAAAATTCTTAAATAAATACTTAAACTAATTTGAGCTGAAAAAAAGTACGCCATTTTATTTCTTGGATACATTTGAATTTATGAGAGTAAATTTATAAAAATCTGTGAAGCGGTTTTTGAGAAAAATTTTTTTTTGAAAAACTTTTTTAAGAAAATTCAAAAACGCCAGTTCGTATTCAGCAAATACATTTATTTATAATTTTAGGAAAAATTTAATAAGCAGTTTTCAAAATAATTATTTTTTTAAATTAAAAAAAAATGCTTTCAAGAACACAAAAAAATATATTTTTAAAATATTGGTATGCAGTACAAATTAAGCTACCTACAACTATATATGTGTGAAAATTCGAACGAATCGGATGAGTCGTTTTCGAGATAGTCGAAAGCAAAAAAAAAAAACGGTCCTATGGAAAGTACCTTTTTTCAGCCATATGATTGGTCGTACCTAAAAAGCAAGACTGATTTTTTTAAATCGAAATCGTTAGAGCCGTTTTTGAGAAAAATAAGCTTTAACGTAACGGTTATATGGCAGGTACCGTTATTTTTTGAGCTAAAAAAAAATTTCGATTTCCCCTCTGTGCAATAACTAAAAAACCCTTAATGCCAAGTTTGAATCAACTCGGCCCACCCGTTTAGGCTTTAGGTGTCTATACATACAGACACACAGACATACAGACGGACAGAATTTTTAGAACATCTTTTTTCGTCTTCGCTATCATCGTAATGTGATGTTTGATTGTTGGCGGGATGAAATAATGTCCACGGACATAATGTCCATGGACATAACGTCTGCTTCAAATAGGCATAATGTCCATGCACATTGTGACTAATTGGAAATAGTCATAAGGTCCATGAACGAAATAGACATAATGTCCATGGACCTTATGACGAAATCGAAAATTTGGACATTATGTCTATTTAGTAAATTTGCAAATAGACATAATGTCCACATGATGGAAATGCCAAAAAAAATCACAAATTCATGAGAAAGAGACAAATTTCTGTTTTTTAACGTAACTGTTAGGTTTTTATATTTTGTTTGATATGGACACAAAGCCGGTTTGAGTAATTGTTTGTTCATAATCAAATTTCTTTAGCTCACCAATTCAGTCGGTAGAGCGAAGTTAAGCAGAAAAATGGCATCGGGGTCAGAAGTGTTGGAAGTTGAGTTTATTTCGGGTTTTCGGAAAAATAGTGTTTTAATGATTGCACGGTTGTAACAATATATTTTTTGTTTGCAAGAAAGCATTTGAAATATGTAAAAAATAATAGCAAAAAATTCGCGCGAATTTTTAGCTATTATTTTTTACATATTTCAAATGCTTTCTTGCAAAAAAAATATATTGTTACTACCGTGCAATCATTATAAAATCTGTTCCGCTTGTTTTGGTATTTTGAGTGAAAACGCGTTAAAAAAGGGTCCAAAATTGTATGCCCATATTGCCGGGAAATTGTAAAAAACACATCATTTGTTTATGATTAATTTTTTTTTCTTTTTTTCTAAACAATTTGTATTATTAATTAATTTCAATTAAATATTTATGAATTAACGATTCTTTCTCATTTACTTTTGTATGTTTCATATTTCAAATTGTTACAATTAATAATAAAATTATTAAAAAACCAAACACACTATCATTTCTTTTAATTTTTCAGCTAAGCTCAATATGGACATGGACATAATGTCCATAAATAAGACTAGACTTGAAGTCCAAAATTTCAATACAGACATTATGTCCACTTTTAAATAGTCATGATGTCCATGGACCTTATGACTATAACCTAATTAGTCACAATGTCCGTGGACATTATGCCTATTTAAAGCAGACATAATGTCCATGGACATTATGTCCGTGGACATAATGTCATCCCGCCATAGTACCTATAATCGCAAGTAAAAACGGGTAGGGGTCTTTTGACAGAAATTTGTTTCGCATTTCTCATTTCGCAAAATTGATTTCGCCGATTTTTCTTTTGAAAAATTGTCACTTTGCCAAAATGTTATTTCGTATTTTTCATTTCGTCAAATTTTATTTCTCCAAATTTTATTTTGCATTATCCGTACTTCTTTTTTGTTATTTTGCTTTATTTAATTTGGCAAAATACTACTTTTTTTGTTCTTATTTTGGCTTTAATTTTATCACATGTTAAGAAATTTCGAAGAAATAATGAACAATATTTTTTAATCTTCATGTAAAACAATATTTTATTAACAAAAAGAAAACATAAGTTTATGTTGGTAAAATAATAAAATGCGATTTAAAGGTTAGAGAAATAAAAAAGAAATAAATAAAATGAATTTAGCGAAATGATCATTTGGCTAGCTCAGCGCTACCACTTTACTTCAATTGAAGTAGATCTGCTTCTTTTTATCAAAAAAATTTTAAATCTACTCCCTACTTCGCACCATCACCAAAATACTGAAATCTGCTTCATTTTGAAAATATCTGTTTCAACCTACTTCAATTTTACAGAAAAAGGCGAAATCTACTCCCTTTTTTTCCATTTCACTCTAATTTTTGTTTTACATACTACACATGAATTGAAGATAAAAATAATTTTTTTTTTGTTAAATTAAATTAAGAAGTGTTATGAAACAGTATACATAAGAAGTCGGAAAGCCTTTTAGTTTGGTTATCGTTTGATTGAATTAAGGCTATTTAAAAAAAAATTAATAATTTGGAGGGTATCCAAACCCAAGTTTTTTTCCGCTATGTAGCTCACGGATTTCCTGGGAAATATTGGCCTTAAGTGATATAATCACTTTTCGATTGTTGGCATAACGTCGGTCCTTCACGGTTTCCCACAAAAAAGTCCAAAGTTGTCAAATCGCAGCTCCGAGGCGGCCTGTCGATAACACGATTTTGGAATTTATTGAGCAAAAGATCGATTGTAGAGTGGGCTGTGTTTCATAGCGCGTTAACCTGCATGAAGCAGAGGTCGTCCAAATCCATGTCTTCACATTGCTCTGTAACACCCACAGTTGACAGAAACGTTGTTCCCAGCCTCATTTTCGAAAAAAAATGGTCTAATGAACGATGAACGATGAACACTTCACAATTCGCACCCAACTGTCACACCCTTTGTGGATGCATTGGCTTCTCGACAACAACGGGCGAGTTTGCCCGAGACATTTTGTTTGTTAGAAAAGTTGATCTTTCGCCGAAAATCGTTGTCCAATTCAAGCTGCTCTTAGCACCAACGAACTTACACAGCATTCACTTTGGAAATAAGTTTTCAACATTTTGCAATGCTGGTTCAAGCATAAAGCCACTCATTTCGTTCCGCGGAGGTGTGACTAGGTACTGACTATCTTTCAAGATTTCGAGCGGGAAACAGCTGTCAATGTCAAAATAACCTACGATTTAAAAATAAACCACTAAATAGCCCACCCTAGATGAATATTTTTATAAAAAAGGTTAATTTTGAAATCTACTTCGATTTTTTACTTGCGATTATAGGTACTACTAGCTGAAAACCCGTCGAAAACGACGGTGATTTATGGCGTCTACGTTTATTAATAAGGTTCACATAGTTTGCACTGAAAGGTATCGGACAGTAATAAGGATGGTTACCATTGACTTTTCTTAAAAAAATAGATGAAATCACATCAACTCCCCCTGAGAAACAGATTTTTTTAAGGCGAAAATCTCAAAATACACTATGTAGTCCTCCAATTCCTCCAAAAGTAGTTTGAGATTTTAACGCCGCTAAAAACACCTTAAGCCAATCCTACTAAATGAGTTATCTATCTCGAAGATGTTTTAGTACCAGTTGTACAATAGCGGTTCAGCACTGAATCTCGTTTTTAACTTCTTAATTAGTTGGTCAACTTTATTTAATCCACCGAAATCAACGGGTTAACTCTTAAACCACACTTGAACCACCGTCTTAACATTAATTATCCAAACAAGAACCTAGGTAAATCGTTTTTAAATTTTGATCCGAGGATAAACTACGATTGTACCTACAACTGGCCCTTACCCTTAGTATAACTATGTAGTCACTGAAAGTGTAAGACTTTGCGTAAGCCTACAATTATGTGCAATCAGCTGAATATTTCCTTATAAACTATATTTTCGGTAAAACACACTTCATCTTTTTAATTAATTAATTAATTAGGTAATATATGTATATACATATATATATAAAACTGGAAACGGAACGGAAAGGAATTTTATGAATTTTCCAGCTTAAATATTGTTTAGTCTAGGGATGGTTCCAGTGAAGGTTTGGTTCCGATCGGATGTAAGACAAAAATAAAATGCAACTTTGGTAATTTTTTTTTTGATTTTTTCATAATTTTTTTAAAAGGTTTGAAACATCAGCGAAAACTCCGCAGTGGGCGATCGGGTGGAAAAAAATAAAATGCAGGCTTTTAACATTTTTTTGTTCATTATCTTTTTTTTTTATTTTTTCATACATTTTTTAGCGGTTTGAAACATCAGCGAAAATTCCGTAAGGGCCGATCGGGTCGATGTAGGCTTAAACCAAAAATATTGTTTATCCGCTAGCATTGAGATGAAATAAATAAATAAATAAATTTTGTTACACTATAAATAAGTGCTTTTTTGCGGGCGTAGTAACGCGCACCGGGTACCGCTACTGCGTAATAAAAAACGTTGATTATTCAAACAAAAACAAATACGAAAATTAAAGTATCTAATACAACGTTCCAAGACACTTAAAATAAGATGTTCCAATAATCTTTGAATAACTTTTATTAAGACAGCATAAACACAATTTAAATGCAATTTGCTTGGTCTTCCAATAAAAACTAAAATTTTACACTCTTATGAAAAGCCACAGAAAAGTGTTGCTGCTGTGTTGAACAAATCCATTATCTATCACACGCACATCAGAAAAATGTAGCTACCATCCGGCAGATGTCACTTTTTTCTATGTGCGTATGATACGGCATTATTATGGACATAATTGTATCGGGTTGTAAACTTTGGCGTAGCTACTACACGGCAGATGTCGTGCTTTTTCTATGTGCATTAATGTGCATTTATATAAGCACAGCAAAAACATAGCTACTACTCACTAGGGGTCTCTGAAAATGAAAACATAGCACCATTTGATTCGATTCGATTCGAAGAAACATTGCATACAACCGGCTATTATTATACAGGGTGTCCCGAAACTCAACGTCAAGCGGGCACCGGGTGAAAGGGTAGGTTATGTCCGTACTGGGAAAAGTAAAGAAAAAAATCCATCTCGCTTTGTTTAGTAAAAATAGTAATATTTATAAAAATTATAAAAATCGTTACACTAGACCACACTTTTAGGTACCTTGGTCACAAATTTTCATATTTTGCGGTGTTTATTTTTGTATGTAATCCTTACTAACTATGCTATTATTCCCAATCAAAAATCCAAAAATAAATATCGTAGTTTTCGTAAGAAAAATAAAATTTGACGGAGTCATGGTGAAATTTTTTTTTTAAACTTAACTTTGATACTTCATACTTTAAAAAAATGTACCGCACTACCATCGGCAAGTTATTTAAAAAGTTGGCCCATTTTACCAAGATTTCAAAATGGTACAACACTTGCTAATTATTCACCCATAAAAAATATTATCAAAATTTAAACCGCTGTGGAGCATTATAAATTAGGACTAAAAAATTGGAAAGTTTTGTATTGTTCCCTATTAATGTATTACTAAAAACTTTATCTATTCATAAATCTTAATGAAACAAATGAAAAAAATTTAATACATTTATTTTATCTTAAAGCACTTTACACTAAAGCAAATGTTCAAATTGTTTACCCTTCGCACGAATACAGGCTCTGCCTCGCCGCAGAAAAGATCTGTTCATCAGACGTCCAAATCTCCTTGCATTAATATCTTCTCCTGCTTCAAGAATTTTTTGGCGTAGTTCGTCTCTATTTAGAATTGGTTTATCATAAACTTTTTCTTTTTTGCAGCCCCAGTAAAAGAAATCGAGCGGGTTTAGGTCCGGAGAACGAGGAGGCCACAAAATTGATCCAAGGCGCCCAATCCACCTATCGGGATACTCAGTACTCAGGTAATCCCGTACTAGACGAGCATAATGTGCTGGGCAACCATCTTGTTGAAACCAAATGTCTCGATAGATGTTCAATGGTACATTTTCTAACAAATTCGGCAGTTCATTTTGTAAAAAATGCAGGTAGTTTTCGCCATTTAGATTTTCTGGCAGCTCATATGGTCCAATTATTTGTCCATTTAAAATTCCGGTCCAAATATTTATTTTAAATTGATATTGATTCTCTCTGTGCCACTCATGTAAATTATGCAAATTCAAATAACCGTCTTTTTTAAATGTCGATTCATCGGTCCATAAAATATGGTTGAGAAATTGCGGGTCTTCACTATTTTTGGCCAACATTGTTCTGCAAAAATTGACTCTAGGAGCGTAGTCACGAGCACAGACCATACACAGACCGGCAACTCGTACTCCCCTTGCCTGAAACACCCTCGAAATATTTTTTCGGGTCTGTGAATACGTGTACATCTCTCTCTGTGCATTTTGTAATGGCAACTATACCTGCGTATGCCATTTATTTTTTAGGTGTGTTTGCTAAATGGGTTTTAAAAGCAAGAGAGAGCGTCACACTCTCAAAATAAATGGCATATCAGCTGATTTTTAGCTTGTAGGAAAAAAGAGAGACCATATGGTGAGTTGGCGGTCTGTATCTTCTTGGTCCGTGGTCACGAGGTAACAAACTTTGTACTCGTTGTACATGGTACGGGTGGTAGCTGTTTTCTCTTAAGATTCTATGAGCAATGCTCTTCGGAATTCCAGTTGACTTTTCAATTGCACGTGCTGAAGTGCTGGGATCATTTATAATTTCACTCATAACTACGTCGTCGTTGTGTCCTCGAGGTCTCCCGCCTGCGGCGCCGGCCATACAAGTACTAGGCAATCGTCCTTGGGAATATGAAATGTGTACATAGATGAACACACGGTGGTCTGGGTGACGCGCCACATTTGGGTACCTTTCGCGATACAATCTGGCGGCAGCAGAGGCATTACAACCGCATTCACCGTAAATAATGTGCATGTTTGCATATTCCTCAGCTGTGTAGGAATACGGCATTTCACGTAAGGTTTTTATTCTCTATTACTAGATTATAATTATAACACAATTTTTAGATAATAATTAACACAACACTAATCGAATCCAGGGGAAAACAAAAGCAAACGATTATGCTAATAAAAAAGCCAACGATTATTAGAAATTGCGAACAAAAGTAAGAGCGTTCTGTACTGAAAGCAGATCGTGTAAACAGAAATTTTTAGTCTGCTGCTTTTTTGTGATTTTCACTTTAGAATGATCTGTATGCAGCTGCAATCCGTTAGTTTGTTCTGTTTTCAGGAATTTGATGGATATTGCCAGGAAGTTGCATCTTTTGTTGTTGTGTTGGCCAGTGTTTTTCTTAACAAGGGTAGAATTTTCCAATTTTTTAGTCCTAATTTATAATGCTCTAAAGCGGTTTAAATTTTAATAATATTTTTTATGGGTGAATAATTAGCAAGTGTTGTACCATTTTGAAATCTTGGTAAAATGGGCCAACTTTTTAAATAACTTGCCGAGGGTAGTGCGGTACATTTTTTTTAAAGTATGAAGTATCAAAGTTAAGTTTAAAAAAAAAATTTCACCATGACTCAGTCAAATTTTATTTTTCTTACGAAAACTACGATATTTATTTTTGGATTTTTAATTGGGAATAATAGCATAGTTAGTAAGGATTACATAAAAAATAAAAACCGCAAAATATGAAAATTTGTGACCACAGTACCTAAAAGTGTGGTCTAGTGTAACGATTTTTATAATTTTTATAAATATTACTATTTTTACTAAACAAAGCGAGATGGATTTTTTTTTTTACTTTTCCCAGTACGGACATAACCTACCCTTTCACCCGGTGCCCGCTTGACGTTGAGTTTCGGGACACCCAGGGGATAAGGCAAGTTATGCATTCGTAAAAAAAAAAAAAATTCTAACAATCAAACATGACATTACGATGATAGAGAAGTCGGTAAAAGTGGGTCCGACAATTCTGTCTGTCTGTCTGTCCGTCTGTCTGTATAGTTACCTACAGCCTAAACGGCTAGACCGATTTGCTTCAAACTTGGTATATAGTTGTATTATGACGTTCTACAGAGGGGTTTTTGGAATTAGCATCCTAGCTCCAAAACTAACGGTACCTGCCATACGATTTTTTGTGAAAAATTAAATTTTCTCAAAAACGGCTCTTACGATTTTGATAAAACTTTCTGAATGATGTTTTCTGTGCAAATTTTTTGTTTTGGTTGGAATAGATTTTACAGGAAAAGTCTTATAACGGTACCTCCCATAGGACCGATTTTTTGAAATCCGATTTTCTCGTAAGCCACTAGACGGATTTCGATGAAATTTTTAATGTAGAAGCCCTTTTATAAACGAAATAATATATATTCTTAAATTTTCCAAAAAATGTTTTTTTGAGTCTTTGAAAAAAGTTTCAAAATTTTTTTTTAACTTTTGTTTTTTCCAAAAACGGTTTAATCTATATTTTTTTAATTTTATTTTTCTGATAAAAACTACAAAGTGCTAGAAGTTGGCATACTCAAAAAAATTTGGAATATATTTTAGAAAAGTTTTTCAAAAAAAATTGTTTTTTGAAAAAACTGGTCCAACGATTTTGAAAACAAATTTCGTCAAAATTCAAAAACGTAAAAGAAACCTGATAGCTTACTTCATTTTCTCCAAAAAACGTTTTAGGTATTGATTTTAAAGTGATTTATAAAATTTCATATGATTTTTTCAACGCTTTTTTCCCAAAATCTCAAGCACCCAAAATCATTTTAACATATTAGAGCAATTTCGTACGACCCAGTCGTGCACTTTATTTCTATCTACTTCACTGTTTTCTTCAAAACTGCTTCGATTTTTTTTCCCTGAAGTGGTAGCACTGAGCTGAAATTAGGTAAAATGAAAATTGTCGAAATGAATTTTTTTGCGATGAACCAAATTCAAAGTGAATGTTGCCAAGAGAATATTAGCGACATAATTTTTGGCGAAATGCTCAGCTCCCTATAAAAACATAGCAAATGTGTAACGAAAGTAAATAATACCTCCTTGTGATACTTGTATGGTCCTGAAAAGAACCGTTGAACAATGTTTGGGTAAGGCAATGCTTTAAGAGTCGGTCACTTATGTATATCAATTCATAATTTAAAAATGTGGGTTAAACAATCAAAGGAATTCAAAATGAACTTCTTTAAATGGACACTGAGTCGATTTTTAATCCGTTTTTTTGGCGTGCAGAAAAAATAAAGTGCACGAATGGGTCGTACGAACTTGCTCTAATGCGTTAAAATGATCTTGGGGCTTGAAATTTTGGGAAAAAAGCATTGAAAAAATCATATGAAATTTTATTAATCACTTAAAAATCAATAGTAAAACGTGAAAATGAATTAAGCCATCAGATTTTTTTTTACTTTTTTGAACTTTAATTATTTTTTTTTTCAAAATCGTTGAACCAGTTTTTTCAAAAAAGTATATCATAATTAAACTATGCACCAAGTTTGAAGCCAAGCGGTTCAGCCGTTAAGGCTGAAGGTGGGGATACTGACAGACAGAATTGTCGGACTCACTTTTTAAGGCTTCTCTATCATCATTATGTTATGTTATGTTTGATTGTCCAAAAACAAATTTTTTTACGAATGCATAACTTGCCTTATAGTACCTATAACCTATAATATAGTTTTCTATAGGATGGAATTGCAATTTTTTCAGTGAAGCCTTTCTAAACGGTGTAGCTCCCATATAACGAGCTGTTGAGTTTTAGCCAACTTTTTTTGGTTATTTCTAATTTGCTCGAAAATGGCTCTTATATTATATTAGTGTTCTTAAGAGAACTAAGTTTTTAGTTTTTGGCTAAAAATACAAATAACGGAAATCTGGTCTAAACGGCTTTTTCAAATAGCCATAAGCTGGCTAATGTTGTATCAAATTCGCTCAAACTTTGTTTGGTACACTTCCTTCCTATAAGAGGGCATTAAATTTTTTTCAGTTACTCTTTTTTAAATGGCGGCTCCCATGCACTAGAGTTTTGGCCAATTTTTTCGTTTTTTCTATTTTGCTCAAAAAAGGCTCTACCGATTTTTATTAATATTTGTATGTATGTAATAGACATAGAATGCTTCAAAGAAAACTGCATTTTTAGTTTTCGGCTACAAATGATAATAACGGAAATTGGTCTTAACAGTTTTATCAATTTTGCCATAAGTGGACATTTATATCATTTATAGATTTTAGATTTAGATTTATTTCGCACATTTTACAGTTCAGAGATTTGATTAAACTTATAAGATGTTTCATTTTGACAAATGTGTTCAGTGTACTACAGTCTTTGATGGACAACGTATTCTTTTGCAGAACCGAACGGAACGCTTTGTTCGGTTCTGACACTAGCTTTATTTTTGTATTCCACCTATTGTTGGTGATACCGACACCTACGTTTATCGGTTTAAATGTCTGTAAATCCTAATGAGAAGAAAAATCAAGCTGGATAAAACATTCCACATTCGTCAATTGTGAACCTCATCATATTGTGTCGTATCCACAAAAAAAAAGATACTCTGAAACAGAGATATGTCTCTTTAATGTTGCTTATTGGATCTTGTCCGCTATTCTATCTTAACATCTGACACTGAACGCTTTCGCGTGCGACCTGATTGGCCCTGTCAGAGTGGTAAAATAACAATCGACCAAACAGTCACACAATTACCATCTTTTAATCGAATATAGAAGAGCCATATTGAGCCAAGACACACCTTGTGCAGGATGACTGTATCGTGATCTGGTGCTGTCCTTTTATTGTTGGAAAGAACACCACTGACTGATTTTGTGTTGACAAAACATTCAGATAAGGTCAAACACTATCATATAACCATACCAACTCGCTTGTTAACATCAGCGGCAGCGGTACGATTTTTTATTATCGGAAGAACGGTGCGCACTGTCAGTAGAGCATTCCCAAATATTGAAGTCGAGTATTCGATAATGGGTCTGGTGGTTAATGAGAATAACGGGAGCCGTTCAAAATCACGAAAATCTAAATCGCGGATGATCGAAATACCAAAAAATCTAAATATTGAAAGTTCAAAATCCCGAAAGTTCAAAATCCTGAATGATCAAAAGCAAATCCCTAGTGCCACCCAAAAGAACAACTAATTAATAAAACTGTTGACACAGGCGACATGCGCCTGTCAGACGACTGGACATACCATAAGCGGAGCAACGAAGTTGAGTGAGCGGGTGTGTCCCCGAAAAAGGGATTTAAGATCGCGGGATTTTTTAAAATAAAACAACTTGTTTTGATTGTAAAAGCGGGATAATAAGAAACAGGACTATAAAAAACGGGATTATACGAGACGGGATTTAAGAAAAGTGGGATTTTAAAAAGGCGGTATTATAAAAGGCAGGGTTTTAAGAAACGGTATTATAAAAAGCGGGATATCGAACCCAACCCAATTTTTCAGGGATTTTCGTTTTTCCGGATTTCGAATTTTCGGGGTTTTGAACGTTCGGGATTTAGAACTATCAGGATTTTGATCTTTCGGGATTTTGAACTTTCCGGGATTTTGAACCATACCCCAGAATAACACGTCACAATAGACACATATTACTTTAAGTAGTTAAGTACTTTTTGTCTATATGTTCAAGTTCTGGAACTGGCGCTGGTTCTGAGAAGTAAGATATATAGTTTGGCTTTTTATACGCATGTTCTACGATATTTCTTGAGTCAAGGCATTTACCTGAGAAAACTTAATGTAACCCGGCTGTCCCTGAAGAAGGGCTGCCAATGGTATGGTTGCATTATTTATTTTGAACTCGACAAGTAGAAGTCATGAGGTTAACAAGCTTTGATCATTTCAGTTTGGAGAGAGGAGTCTGTAAGTAAATACAAAGTAAGATACATAAATACTCTTTTCATTTTATCGCATAGGTATTCCTGTATGTATATTTTTGGCTACTAACTGTATTATATATATATATGTATACATATATATACATATATATACATATATATACATATATATACATATGTATATACATATATATATGTATTTATATATACATAAGTTGATTCCTGACAAAATAAGAAAGTTTGCTGTACCTACATATAATTTTTGTGTATATAATAATTAAAATGCACGACTGGGTCGCACTAACTTGTTCTTATGTTCGATAATTTCTAATTGGCTGCCTAAATGTATAATACAAAAATTGTAGATATTTTCGAAAATTCTTTTATTTTTTTAGAGTTTTCTCGGAAAAACTAAGAATGTAAAAAAATTTCAAAACCAAATGTCTATCTTGACAAAAAAATATTGAAAGTCGTAGGACCTGTTTTTTTAAGTGTTTTTTTTAAAGTTTTTGAAAACATATTTGAACATTTTTTGAGTATGTCAGTTTAAGAAGACCTGCAGTTTTTATATACATAATAGTTTTAAACAAATTCAACCCACCTGCAAAATATTTCGAAAACCTATTTTTTTTAAATTAAAAAAAAAATAAAAACATAATTTTCTTTAGAAATTAAAAAAAAATTCAGTCAAAAGAAGATCTGCAGTTTTTAAACAAAATACAAAAAAAAAAAAAAAAAAAAAAAAAAAAAAAAAAAAAAAAAAAACTGCAGATCTTCTTTTTTTTTTTTTTTTTTTTTTTTTTTTAAACAAAATACAAGTAGGGTGATCAACTCAAAACTGGGTGTAACATCCGCAAGACGATCTGTTAGTAGAGGTACGCCACAAGGTGGTGTCCTATCTCCACTCCTTTGGAATTTAGTGGTAAATGAACTGTTAAATATACTGGAAGAGGGGGGATTCAATGTGATTGCCTATGCGGATGACATTGCTATAGCCGTTTCAGGAAAGCATCTCAGCACCTTATGTGAACTTCTTCAATCTGCACTCAATAAGCTCACAAATTGGGCAAGTCGTTGTGGACTAGGTGTTAACCCCCACAAAACTGAACTTGTCCTCTTTTCAAGGAAATATAAAATTCCACACGTCGACCCTCCATCTATTAATGGTATAAGTCTTATATTCTCTGACGAAGCAAAATACTTGGGTCTTATTTTGGACAAGAAATTAAGCTGGAAACCCAATATACAAGAAAGAGTAAGGAAAGCCACAGTAGCCCTTTTCTCTTGCAAAAAAGCCATCGGCAATAAATGGGGTTTAGAGCCCCATGTTATGCATTGGCTATACACATCGGTGATAAGACCGATTCTCACTTACGGGGTGGTCGTCTGGTGGCCTGCCCTAGACACAGCGTCGAATAGTGCTAAGCTCAGTAAAGTCCAACGTACCGCCTGCCTGTGTATAGGTGGTGCGCTGCGCACTACTCCCTCTGCAGCGCTAGAAATACTATTCAACCTGCTACCCCTAGATATTTTCAGCAAGCAAATCGCTGCTTGCTCAGCTATTCGCCTGAAGGCGATCTCTATATGGAAAAATAATAATTATGGCCATGCTAACATACTGAACACCTTCAGTATTCCCCAAAGTAACATAGACTACTCCACATCCCAACTTCATTTTGATAAAAACTTCCAGGTAAGCATACCCTCTAGATCACTCTGGGAGGAAAATGCCTTCCAGGACGACGATCAAATTCAGTTTTTTACCGATGGGTCGAAAACAAATGATGGGGTGGGGGGAGGTGTATACTCTAATAGACTAAATCTTAGTCTCTCCTTCCGTCTACCAAACCATTGTAGCGTGTTCCAGGCGGAACTAATGGCAATTAAGGAGGTTTTATCTTGGCTTAAAGAAAACGTGGTATCTTCTAAGGATATCATCATTTTCTCTGATAGCCAAGCCGCGCTGAGGTCCCTGGATTCCATCTCCTATAACTCTAAAACAGCTCTCGACTGTCGATCATCTCTTAGAGAGATGACGGAACAGTTTAACATTCACCTCTGCTGGGTGCCGGGGCACAGAGATATTCCAGGGAACTGTAAGGCCGACGAACTTGCCAAAAAAGGAACAACACTACCTATATTAACTGAACACAGTTACCTGGGTATTCCCATCGCTACATGTAAACTTTTGCTAAGGCAAGAAGCTATGGATAGAACTAATCTTAGGTGGACAAGTGGCAACACATGTCTAGCGACAAAACGGATTTGGCCAAAGCTGGATTCGAATCGCTCTAAGACTTTGATCTCTCTGAGCAGACGGCACATTAGCTCCATTATAGGTGTCATTACAGGACACTGCCTCATAGGTAGACACGCCATAAGACTTAGCGTGTTCGCAAACGACTTTTGCAGAAGTTGTATGGACGAAGAAGAGGAAGAGACAATTGCCCATCTTCTTTGTACATGCCCTGCACTAGCTCACAAAAGGAAACTCCATCTGGGAGCATACTTCTTCAACGATAGTAGTGATCTGTCTAACGTGGACACTAACACTCTTTTAAAATTCATTAGAAGCACAAACTGGTTCTGAGTTACTAGGGGGAAACACCCCAAACTCGTGGTATCACAACGGTCCTCTTATGGACTAAGTGTGTTGGTCTTTTCAGCCAACAGCCACTTTAACCTAACCTAACCTAACCTAAACAAAATACAACCCAAAATATTCCGAAAACCAAATTTTTGTTTTTGCAAAAATTTATTGAAATCGGGATAATTGTTTACCTATGAGAAAACTCAATTTGAAAAAACCGGTTATCAGAAGTACCTACCTAGCGTTATAAAAATCGTTAGAGCCGTTTTCTAGAAAATCAAAAATTTCGTTAAAGATTGTATGACCAGGTACCGATATTTTTCGATCCAAATCAAAAATGAATAAAAAAACCCCTAAATAATTCCAAATAATTACTAAGTTTGAAGCAAATCATAAGTAAAAACTAAGAGAGTTACGTTTGAAAATAAAAACACCCGTTAAAAACAAAATGGGATCATAATGTCACTAGGTGCAACTGTGCAAAATTTGGATTTCGGTTCGTGTTTTGATACTCTTTCGAACACCGAAATCAAATGTCGTCTCGGAGTTTTTACCCAGCAATAGTCTAAGTACACCGGACTTATGAGAGTATCGACTTTTTGTGTTGATAAAGCCGTAAATGTAGCGGTGTGATAGATAGAGAGCGTTGTGGGAGACTCACAAAATACACGGAGAGAATTGAAAAATCACCAATTGCGAAATATTCAGTTGCAATTTACAAAACATGTTTTTGTTTGTAAATCACGGCGCTTTTATTCGAAACTGATAGAAAAATTGGCAATTTTATTTTCAATTCATCTCAAATTACAACAATTCCTAAGTTGAGACTTACAATTAAATGTTATAATTCAAGCTTGTGCCCTTCAAAGTAAATTACAACTTTTTTGTCGCAATTTACTACTTCAGGAGAATAATTCCATTTATACTTTTTACCAATCTGGATTTGCTAAATTGTTTTCGTGATTTACAATCACTGAGTATTAAATTCAACTCAAGTGTTTCTGACGGCTACGTCGAAGGTCCGGAGTTCGATCCCTGCCTCGAACTAATAATTATCTTTTTTTTTTTGTACTGTCTCTTTTGAGGAAATGTAAAATCCTCGAAAAATAAATCTGGTTAATATTAAAAGTGGAACTTTGTAAGCCATTCGGATTCAGCGGGAAATGATATTCCACCAGAATATCAACGCACATACAGGAATCGTTCAGAATATAAGTCATTAGGCCCTGGCATCGCTTGTCTCCAATAAATGCCTTTTTGTAGTTCTATTATGTACATAGGGAGTACAAGGTTGAATTTCAACTGCACATAATATACATTTTCTTACCTTTACTCAAATGATCATTACAAAAAATTGTACATTAGACGTCCAAAATAAGACGACTAGGTATATTTTTCTCGCCAATAAAACATAATCTTAATTCAAAACACCCCTAAAATGTAACTCATATTCAGGTTGCTTCTTATTATTAAATTTGATATCCGACTTGGATGCATCACCATGGCCTAGTAGATGTGTGCTTGGTTGGTATGCAGAGGGTCTCGAGTTCGATTCCTAGAATCAGCCAAGTAAGTAAAAGTTACATCTTTCAATAAATAATAATAAATGCTTTCCAATAAATAGAAAACGTTGCTTCTCTCAAAGCGATATAATTTGTTACAAATTGAGTAAAATGGGGTTGCAATTTACGACTTTACCACTCATTTTTTCAAAAACATATTTTTGATTCAAAACAAAAAGATGGAAATCTACGACTCGCTTTTTGCATTTTACAATCGAGTAAATATAAAATTGATACAAATTTGGATCAATTTTCGATTCGCGATGGCAATGTTTTATTTCTCAGGATCGAATTATTGACCCAAAAAAGTGATAATTTGCTATTTTTTAATGTCAATATCTTCATTTCGTTCAATTTTGAAAATTGCGAACAAGGAGTCGTAATTTACAAAACCCCGAGCTAGGGTGAGAAACTGCATAAGATTTTCGTGATTTGCAGCTCATTTTTCTTGATCTGATCTAAAAATTCTCTCCGTGTATCCAGGCACAAAATTCCCAAACCCTTAAATCTCCACATTTTGAAAAATTTCCAAATTGAAAATCTCAAAGGCCAACATTTTTATTTTCAAAATCCCCAAAACCAAAATCCCCAAAAATTTAATTTCCAAACGCAGCCGTTGTCACTGCTATCTGGTGACATTTCTACTGTACATATATGTCATATGTACAGGGTGGGCCATCTAGTAGTTTCTTTTTAAAACATAGATTATTTTGACATTGAAAGTTGTTTCCCGCTAAAAATCTAGACAGAATGTCAGTACCATACCTACTTGGAACGAAATGAGTAGCTTTCCGCTTGAACAACGTTGGGAAATATGAAACAGTGTGTTTTTTGCATTTTTTGGTCTTGGCGATGTAAATTGAGCGAATTGGAGCTGCGATTTGACCCCTTTGGACCTTTTTTTTGAGGGAAATCGTGTTATGCCAACAATCCAAAAACGAATCAATTACTTAAACAATCCACGAGCTGCAGCCCGAAACCATCAACAAGGTCTTCGAAAATTGGGGTGCCAAATGCGCTACTGCGTAGCTAATTTTAAAACTGATTTAAGTTTGTAATGGTCGAATATTTCAAAATTCAAATAATGAATTATGTACCTACGTTTAAGATTTATTATATTCGTTATGAAAGAAAAAAAATTAAAATAACGTCGTTTTAATTATTCCCCATATTTTGGGTAGGTATATCCATTGTATATATAAACTATAGTACTACCACTACCACTAGAGGTGCGTCATCTTTCGACGAAAAACTAAGCTCTAAAATACCATGGGAAGCAACAACAACAAATAAAATGGTGGAAATTGTTGTTGCTTCCCATGGTATTCTAGAGCTTAGTTTTTCGTCGATAGATAGCGCACCTCAAGTGGGAATACTATACTTTATATATGCAATGGTATATCTAAGAAAATAAAATGGCGCGCTTCAATATAATTTCTTAGATATACTCGAAATATGGGGATTTCGATCCTTAATCTCCAATTGGAGATTTTGGATTTGGGGATTTTGGTTTGAAGAATTAGAAATTTGGAGATTATGGTTTTGGAGATTTAAAATTTGTGGGTTAAGGCCTTGGGGATTTTAATTTGGAGATTATGATTTTGGAACTCTGGTACCTAACCCGATAGAACTGCATTAAAGGTTAAGTTTTTGTTTTTAATACCATCGTCTATTTCTATATCTTTATTGACTCTCTTGCAGACTTTATTTTTCTTCGTTTCGCTTTGCCAAATTGAAAACTCATGAGAAAATATGACTAATAATTTAATTTTATTAATTTTTTTCTGATTGGAAATATGTTGCTATTGTGGAATATTAACTTTTTATATATTTAGGACTTTGAGGGAAACAAAAAACTCAATATTTTGTATTATCGGCTTTCACACGTGTCAAGTTATATTTTATAGGGCTCAGGTACAAAGGCTTGGTATAATTTAAGACATTAAGATATTGATAACAAATTATCGTTTTACCAAATTTCAATAATTTTTTACATACCCACAACCAAAATAATGTTGTGACCGCTGCTATTCCACTGCCTGATTCCAATTATATGATATTAATTCATCCAAACAACAATGAGTTACGAATAAATTTAAGCAATAGGATTAGTTTTACAACATTTTTTAATTGATTATAGTTAGCAATTATGATTGCAAACACTCATGCATATATGTATATACAATTCTGTTACATATTTAAGTATTTTAACTTTTCTACGTTGTCTCGTCGTTGATATGGTCTTGTTTATCTTATCACATTTTTTATAACAGGCTAAGAATTTCAAAAGTATAGAAATAGCAACAAAAATTTGTAAAACACTAACACCTTTCCGACAATAATATAATAAAATTGACGAGGGGTAATTGTATTTTTTGCGATAAGAAGCTGAAATATTAAACAAAAAAGTTAACTATAAACCATAAACTCCTAAGACGAATTCAAAATATATATAAATCTGCACCTGCCGATCCACGGAAATATTTAAAAAAAAAACTCACTTTTCCAATATTTATCCAAAGTGATGGATAAATGCAAATATTTAAACAGAACCATTTGCCAACTAAAAAACAGTCGGTCTTTTTTTTACGATCACCACACCCGCAATTTTTATTAACCATCATGACGTTCAATCGCTGATCAACATTGTTTGTATGGTCCGATATTTTCACATAATTTAAACAATCACATCATTTGAAAAAAATTTCTCTGTGAGAAATAAAATTCAAAATAAATAAAGAATATAATGTAATTTATCGAACAATGATTACCCGTATCTGACTTGTTCAATGAACATTGGATATAGGTAATTTTACGCGAACTACAAATATTAATTGATAGAGTTTTCTAAAGGAAGAATTTATTTACTCAGAAAATATTCCCACAAACAAAAGTTCAGGAAGATTTGTTTATATTTAACATTCACTTTTATAAATAGAGATATATTTTGAATTTAATTTATTTCATACTTCCTTGAAATGTTTACAAAAAAAAAAATATAATACTTATTTGCACCCTTCGGAGCGGTTTAAAAAACGAACAAAAAAGAGATACCTATTGATATTACGTACGTCACTCAATACATATGCAAATGTATGTATCTTCACAAGTTACACGCATGCATCAGTTGTTGATAAAAGTATCTTAAAGATGAGACTTTATCTATTATTAAGCTTTACTATCAGTACCGAGTAATAGACGAAGGCACTTCTTAACTCTTCGGAATTGCGATACGTACTGTTCTTTGTCGGCAATAAACTTAGTAGTCAACCATCCAACCGATACAACAATAAATAATTGAATACATATTATCTACGCTGTGCGCAGGGAGGACAATTATTATAATGTTAGAACATTGTACATGTACATGTTGTACTACTAAAAAATAATGTAAACTAGGATAAAGCAACAGTTGATAAAATGTTGTTTTGTTTAATGATTGTGTAGTTTGTAATCTAAAGAACCGGGGTTGAAGATGTTAAGGAAACATGTGCAATTCTGGTTAAACTTTTAAAGCTTTTAAGAGAGAGACTCAGATAAGCTTTTGTTTGAAAAGAGACTGATTAAAATTAGTGTGTGTGGTGTACCTGTTAATTGAGGCGTTTGCTTGGGAAATAAAATGTTTTCCGGTTCCGGTGATGGATTTCTTTTAACTAAAACAATCAAGCTTCTAAACTTATAAGAGCGGACTACATGCGACTGTACCTACTCTGTTAGTAAGCCTTAATGAAACATATGGCCATTATGAAGGCAAGCTCAGACTCGTTAAATTGCTAATATTTTATAGATAGTCTTTCTTACAAAAAAAAATAACAAATTCAAATGATACTTTTTTCCCTATAGCTAAGTTATGAAAAAATATCTGTTCCTAAAATCGTCTTAAGCTGAGCTGTTGTACCTACATGACAAAAGTTTTCTTAACTTCAGAAGCCATTAATTTTTACTTACGATTATGTATATGTAGGTAGGAGGTACTATAAGGAAAGTTATGCATTCGTAAAAAAAAATTTTTTTGGACAATCAAACATAACATTACGATGATATAGAAGCCTAAAAAAGTGGGTCCGACAATTCTGTCTGTCTGTCTGTCTGTCCGTCTGTCTGTATCGGCACCTTAAGCCTTAACGGCTAGACCGATTTGCTTCAAACTACATACATACTCGTACATATACATACATATGAATGTATGTATGTATAATGTATAGTATATGACTTGCTACAGAGGGGTTTTTGGAATTAGCATTCTAGCTCTAAGACTAACGGCACTTGCAATACGATTTCTTATGAAACATTTGTTTATCTCAAAATCGGCTCACAAAATCAAAAATTTCTATAACCAATACAGCAATAACTTGACTTTTCAGAAATTATTTGTTTACTTAAAGGTCATGGCTACTTATTTTTTTTTTTTTTTTTTTTTTTTTTTGCATCAGCAAATAAAGTAGTTCGTGTTATTTATAATTCTTTTCAAAAACTAAAAGCTCTTTCTAGTTTTCAGTGTTTGATAAGAGCATTCAATAGTAAATATAGCGGGTGGCAATGGTACAGTGGATGAAGTGCTTGGTTGCTAACCTAAGAGTTGTGGGTTCGAGCCCCAGCCTGGTCAGCAACTTTTCAATATTCCCCCAACTTCAACTGGACGCCACCCGTGGGATTTTCATGAGATAAATATCACCTATTTCTCAATCCATTGTACCAACAAAAAAATCTTTCCTATCTTTCTATTCCTTCTAACTATTGCCGTGCAGTTTGCATCCAAAAGACCTTGGGTCTTACAGGCATATAGTTAAAATTATTATTATTATAAAAACGGATCTAGTCCTTAAAACAGTGAAATTTTGAAAAAAAATCGGTTTAAAAATAAAATTAATTTCGTAAACAGTTTTCGCTCAAACAAGTTGATTTAAAAAAACGTTGATGTAATTTTAACTTAAAGAAAAGTTAAAACGGAATATAGTGAGGGCTGCTGTTGTATTTAAATAAATATTTTGCTAATTTAAGATTATTAATTTTTCATTAAATTGACTTCCACTAGTCAGCATAAGTACTTTGACGAAATAAAATCGTGACCTTTTGAATTTAACTTTAAAATGGCTTTATAAAGAATTCCTGGACTTTAAAGTGGTTTTTTAATGAGTCATAATCAAAGGAGCGTACATCTGTCCATAGAATGTTTCTTCCTAACTCCTTTGGCTTGTTCAGATGTTCTTTTGCAAAGGCCAGTCTTTTAAGATGTTTGTGTTTGATGTGTACGGCACGTCCTTAGCTTTAAATATCTTGAAATCTTCTTTAATCTCGGACAGTGAGCTCACTCGATATATTTTTGGCCTCAAATTCCATTAGTCTGCGGCAGATTAAGGCTTCACAAAAATATTTTTTTAAGTTCCCGTTTAAGTTTCTTGATGCATCTTAATATGCAAATCAAAATGTATTGTATATGTAATAACAAAAAAATCTAAAAGGGGCAAAGAGAAACAGGACTGTTAGTAGGTACAGGCTAGCTGCCTTGTGTAATCTAGAGGAGTTATTGTTACAATTCATGACAAAAACTCAACAATTTTTGAATATTTTGTTCGTTCGGGGATTTGATGTCGACCAACGAAAAAAGAATAACTTTTCTAGAAGAAATTGGTCTAATTCCAACTAAAACGTCAACTCGAACTCCGGCACTGTGGGGCAACTTACAGATGAAGGTCGAACAATCTAAAAATTAAAATACTAGGTTAGGTTGGAATAGGCCATGCTCGATAAAAAGTTCAAAAAAAGGGTGAACAAAATTGTAGGAATACAATCAACCTAGCTACATACATATGTACTCGTATATCCATCGGCACATTTTTCCATGAGCCTCAATGTCGGGTATAGATTCTCGACGTGCTAGCAATAAATTGTCTCTTTTGTTAGCAAAATGCATGTGAACACGGATTTTCAGGTAAATTAATTAGAATCTTAAGCAACAACTAAGGGATTTTTTTTTTTTAATATTATTGAATATTATTATTTTAAAATTTCACACAGAGGCCGTGTAACCGAACAGATGACAATCGTAGTGTTGGGGTTGTTTTACAAAGAAGATTTAAGGTCGGGCGCTTCTTTAAAGTGAACTCCAAATGTAAGGAAGTGGCCTTATAGCCATAAATATACGTTAACCTCAACACAAGTCGTATTTGTACCGACATCAACCCACGGCAGTACATAGCTGTTGAAAAAATGTTCCCCAGTTCTACGAGTCATGAAGTTACGAACCACAGCAAAGGTGAATATGTAAACAAGACCGATGCAACCAACGCCATTATCATTAATGATCTTTAGAATAAAAAAAAGCTTTTGAAAAAAGCTTCTTTAAGCCGGAAAATAACGTGACTTGTGCTCCCAAATCATGGAATTTTCGCCAGACGTAGGAAAAGTGGGCTGTGTGAAGTTGGCACCTAACTTATCAAATTTCATATCGAAATTTATGCAATTTGTTTGCCCATCGTTAGCCCACGTTTGCCCACCAAAAATTTTTGTTTGCCCACCCTTGGTTTCGGAAATAATCAAAATTCAAAATTTTGGTTGAAAGACAAAAAAAAATAAAATGGGATTTTGATAAAAATAAATTTTTCAAAATTCTTAAATAAATACTTAAACTAATTTGAGCTGAAAAAAAAGTACGCCATTTTATTTCTGGGGTAAATTTGAATTTATGAGAATAAATTTATAAAAATCTGTGGAGCGGTTTTTGAGAAAAAAAGTTTTTTTTGAAAAACTTTCTGAAAATTTTTTAAAAAAAAAATTCAAAAACGCCAGCTTATAGATATTCAGCAAATACATTTATTTAATATTTTTAGAAAAAAATTTAATAAGCAGTTTTCAAAATATTAATTTTTAAAATTTTTTTTTTAAAATGCTTTTAAAAATACAAAAAAATATTTTTCAAAAATATTGGTATGCAATACGAATTGAGCTACCTACAGCTATATGTGTGTGAAATTTCGAAAGAATCGGTTGAGTCGTTTTTGAGTTAGTCGAAAGCAAAAAAAAACGGTCCTATGGAAAGTACCCTTCTTAGCCTTTTTTTAAAAAAAATTTTTCAGCCATATGATTGGTCGTACCTAAAAACCAACACTGATTTTTTTAAATCGAAATCGTTAGAGCCGTTTTTGAGAAAAATAAGCTTTAACGTAACGGTTGTATGGCAGGTACCGTTATTTTTTGAGCTAAAAAAAAAATTTCAATTTCCCCTCTGTACAATACCTAAAAAAGTCTATATACCAAGTTTGAAGCAATTCGGCCCACCCGTTTGGGCTGTAGGTCTCTATACATACAGACAGACAGACAGACAGACAGACAGACAGACAGACAGACAGACAGACAGACAGACAGACAGACAGACATACAGACGGACAGAATTTTTAGACCATCTTTTTTCGTCTTCGCTATCATCGTAATGTCATGTTTGATTGTTATCTCAAAACTTTTTTTTTCGACGAATGCATAACTTGCCTTATAGTACCTATAATCGCAAGTAAAAATACGTTCCGAGGGACGGCCAAATAAATCCTAGATACCAAATTTGAAGCAAATCGGCCCATCCGTTCAGGCTCTTGAAGCGCGAACAAACAGACAGACAGACAGACAGACAGACAGACGGACGGAATTCGCAGACCCACTTTTTTCGACTTCTCCATCATCGTAATGTCATGTGTGATTGTTATCTCGAATTTTTTTTTCTGCACGAATCTATAACTTGCCTTATAGTACCTATAATCGCAAGTAAAAAGATGTACAAATCGATTTTTTTTAAATGCAGTTCGTTTGCCCATCGTTAGCCCACGTTTGCCCACCAAAATTTTTCGTTTGCCCACCTTCCATTTTAAAAATATTGACAAAATAAAATTTTAAATTTCCTGAAGCTGGCACCCCACTTGTGCATTTTTACTTGCGATTATAGGTACTATAAGGCAAGTTATGGATTCGTGCAGAAAAAAAAATTTGAGATAACAATCACACATGACATTACGATGATGGAGAAGTCGAAAAAAGTGGGTCTGGGAATTCCGTCCGCCTGTCTGTCTGTCTGTCTGTTTGCGCCTCTGGAGGCTGAGCGGGTGGGCCGATTTGCTTCAAATTTGGTATTTAGGATTTATTTGGCCGTCCCTCGGAACGTATTTTTTATTTTTGGTCTAGGTTCAAAAATAACGGCACCTGCCATACAATCTTGAAGACAAAAATTGATTTTCTCAAAAACGGCTCTAACGATTTTGATAAAACTTTCAGAATGCTATTTTTGCAAGACAATCTATCTTATGGTTCGAAATTTTTTTTTCAAAATTTGTCCAATAACGGTACCTCTCATAGAACCAGTATTTTCAAATCAAATTTTCTCGTAAACTATACATTCGATTTCAATAAAATTTTGGCCACAGGAAGTCATTCATAATTTTATTAATATGCCATTTCAAAATTTTCAAAAACTTTTTTTTTTGATTTTTTATAATTTTTTCAAAAAAATGTTTGGTTTTCGAAATATGTTAGAAACGGGTATATTGATTTTTTTTTTTTAATTATTTTTCAAATGTAAACTACAGATTTCCATATATTTGCATACTCAAATAAATTTCAAAATATTTTTTGAAAAAGTTTTTCAAAAATAACCTTTTTTAAAAAAAACTGGTCCAACGATTTTCAAATTTGTTTTCCTAGATTGACGTATAGCTTTGAAATTGTATTGCATACTTAGTTTTTCCGAGAAAACTCTTAAACTTATTTAAAAAATAAAAGAATTTTCGAAATTATTTAATTTTTTTTTAATATCCATATACGCAGCCACTAGAGCAAGTTCGTGCGACCCAGTCGTGCATTTTATTTTTATCGAAATTGATGCAGTTCGTTTGCCCATCGTTAGCCCACGTTTGCCCACCAAAAATTTTCGTTTGCAAACCCTTCTCATTTATCTCAAAAACGGCTCCTAGGATTTTGATAAAACTTTCTGAGCAGTATTTTTAAGTAAACTTTATGTTTTGGCTGGAACAGATTTTTCAGGAAAAGTCTTATAACGGTACCTCCCATAGGACCGGTTTTTTTTAAATCAGATTTACTCGTAAACCACTTCACGGATTTCGATGAAAATTTTAATATAAAAGCTCCGTTATATACGAAATAATATAAATTCTTTAATTTTCAAAAAAAAAAACAAAATTTTGAGTTTTAAAAAAAAAGTTAAATTTTTTTTTTTACTTTTGGTTTTTTCGAAAACGGTTTTTTCAAAAAATTTTAAAATTTTTGTTTTCTGATAAGAACTTTAAACCGCTAGATTTTGACATACTCAAAATAAATTTGGAATAAGTTTCCGAAAAGTTTTAAAAAAAAACTTTTTTTTTTTTCAAAAAACGGCTCCAACGATTTTGAAAAAAAAATTCCTTAAAATTCAAAAAAGTAAAAGAAATCTAATGGCTTACTTCATTTTCTCCAAAAAACGATTTACGTTGATTTTTAAATGATTAATAAAATTTCATATTTTATTGCTTTTTTTCCAAAATCTCAAGCCCCAAGACCACTGTAACACATTAGAGCAAGTTCGTGCGACCCAGTCGTGCACTTTATTATACCCTATTCCATAGAATATGTATATTGTATTTGGTGTGGAGTTTGTAACATAGAGAAAACATAAGCGAGAGCTACAGTACGTTTGCAACGAACTGTTGGATACCCTATTCCCCATTTGTATGTGTATGCGTATGCCTCCCGTAGCCAGCCGATGTTTCAGTTTCAGAAACAAAATTCTTCTTTAGCAGACAGAAAAAAATTCAATACCTAACATTAATTTTGTGTGGTGTGATGTTCAATTAGTGCTGGCAAAATAAAAAAAGGCCACGCCCAAAGTTAAAACTTTTTATCGCCAAGGCAATTGGTATGAGCTCAGTGACATTCAATTTTATTCTTGCAGATCGATTTGAACAAAACAAGACAAGTCTTAAATTTTTAAAAATTGGGTTTTGAATGGAAATAGCGATTATGGGTGTTTTTAACAATTCTTGGACACACTCTGCTACGTAACCAAGGAATATAAATCTAAGTGTTCATCTTTTTACTTCAAAACTGTGACCGATAGTTAAAAAACGTTAAAAAATTAATGCCTTATACAACTTTTGACGGAAACGCCCCTTAAAAGTGGGCGTGTCTTAAAAATTTGAAGCACTAACTGAGCTTTGATCAATATTTAGGCATATGTGTATAACTACAGCTGAATCGAGTAGTTTTTAAACAATCTTACCTGAACAAAAGTATTTTATCAAAATCACGCCTTCAAAAGTGGGCGTATTGAAAAAATTTACACAAAAAAATGTAGAGATATATTTTTCATAAAACGAACGGAAGGGAAAAAGGTTTAAATTGAATATTGGTAACCTTAAATTTTTAAAACAACGTTTTTCGTTCTTTCATGAAAAGTGGGCGAAAGCCACTCCTAAAATTCAAAAATTTCTTTTCGAAAACAAACGATTTAGTTTCTACTACGAGACGCAACATTTTGGCTTGCGGATTCATTATAAATACCGTTTATTTTTAAAAACAATTTTTTAATAGTTTCTATTGAAAAGTGGGCGTCAGCCACGCCCAAAATCAAACTTATTAATTTCATACACAAGATGTTTATGTGCAAGTAATGCCCACAAAATTTAATGTGTTTCTCTTTAATATAACATTTGTTATTTTATAAAAACAATATTGATGGTTTTGTATGAAAAATGGGCGTCAGCCACGCCCAAACTGAAATATTTTTATTTTATTGGAAGAAGGTTTACCTAAAGCTTGCGTGTGCAAAATTTTAGCGTTATGCTTTTTTCGTAACTGTACGAAAAACATAATTTAATTTTACCAAATTGATGTTGATCAACAAAAAAGGCAATTGTGGGCGTGTTTGTGGGCGGATTTTACTGGTTCAAGAACTTAGCCTTACTCTTGAACCAAAGATTATATACGCCAAATTTCAGCTTTCTAGCTCAAAAATTGCGACCTCTAGAGAGTATACATACGGACGGACGGACGGACGGACGGACATGGCTAAATCGACTAGGCTTTTGATTCTGAGTCAGAATATATATACTTTTCTATACCTAACGGTATTATTTCTCTATGTTACAAACTCCACACCAAATACAATATACCCATTCTATGGAATAGGGTATAATAACAATCCTTGCTCCTCTAATCAGATTGATAAGATTGTGAACAATACAGAAGATGATTCAACTGCCTCATGCTCTCAGTCGTTGTCTGCTGGATCAGATAATACTGAAACTGATGAGAAAATTACTGCTTGACGAGGCTGCTGATGTCATAGATGTTGTGATTGCGGTTGTTCCTAAGGTTGCTGTTGTTGATGAGGTTGTCAAACTAGAAGGATGCTGCTGAAGGTGCTGTTGCTGCATTGTAGTCCGATGTCAATACAGAAATTGTTGCTGTTGCTAAAAATGCTGATGATGGAGGAGTCTCCGTCTAATAATTCTTCAAGACTTGTTGCTGGTGCTATCCCATCCGCTCTATGCGATAATTTTGCTGTTGTTTTTGATGATAATGCCGAAATTGCTGGTGTTGCCAGACAGGCTGTTGCTGGAGCAGCTGTGCCTAATAAATCACCAACATTTGCTGCTAGTGCTATCTCATCTGATTTATGCAACCATCTTAATACTGAAATTAATCCTACTAGTCTGATTGACTTTTCTAATGAAGATAAAATCTATTTCTCAAGTTCTCATACTGATTCCATTGATCAATTGAATGCAGCTAAATTAGCCGCCTCTAAATTAATCTTGAACTCAAAGAAGATTACAAGCAAAACAAATCTAAAAACTCAACCTGTTCTGATTGGTGCTGATTTTGACTCCACGCTGAATGTAGTATACAATTCGAAATAGTTACATGTATCTAAATTTCATCATAGTACGGAGCCGGATGACATCATAAAACATATTGCGGGTAAAACTGGCATTCCAAACAATGCTTTCAAATGCTTTAAACTAATTAAAAAAGGGTTATCGCTGGAAGATGTAAAATTTGTTAATTTTAAGTTATGCGTTCCTGCTGAACATTTGGATTATCTTTTGAACGACTTATCGATTTGGCCTTATGCTGTAAAAGTCAAACAATTTATCGACCATCCAAAAAACCACAAAGCTGCCTCGATATTGATAGAAGAAACATAATTCTAAACAATGTCGAACTAAGAGAAGATGCCGTAACGAGACCAATTGATGTATAGGGTGCCATTATGACTTCATCGTATTTATATAATCTATCTATTTATTATCAAAATGTTGGTGGTTTAAGAACCAAGCTAAATCAAGTATTATTATCACTTTCTTCTGAATTATATGATATCGTTATCTTTACAGAATCTTGGTTAAATGTAAATTTTTTAACTACTGAAATTTGTAATTCGTCTTATACTATTTTTAGAAAAGATAGATGCTCACAAAAAACTGGATTTGAGCGAGGAGGGGAAGTCTTAATAGCTGTTAGATCTAGCTTATCTTGTAAAATTGTTGATTTAGAATCTGACATTTCTTTTAATAATTCTAATTACGATATTGATCAATTAATTATTCAAGTATCTTTGTGCAATAAAGAAGAACTTTTTATTATGTGTAGTTATATACCACCAAATAGTATCTATATGATATGCATCTAAATAATTGTAAAAATATTCTTGAAAGTCTTTCTTGTTCTCAGCATATTCTTTATGGTGGAGATTTTAATTTAGGGGATATTAATTGGATTTTTGATCAAGAAGAGAAATATTTAGTTCCTTTTAATATTAATACTGATTCTGAGGCACTGTTAGTTGCTTTTTTTTAGCCAATTTGATATCATTCAAATAATTAACTGTTATAATGACTTGGATCGTGTTCTTGATCTAGTTTTTGTAGATAAGCAATTTAACGTCGTTGTTGAAAAGTGTTTACAACCAATGCTTTAGAACTCAGTACATCATTGTGCATTAGTTGGAAATCTTAGTTTCTATAGTTATTTAAAAAAGACTAATTTAGGGAATTCAAAAGTTGTAAATTGTTTCGAGAATGCTGACTTTGATGCAATTAATGAGTACCTTTCCACGTTATCTTGGGGGGATATCATGAACCATCCTGATTTGATTAATGCTTATGATTCTTTTAAAGATGTTCTGATAACTACCACTGAACGTTTCGTTCCGCAAAAAACAATTTGGTGTAATTCAAATCCTATTTGGTTCAATAAAACACTGTCGCGTCTAAAAAATCAGAAAAATAAAGCCTATAAGAGATACTAATCTAATAGAAATAATCAAAATCTACATGATACTTACTTAACATTACAAAGTGAGTTTGATTCTCTTAATTTAGTGCTATACAATGAATATATAACTTCTACTGAGTTAAAGATCAAAAATGATAGTAGCAATTTCTGGAAATTTATTAATTCCAAACGTAAAAGTACAGGTTTTCCGAATTGTATGAGTCACTTAGGAGTAATATCAAGTGATATATTTGAAATATGCAATCTTTTTGCTAAATACTTCGAATCCGTTTATACTTATGAGCTACACTCTCAAAATCTTCCTAATGTACCTGAAAGATTTTGTCTAGGTAACCTTCAGATCGACTTTGAGGAAGTCTTAGTTGCTGTGAAGCAAATAGATACCTCAAAATCAGTAGGTCCTGATGGCCTCTCACCACTATTTAAAAAAAAATAAAGTGCACGACTGGGTCGTACGAACTTGCTCTAATGTGTTAAAATGGTCTTGGGTGCTTGAGATTTTGGGAAAAAAGTGTTGAAAAAATCATTTGAAATTTTATAAATCACTTAAAAATCAATAACTAAACCGTTTTTTGGAGAAAATGAAGTAAGCCATCAGGTTTCTTTTACGTTTTGGAATTTTTACGAAAAAAATTTTCAAAATCGTTGGACCAGTTTTTTCAAAAAACAGTTTTTTTTGAAAAACTTTTCGAAACTATATTCCAAATTTTTTTTGAGTATGCCAACTTCTAGCACTATGTAGTTTTTATCAGAAAAATAAAATTAAAAAATTATAGATTAAACCGTTTTTGGAAAAAACTAAAATTAAAAAAAAATTTTGAAACTTTTTTAAAAAACTCAAAAAAACTTTTTTTGAAAAATTTTCGAAATTATATTATTTCTTTTATAAGAGGTCTTCTACGTTAAAAGTTTCATCGAAATCCGTCAAATCGGATTTCAAAAAACCGGTCCTATGGGAGGTACCGTTATAAGACTTTTCCCGAAAAATCTATTCCAACCAAAACATAAAGTTTGCACAGAAAACATAATTCAGAAAGTTTTATCAAAATCGTAGGAGCCGTTTTTGAGAAAAATTAATTTTTCACAAAAAATCGTATGGCAGGTACCGTTAGTTTTGGAGCTAGAATGCTAATTCCAAAAACCCCTCTGTAGGACGTCATAATAATACTATGTACCAAGTTTGAAGCAAATCGGTCCAGCCGTTTAGGCTGTAGGTAACTATACAGACAGACACACGGACAGACAGACAGACAGAATTGTCGGACCCACTTTTTTCGACTTCTCTATCATCGTAATGTCATGTTTGATTGTTAGAATTTTTTTTTTTTTTTTACGAATGCATAACTTGCCTTATAGTACCTATAATCGCAAGTAAAAATGCAGCTATTGCATTAGCTGAACCACTTACAATGTTGTTCAATAAATCATTGGCTAAGAGTTTATTTCTTAATGAATGGAAAATTTCGTTCCTAACGCCAATTTTGAAAGCTGGGTCTAAGCAAATTATATTTAACTACAGACCAATTTGCAAAATTTCAGTTATTCCAAAAATATTTGAAAAAATTGTTTGTAAGAAAATACTTTTCGTTGTCCGAGAGCATAGATCGGTCTTTCAAAATGGCTTCATACCTGGTAGGTCTACGGCAACTAATCTATCTATCTTTGTAAACCATATAATCTCGAATATTGAAAACAACTTACAAACCGATATAATTTTTACTGATTTTGCCAAAGCATTTGATAGAGTGAACCATGAGATTCTACTCCATAAGCTTGCTTGTCTTGGGTTTCATTCTTATTTACTAAAATGGATTGAATCGTATTTAACTGGTCGGGTTCAAATTGTGAAAATTGATGCAAGCTTTTCCGACCCTATTTATGTTCCTTCAGGAGTTCCTCAGGGTAGCCACATTGGACCATTACTATTTCTCCTATTTATCAACGATATATCTGATATATTTATTCATTCAAAATGCCTTCTTTATGCTGACGATTTGAAGCTCTATAGAAAGATTGAATCCTTACATGATTGTTTACTCCTTCAAGATGACTTTGAAAGACTTTCGCAGTGGTGTAACTCAAATTCCCTTAATCTGAATATAGCTAAGTGTCAGGTGTTAACATGTCCCAGAAAAAATGTCTTGATTAATTATAGTTATAATTTGAATACCGTTGTCTTAGAAAGAATTTCTCAAAAAAAAAAGATCTGGGCATTGTTTTAGATGTTAAATTATCTTTTAAGCCCCATATAGATCTTATTATAAGCAAAAGTAACTCTATGTTAGGTTTTATTTAAAGAAATACTCGTGAGTTCTCAAATATATTTACTCTTAAAACACTTTACTTTTCTTTAGTTCGTTCAGTTCTCGAGTATTGCTCTATTATATGGAACCCTTGTTACAATAATGCGTCCGATGGTCCGATAGAATAGAAAAAGTTCAAAGACATTTTTCTAGGTATGCTATCCTAAAACTTAGGTATTGGAATAGGGATATTCCATCCTATAATGTTAGATGCTTGTTAATGGGAATCCAGACTCTCGTGCTTCGAAGAAAATATTTCTCGATTATGTTTGTTCGTGACGTTTTGTCTTATCGCATTAAGTGTTCGTTCCTTTTAAATCAATTGAGTCTGCGTATCCCCTCAAGAAATACAAGGATAACAACATTGTTTTACGTTCGTTTTCATCGGACCATTCATGGTTTCAATGAACCAATTTCAAGATGCATCAAAGAGGCAAACTCAGTTTCTAACTTAATTGATTTTTTTGATGATTGTACTAGAGTTGCTTTTAAAAATAAACTGCTTATCATATTAGCTAATCTATAATTTGTAACATTCTTTATATGTATTTGTATTTTAAAATTTTTTTTTTTTTTAATTAATTGCTAAACCTTTATTAATTGTTTCACTTATGTATTCTAGTCTATAAGAGTTATTCTGATTGACAAATAAACTAAACTGAACTAAAAATTCATCAAAATCCGTCAAGTGGTTTACGAGAAAATCGTATTTCAAAAAACTGGTCCTATGGAAGGTACCGTTATAAGACTTCCTGAAAAATCTATTCCAACCAAAACATAAAGTTTGCACATAAAACACTATTCAGAAAGTTTTATCAAAATCATAGGAGCCGTTTTTGAGAAAAAATATATTTTCACTAAAAATCGTATGGCAGGTACCGTTAGTTTTAAAGCTAGAATGCTAATTCCAAAAACTCCTTTGTAGGACGTCATAATAATACTATCTACCAAGTTTGAAGCAAATCGGTCCAGCCGTTTAGGCTGTAGGTGCCAATACAGACAGACGAACAGACAGACAGACAGACAGACAGAATTGTCGGACCCACTTTTTTAGGCTTCTCTATCATCGTAATTTTATGTTTGATTGTCAAAAAAAAAAAAATTTTACAAATGCATACCTTGCCTTGTACTTAGTACCTATAAACGCAAGTAAAAACGCACCTGAAAATCTACCCTTAATATTTTGAACCTTAATAATTAGTTTTAACCTCTTTTAACGGAGGCTATAGCGTAATGTACCACTGCGGTGGTGAGGAAAAGAGTTTTATCTGTAGTTAAAACTTTTATATATTTTATATACATACTTAACTTGCGTTTAATGCACTTTTTGTCAAAAGTTGGAAATTAGCAAGTTATTAAAAAAAAAAAAAAAAAAACAGTGTTATGCGCTAGTAACTTTTTTTGCTTCTTTCATTAAGTCGAAAAATTTCAGTCGTAGACAAAAAATTGTCACAAGCAAAGTTGTAGGAAATTGAATTCTGACATAGGCATTTTTAGTCAAAAATTGAAAATAAGCGAGTTGTTTAAGAAAAACAAACTTCCCTTAAATTCAAGATGGCGGCCAACGCAATAGAGTTATGAGGTCGAAAACCGATACATATGCTCCTAATAAACCCCTCTAACGATCGAAAGGAAAAAAAAACCCCTATCTAATTTTTTCCATTTAAATGTACAATTCGACTGGGCTAAAGCACGTTTCCAAGATACTTAAATTTGTTGCTGGTTAAATGAAAAATTCCCAATTGGGAAGTTGATCTTCCTAGTAAATGTGAACCAAATAGGAACAAAATTGAAAACTTTTTATATACATATGTATTAACCAATCAGATAATTTAATTCAACTTGTCATTGTAGTTACATCCGAAGAGGGTACAGGATCTTGTAGCTTTTCCCTCTGGGTTTCCCTAACAATTATTGGTGAATCGATTTGGTTTTTATAAGTGCACTATGCACTAGTTTATTTATATTCGAAATACGTAATCAATTTAACTACACATTCGCCTTATGATCAACCGAAAAGGTACAATGTTTTATTTATATTTTTACTTGCGATTATAGGTACTATAAGGCAAGTTATGCATTCGTAAAAAAAAAAAAATTTTTTTGACAATCAAACATAACATTACGATGATAGAGAAGTCGAAAAAAGTGGGTCCGCCAATTCTGTCTGTCTGTCTGTCTGTCTGTCTGTCCGTCTGTCTGTATCGGCAACTACAGCCTAAACGGCTGGACCGATTTGCTTCAAACTTGGTAGATAGTATTATTATGACGTCCTACAGAGGGATTTTTGGAATTAGCATTCTAGCTTTAAAACTAACGGTACCTGCCATACGAATTTTAGTGAAAATTTAATTTTTCTCGAAAACGGCTCCTACGATTTTGATAAAACTTTCTGTATAATGTTTTATGTGCAAACTGTATGTTTTGGTTGGATTATATTTTTCAAGAAAAGTCTTATAACGGTACCTCCCATAGGACCGGTTTTTTTAAATCCGATTTTCTCGTAAGCCATTTGACGAATTTCGATGAAATTTTTAATGTAGAAGCCCTTTCATAAACAAAATAATAAACATTTTTAAATTTTTCAAGGAAAGTTTTTTTGAATTTTTAAAAAAAGTTTTAAATTTTTTTTTATTTTTTGTTTTTTCCAAAAACGGTTTAATCCATTTTTTTTCAATTTTATTTTTCTGATAAAAACTACAAAATTCTAGAAGTTGGCATACTCAAAAAAAAAATTGGAATATGTTTTCGAAAAGTTTTTCAAAAAAACCGTTTTTTGGAAAAACTGGTCGAACGATTTTGAAAAAAAAAATTCCTTAAAATTTAGAAAATCAAAATAAATCTGATGGCTTACTTCATTTTCTCCAAAAAACGTTTTAACTATTGATTTTTAAGTGATTAATAAAATTTCATATGATTTTTTCAATGCTTTTTTCCGAAAATCTCAAGCCCCAATACCATTTTAACACATTAGAGCAAGTTCGTACGACCCAGTCGTGTACTTTATTTTTTTTTGCATATTCATTTGATTTCTGTTTTGTTGACTATTTAATACATTTTAATGATACCGAGTTAAAAAACTTTTTAGGTAAAATTGCATCTACTGAAATATAAAAAAATAAAATGCACGACTGGGTCGCACGTACTTGCTCTGTTGGTGCAATAGTACGATGAAAACAAAGTCTTCGAGCAATATGAAAAAGCATGTTTGAAAAATTTGGGAAAAACAACAAGATATTGTATCTTACTGTGTAATTCTAATAAATAAATAAATAAATAAATAAATAAAATAAATAAATGATATAAATGTCCGCTTATGGCCAAATTAATTAAATTGTAAAAACAAATTTCCGTTATAATCATTTGAAACTAAAATATTAAATGCAGTTTTCTTCAAAACATTCTATGTATATTCAATACAAAGTTCAATAAAAATCGGTAGAGAATTTTTTGAGTAAATTAGAAAAAACTATGAAATTGGCCAAGTGGCTCTTTCTATGGGAGCCACCACTTAAAAAAGAGTTACTGAAAAAAATTAAATGCCATCTGATAGAAAGTGACAAGGAACTCTACCAAACAAAGTTTGATTGAATTTGGTACAACCGTTGACAACTTATGGCCATTTGAAAAAAAGACGTTAAGACCAGATCTCCGTTATTAGCATTTTTTGCCAAAAACTAAAAACGCAGTTCTCTTAAGAACAATAAAAGAATATAACACACAAAATTTAATCAAAATCGTTAGAGCCATTTTGGAGCAAATTAGAAAAAACCCAAAAAAGTTGACTAAAACTGAACGGTTCGTTGTATGGGAGCCACCATTTGGAAAGGCTTCACTGAAAAATGTATAAAGCCATCCTATAAAACACTACAAAGAACTATGCCAAACGAAGTTTGAGTCAATTCAATCAAGCCGTTGCGAACTTATGGCCATTTGAAGAAAAGCCGTTTAAACCTGATTTTTGTTACGACGATTTAAGCCAAAAACAAAAAACGCAGTTTTGTTAGAAATACGAGTATCTTACATAAGTTAAATTCTGAGTTTAATCAAAATCGTTAGAGCCGTTTTTGAGCAAACCAAAAATGAAAAAAACCGTTACATGAAAGGTATCAGTTTGAGCCGGGCTAAAACAAAATAAAAAAAACCTCGACAATGGTTTTTCTTCAAACTGCTATACACCAAGTTTGAAGAAAATCCGTCCAGCCGTTTAGGCTGTAGCATGACGTGAAAAAGCGCACATCCGCACATCCGCACACCCGCACATCCGCACAGACGCACAGACAGACCGACGGACGGTATGGCAAAAACCACTTTTTTGGGCTTTTCTATCATCGTAATGTCATGTTTGATTAAAACCTCGATTTTTTTTTTCTGCACGAAACCAATACTTGCCCTATAGAGCAAGTAAAAATCACGCACCAAAAATTCTTTTTTTTGAATTTTCGTTTGGTGACGACTACTGCTTAAGGTAGTTCCACACTATCCCACAGTGTAGTACGACATGTCAAAAAAAGTGTGGAGGAATGTGTGATGGTTTTACATTCAATCCTAAAAAAATATTTCAGATCTAAACACATGTCAAATCGTATGAGATCTGCGCTGTCATATTCTGTTTCCACACTATTATACATCTGTTTCATTACACATTTTTGACATGTCGTATTACACTGTGGGATAGTGTGGAACTACCTTTAGAGTGGTGAGATGATCTTTGCGCTATTTTTTGCAATTCTATTGTTTTGTTGTTTTGCTACCTAAGTGCAAAATATAGGACGGTTAGGTAGTTTTCTATATATCGGTCACTACAAAGACGGCAGCGGCGGCGGCGCAGTGGTTTGCAACAAAGCTGGTATCGCGGACAAAGGAAGGGTTGCTCATGTTGTTGTTGGTTGCCATTATGAAACTAAGGGTGGGCAAACGAAAATTTTTGGTGGGCAAACGTAGAATAACGATGGGCAAACGAACTGCATTAAAAAAATCGATTTTTACATCTTTTTTTTCGTCTTTCAACCAAAATTTTGAATTTTGATTATTTCCGAAACCAAGGGTGGGCAAACGAAAATTGTTGGTGGGCAAACGTGGGCTAACGATGGGCAAACGAACTGTATAAATTTCGATAAAAAATTTCACAAGTGGGGTGCCAACTTCACACAGCCGGAAAAGTGTACCCATTTTCTATCGATGATGAAGAAAATGTGTGCGCAAATAACGGACTTCGACCCTCTCACCGTTCACAGTGAGCACTTAGAGGGTGTTTTACCGCCAAAACAACCTCGGCTTCTTACCATCAACGACGAACTCGACAGTAACACCAGTAAAAGATGATGACTTCATTGACGAGACTTGCACACCTTTTTATTACATTGAAAATTTATTTGAACAACAAACTGATTGACTGGGACGTGGAATGCAATGCAATTCAACCTCCTCGTGGTGCATTCTGGATAAAGCTATTACGAAGTGCTGTACCTCACGGCTCAAGCACAAAGATGAACCTACATCATTGTATTTATATTTTATAGTATTCCCAAGAAGCGGAACGTTTTGTGCGGCATCTAGCGACGACGTTCACAAGCTTGAATTGGAGAGAAATTTGAGTGGTTTTTGTCTAAACTCCATGGGAAGCAAAAACAACAATATATGCAAAGTAGATAATACAACTAGCGCCGCCATTGACGGCGTTCAGAACTAAAATAAAATGTTCCATGAAATTACTATAAAAATGTATATACAATGCCTACATCCTACAATGAATGTGTTCGATTCTCTTTCTATTCCCACCTGTCACTTTTTATTTCAATAAACAACCTTAACCTCAAAATTGTTTTGGTCGTAATTTTGTTTATGTTTCGTTAGCTCTTGGCGGCATCTCTTGTTTATTTTGCGTTTTCCATTTAATGTACCTTCTTAAATATTTAATTACACATTTTTAATAAAAATAAAAAGCAATAGCTATAATTAATTTTTATACGTGGTATATTTGTGATTGTCCTGTCTATTCAAATAAAACTCAATTGTGGTGCCTATAGTGAATTGTTTAGTTTGGTGATGTGTGGAGTTGGTGCAAATTGTTTTTTTGGCCTACAAGAACATATCTTTAGGATGACAAAAAGATATGTTTGATTCCCTTAGGCCTTATGGTTTGAAAGAGAGGGGCAGATCCATAAATATTTTTCTTCCAAAGATGACCTATTAATGAAAAAGTCATCAAAGT
The DNA here is from genome assembly GCA_916050605.2 of Platycheirus albimanus. Taxonomy (NCBI): domain Eukaryota; kingdom Metazoa; phylum Arthropoda; class Insecta; order Diptera; family Syrphidae; genus Platycheirus; species Platycheirus albimanus. The sequence goes on from OU696698.1 coordinate 39,154,145, forward strand.
GCGAAATGGATCTGCGCCTTTCTTCCAAACCACGAGGCCTACGACCAGGGTTGCCATGTTTTAAACTAGTTTCATAGCCCAATTTAAAAATTTTTGTAGCCCAAAATCGGAGCCGAAAAGGTAGCCCAAATAGTAGCCCAATACCAAATAAAAAACAGAACATTTCTTATAACTTCAATCACAATTCATTTTTATTCAAAAAAAAAAAAAAATTACAAAAAAATATATACATAATACATTTTTATATAAAAAAAACAACGAAAAAAGAAACATAAGTCCATTAAAAAAAGAAGAGTTAACATATTATCACATTTAACATATTAAGATAACTGCTGCAAATCAGTCGAGAAAAGCGAGTTATCGTCACTGTCATCTTCAAGGGCATTTTTATCACACTGGTACATTGATTGATTAAATTTACTAATCATTTCATTCGAGGGTGAAAAATCTTTACAACAAATTTTTTTTAACTGTAGCATCAATACGTAAGCGCATAATTTCATCGAGCGATGCTGTAGTCAATCGATTTCTTGGTTTTGTTTTTTCACAATTCATGAAAAAAAATTGTGGAATGCATTAAGGGTATGTTTAGAGGTAGAAAAGTGGTTTATATAAATGATTTATGTGTACGGAAAATAAAATCGTCAAAGATTAGATTTGGGCTATTTATAGCCCAATTATGATTGGGCTGTCATACTGAAATTGCTGTCGGCAATTTTGGAAAAAGATAGCCCAAATTCCGATAAATAGCCCAATCTGGCAAGCCTGCCTACGACAACAAATGTTATATATTCTGATTTCGTTACTCATGCTCTAAAATGTAACATCCAAAGTTTTTTTTATTATAAGCAGTACAAAAAATTTTGATTCCAAGAACAAAGTACATTACATGGAATTTCATATGATTGTGTGTTGTTCTTGTGAGTCAAATTTTGAAATTGTCATTTGAATTAAAATCTTAAAATCTTGTAATGCAACTTTTTAGTGCATGACAAACGAAATAAGAATTATAACATTCATATTCGTAGGCCTTGTGGTTTGGAAGAGAGGGCATATACATGTCGCACTTTGATGACTTTTTCGTGAAGAGGTTCGATTTTGAAAGAAAAATTTAGATCTTTGCCTTTCTTCCAAACCACAAGGCCTACGAATATAAATGTTATATATTCTGATTTTGTTGCTCATGTTCTAAAATGTAGCATTCAAAGTTTTTTGTATTTTAAGCGCCAAATCCCCTCCCCACAGCCATTCACTAAAAAGCACCACAATTGAGTGTTATTTCTCAACAGACCGGACAATCACAAATATTGGGAATCCATTTATTGAATTAACATCCTCCACAAAAGAGTTAAATTTAAGCTATACAAAGGAAAAAAATGGAAATGAGGGACTTTGAGTCGAAACTAATAATTGAAGTTAGGAGCCGAGAGTGCATCTATACCAAAAAGCACCAAGCTGACAAAAAGAGACGTTGCATGGGAGCAAATAGCTTTGATTTTGTGGAAAACAGGTAAGTTATTTTTTGTTTGTTGTGTGATTTTTAATTAAAATTTAATGACATATGCCAAAAAAAATGGGACTCGCCTCGGGACTGCTTCCGGACTAATTATAGAGGAGAAAGCAACGTTCCAAGCGGGTCCGAAAAAACAACCAAACCAAAGTGGGTGCACACTACGATGCTACCCGTTTTTTAATACGATTTGTGAAGGTTCCGAAAGAGTAAGTATTTTTTCGCCTTGTATTTTTAATATACCTAAACACATTTTTATTTCGCAGTGATTGTGGTAACTACTCCCAAGCGTCAGCAGACTTCCACGAGGACTTGGTGGAAGTTGAGATGCAAGGGGAGAAAGGGCCAGTTCCCGTAAGAGCCAGTTCTACCAGCAGGGCTAAGTCCGACTGGTCAGGATGCAGTTCCACCAAGTCCAATTTGGAACAAGATGCGCGCAAACAAAGAGGAGAAACAATCCACAGGAAGACAATTTGGTAAGAGTCCTGGAAGCAATTATTGAGAAGATCAGTCTTCCAGGGCCTCCCAAAAAACCTATTCAATTATTTTTCGATAGCATTGCTAAACAAAACAAGTTGAGCACTTTTCTGCCCAAAAAAAATTGAGCTAAAGCAAAAAGTGTTGCGTTATTGGTTTAAGACTTTTACGAAGATTTGTAGATTTATTTAGTTTTTTAGTTATGTTCCTTTTTGTGTTTGCTATTGTAACGTTTTTTGATTTTTTTCCTATTGTTTTTTTGGGCTCCGTGAAATAACTCCACAAGAAATAACTCCCAAAAAAAAAATTAAATAACCCCCCAAAAATTTGTATGAGATTGGGGAGTTATTTCATTATGAAATAACTCCCCAATTTTGGAGACTTATTTCCTGTTTTTTGGGGACTTATTTCATTTTTAGTTTGGGGAGTTATTGCATAATGAAATAACTCCCCAAATTGAAAAATGAAATAAGTCCCCAAAAAAGTAGTGAAAATAAATCTTCAAAATTTTATCGATTTTATTTTCTGATAATTTGGTAAAAAAAATTTTACATTTAACTTTGTTTTAAGAACAATTTTCAATCACATTAATTTATTTAAAAAAAAATAATTTATTAAATTTGTTTATCGAATGTAAACAAACTTTTAGTATAAATAATGTTGGAATAATAAATAAAAATCAGTTCTATTTTGAAAAAAAGGAAAATTATAATCATTAAGAAGCTACCACAAGTTGTTTCCGAATATGGAAAATTTAAGTAAATTTGAGATTTTGTGCGGAAAAAGAAGAACTAGCAAGCTTTTGTACGTTTTTATGGAAAAACAATTAAATCAAAAAAAATCTGTTTATAAAAATATTATTAAATATGAGTGCTACGAAAAAAACTGCAAAGCGCGTTTAAATATTATTTCCAATAATGATATTGAAAAACCGAAAAATTGGATTGCACATAATCATCCCGGCAATAATGAACGTCTGTACAAAGAAATAAAAGTGCTGAATAAAATGAAATTAGATTGTTTGAATAATTCGACTGTTTTAAATGACGTGAATGCTATGAGCGGAGTACGTGCTGTTTTTCGAAATGCTTGTGAAAAGTATGTATCCCTTAAAGGGATACATACTTTAATAAATTATTTTTTTTTAAATAAATTAATGTGATTGAAAATTGTTCTTAAAACAAAGTTAAATGTAAAATTTTTTTTACCAAATTATCCCTTTGTTATTATTATTAGTCCGTAACATTTTCAGACAACTTTTCAAGTCATTTTTGTTTATTGTTTTTTTTTTTTTTAATTTGTTTAAATTGTACGATGAATACATTTTCTTCATTCAGCAATCAGGAAATAACACGGAATATTGACTTCCCGAAAATAAAGCGAGGTTTACATTATTTAATAAAAAAAACTTTCGTTTCTTCACCACAATCACCACTGCAAGTTGTTGAAGCTTTTCAACGTGAATCCATATGGAAGGACTTTGGAATAGTCAAAGACGAGACAAATCCAACAGCTTTTTTCAAAGCTTGTATTGAGGAAGATGATCGATCGTCTGCGTTTTGTATCTTCGGATCAGATCTTATGATGAAATTTACTGAACAAAAAATTTCTATTGGCATGGAATATCTTGGCAAGGTAAGGTCTATGAGTGCTAGGCACGTGATATGCGTTTTTCAGACGGAAGGGGGAAGGGGGGGTTCGGCGCATGTAAAAAATAATTAACTTTTAGAAGAGAAAGGAAAGCAGGATAATATTTTGTTTCTGCTTTCTTTTCTTTTTCTCAACAGAAAAACACTGCATACAATTTGAGAAAAAAGAAAAGAAAGCAGAACAAGATTTTGTTTCGCCGCGAATTTTCACTTTTATTTTTCTTAGCTCTCAGAAACAAAATCTTGTTCTGCTTTCTTTTCCTTTTTCTCAAATTTTATGCAGTGTTTTTCTGTTGAGAAAAGATTTTGTTTCTTAGATCTCAGAAACAAAATTTTATTCTGCTTTTTTTTCTTTTTCTCAAACAGAAAATCACTTCGTTGAACTTCATCCTCTTGTATTCCTTATTCCAGATTTTTCCATTGTTTTTTGTGTTAATGACACATAAATCTAAGAGCAGCTACGTCAACCTTTTTAAGTATATTTACCAAAATAACTTTAAGATGTGCCCATCAATCAGGAATTAAAAGTGCAGATAAATACATTAGAAAATCGAGAAAAATTCGCTGAATTTTTGAAATATTTTGAAAATCAGTGGCTTAATAAAGTATGTATCTATATCTGTATTTTTGAATGAGGTCATATTTAAATAGACATTTTCTTGAATTATAGGTTGGACCCGATAAAATTTCTGTGTTTGAAGAAGAAATTCGCACTAAATCCGCTGTAGAAGCTTATAACGGTGTTTTAGGACGAATCATTCAGAAAAACGGCAACTTCTTCAAATTCGTTAAAGCTATACGAGATAAAGAATTTTTCAAAAGTAGGGAGCTGCAATTACTTGCAGTGGAGGGACAAGTGGAGAAAAAAGAAAAAAGAAAAATGAAGATAAAAATACCAAAATTTCAGAGGCCAATAGACTATTGGAAAAAGGAAAAATTACTCCAATGGTATTTTTAAATAGGATGACGTTTCCAAGCCAAGGTGTTTGTATTGAAATGGAGCCTGATGACGATATTTTTGAGAAGAAGGAGAACGAGGATGACCTTTCTCTAGATGAAATGGAACAAAATTCATCAGAAGACGTAGAACATATCAGTTTATGCATTGTTTGTCAAGATTCACAGCCAAATATCCTGTATATGCCATGCAGACATCTTAAAGTCTGTGCAGAATGCAATTTGAAAATGCAAGCCCAGTCAATTGCTGAAGGTCTTCAATTTATTAAATGTCCCTACTGTAGAAGCAACGTTGAAGACACTATTCATGTATATACATAACTTTTCAAATATTTAAAATAATTGTTAATAAAGGAAGTTACCTGCATTAAAAATGTATATTAAAATCTTATTTTGCCTTATTAATTAATACATTTTCATTGGAAAATATAATAAAGTGGCAACACAATTCTTTAAATTTGGAACTTGTTTCACAATTTTTTTGGGGACTTATTTCATTATTTTTTGGGGACTTATTTCATGTTTTTTGGGGACTTATTTCATTATCGAGTTTGGGGACTTATTTCATTATGAAATAAGTCCCCAATTTGGGGGGTTATTTCATTTTTTTTTTTTGGAGTTATTTCTTGGGGAGTTATTTCACGGAACCGTTTTTTTGTTATTGCAATGAATGAAATTTATGTTTTTGTTCCTATTTTTTTGTATTGCAATGAATGCAATTTTGTTTGTTATAGTTTAAGATTTAAGGATTTAAGACTGTTTTAAAAAAAAGGCTGTGTATGAAATGCTGTTATTTTCTAAAACTTCTATATCTTCTATCTATATATATATAAAAATGGATGTATGTTTGTTTGTTTGTTTGTTTGTAAATATGTTATGGACTCCGAAACCGCCTATCCAATTGAGCTCAAACTTTCAGAAAATCTTTGGTATTATTTCGAGAATGTTCTTATAAAGTTTGTTCCAAATCGATCATGCAGTTTGGCCATAAGGTGAAGAAAGACACGCCGGGTCCTTGAAAAGCTTCTATATTAGAAATTTTTAATTAAAAAAATTATTTTTGTTTTTAATGATTGTAGTTTGCGGATGGCTTGAGGGCAAAATATTTCTTGCAAGACTAAGCTGTTTATAGGGTGTAATGGGGCAAAGAAAACAGTAGGTATCCCATTGATATTTTTTTAAATTTCACATAGAAAAAGCTATTAAAATGCTTATTTTAACGCTATCTACTGAAGTCTCTAATTTTGAAAAAATGCATGGTAAAGAAAATTGGAGTTAATTAGTTCATAATAACAACAATATATGTTACATAATATTGGCTTAACAAAATTGAATGGAAGCTACAATTGTTATTCTTAATGCAGTTGAAGATGAACTTGCAGTAGAAGAAAAGAAAAATAGTTCGAAGAAAAAGTTTTATACATCATAAATATTTTGATATGCAACTGAAAAATTCAATTTTATTTACCTTTTTTATGCAAGTTGCATTTTAAAATACTTCAAAAACAGTAAAGATGCAAAAATAATAAATATTTGAAAGGGCAAAGCAGCAACAAAGTCTTTGAGGAGGAGGAGGAGGAGGGGGGATGACAGCAGTATAGAAGATGGACGGCTAAACTGATTGAGTTTCTACAATTATATATTGAACGTGTTTAGTTTGTTTGTGTGAGTGTTATCAAATTAGTCAGTCAGTATAGGTATACCTACCTACAGCATACATATTTTCAATGATTGGGAAAAAATAAACCAAAACCAAAAAGTTAAACACGATAATCATAAATTAAAATTGGTAGGTAGTGAAGAAAACTCAAAAGGTTTGCCTGTTGGAACACTCAACTAAAGATGTTGTGCAAAAGGTTTTCATTGATATCCTGACCAACTAAAAAACTAACGATTGGCTTTGTGAACATGTACCAAAAAAACGATGACTTCAACAAAATAAACTATCAAATTGAAATTTCCGGCAAACAAATGAAATACAAATCTATTGATACAGTTATGGAGAAGTAACAAACTATCAACTACCCAATCGAATTCTTGAACTCATTGGAGCCATATGGAATGCCACCACATGAATTAGTTGATGTTAATCCGCAATTCGCAACGGAAACGCCCCTTAAAAGTGGGCGTGTCTTAGAAATTTGAAGCACTAACTTTGATCAGTATTTAGGCATATGTGCAAAACCACAGCTGAATCGAGTAGTTTTTAAATAATCTTACCTGAACAAAGGTATTTTATCCAAAACACGCCTTTAAAAGTGGGCGTATTGAAAAAATTTACACAAGAAAATGTAGAGATATATTTCTCAAATAACGAAAAGAAGGAAAAACGTTTAAATTAAATATTGGAAGTGCCTTAAATTTTTGAGACTACGTTTTTCGTTCTTTCATGAAAAGTAGTAGGTGTAAGCCACGCCCAAAATTCAAAAATTTCTTTTCATACACAAACCTTTTAGTTTCTATTAAGAGACGCAATTGCGGATTCATTATAAATACCGTTTATTTACAAAAACAATTTTTGTATAGTTTCTAATGAAAAGTGGGCATCAGCCACGCCCAATATCAAATTTTTTGATTTCATACACAAGATGTTTATGTGCAAGTAATAGCCACAAAATTTAATGTTTTTCGCTTTAATATAACAATTGTTATTTTATAAAAACAATATTGATGGTTTTGTATGAAAAATAGGCGTCAGCCACGCCCAAACTGAAATATTTTTATTTGATTGGAAGAAGGTTTACCTAAAGCTTACGTGTGCAAAAATTTTAGCGTTATGCTTTTATCGTAACTGTACAAAAAACATAATTTAATTTAATTAAATGGTGATTGTGGGCGTGTTTGTGGGCTGATTTTACCGGTTCAAGAACATAGCCCTACTCTTGAACCAAAGATTATATATACCAAATTTCAGCTTTCTAGCTCAAAAATTGCGACCTCTAGAGAGTATACATACATACGGACAGACGGACGGACGAACATGGCTAAATCGACTAGGCTTTTGATTCTGAGTCAGAATATATATACTTTTCTATGCCTAACGGTATTATTTCGCTATGTTACAAACTCCACACCAAATACAATATACCCATTCTATGGAATAGGGTAAAAACAGTATAGTGCACTCGGGCGTATGCGTACTTTTCTGAGTTTATTTAATTTAAAAAAAAAATACTATTAACGTTCTCATAGTTTAGACAAACTAATTGGACGGTATAAAAATAATAAATTAAGAAGTCAATCTTATCACGCTATCTGCTCGGAAGGGCAGGACAACGTCTGCCGGGACAGCTATTATGTATATAAAAATGGATGTATGTTTGTTTGTTTGTTTGTAAATATGTTATGGACTCTGAAAACGCCCACCCAATTAAGGTCAAACTTTCAGAAAATCTTTGGTATTATTTCGAGAATGTTCCTATAAGGTTTTGTCCAGATCGATCATCCAGTTTGGCCATAAGACGAAGAAAAACACGCCGGGTCCTTGAAAAGCTCCTTTATTAGAAATTTTTGATTTAAAAAATTATGTTTGCTTTTAATGATTGAAGTTTGCGGATGTCTTGAGGGCTAAATATGTTTTGCAAGACTAAGCTGTTTATAGGGTGAAATGGGGTAAAAAAATATAAGTCATCTTATTGATTTTTTTTTAAATTTCCCATAGAAACAGCTATTAAAATGCTTTTTTAAAGCTATCTACTGAAGTCTCAAAAAATGCATGGTAAAGAAAATTGCAGATAATTAGTTCATAATAACAACAATATCTTACTTAATATTGGCTAAACAAAATTGAATAGAAGCTACAATTGTGGTTTTTAATGCAGTTAAAGATGAACTTGCAGCAAAAGAAAAGAAAAATAGTTCGAAAAAATAGTATTATACATCGTACATATTTTCATAAAAAATAAATTGTTGGCACAACAGCTCCAAGCGGGGCCGGGGCCTGTGACTTACTCTCTCAACCATTACTGTGTGTGCGTTGATATTCTGCAGGAATGGAAGGGACCTACAATTTACTGCCGAATCCGAACGGCTAACAGAGAAGCACTTTCCATGACATTAATTACTCTTGGAGGATTTGTCACTTCCTCGCAAGAGGCAGTACCTACCCCGTAAAACAACTTTGTTAGGTGGATTCGTCAGGAATCGAACCCAGAACCTTCGGCGTGGCAGTCCGACACACTAACTACTACGCCACGGGGTAGTGCTCACATATTTTCATATGGAACTGCAAATTCAATTTTATTTACCTTTTTTTTGATGCAAGTTGCGTTTTAAATTACTTCAAAAACAGTAAAGATGCAAAAATAAGAAAAGGCAAAGCAGCAACAAAGTCTTTGGGAAGGAAGGGGGGGTGATAGCAGTAAAAGATGAACGGCTTAACTGATTGAGTTCCTACAATTATATATTAAACGTGCCTATGTAGTTTGTTTATTTTATTTTATTTTATTTTTATTTTATTTTCTTATTTCAATTTAAATGATAATATACAGACATTTGTCCAATTACATACTACCATTATAATGTATATATATAATTATAATTAATACTAATTTAAAGAAAGAGAAGAAAAATATAATATTCTTGAATGTGAATTATACATTCTATTAAACTATTAAAAATTACAAATTTACATAATTCAATAGTTTCTTCGATTGAAATTCATAGAAAAGTACATTTTTTTTTTTTTTTAAGTTATTGTGTTATAATAGTGAGGCTTGCGAAATTAACTTTTAGTTAAGTGTTGTGGTTCTAGTTAAAATGATTTTATCGATTACTGAAACTCTTAATTTGGAAACATTAAACTCGTCTAAGTTAATATCATGAAAGATTTGATTATGATTTTTTTGAATTCTATATAACGGTGATTTATATAATAAATTTGTTCTTGCTGTTCTAAGATAGAAAAAAGAATGTTTATGCCTGTATTGTGCGTATGGAACGTTAAAACAAATCTTTTCGAAAATATTAGCGTTGTCTATCACACCATGTAATATTTTGTACAAGAAAATTTCATCTGTGCATAATCTTCTTTCTTCAAGTGATAAAAGTGTTAACATTTGAAGTCTGACTTTATATTCTACTTGAGGACCATTCATTTTAAAAAAAAGGTATTTTGTAAATTTTCTTTGAACACTCTCAACTTGTTTCGAATAAGTCAAATAAAATGGGTTCCATATTGTGCTCCCATATTCTACTATAGGTCTTACTAGGGAATTAAACATAGTTGTATAAGATTTAGTCATTTGAAAAGATTTACACGTTCGCATTATAAAACCAAGCATTTTAAATGCTCTCTTGGTAATAAAATTTGTATGTGAAGAGAAAAGAAGTTTCGAATCGAAAATTATGCCAAGATCCTTTATTTCGCATACCCTTTCAAGAACGGACCCATTAATTGTATATGCAAAGCTTGTGCTATATCGTTTTCTGGTAAAGGATATAGTTTTGCATTTATTGATATTTAATGATAGACAATTTTGCACACACCAGTTTTCTAATAGGAGTAGATCATTTTGTAGTTCAGTATTATCACCCGAATTTTTATTTATGTGAGTTTATGTGAGTGTTATCAAATTAGTCAGTCAGTATAAGGTATACCTACCTACAACCTACATATTTCAATGATTGGAAAAAAATAAAAGAAATCCAAAAAATTTAACATAACGATAACCATAAATTTAAATTGGTAGATAGCGAAGAAAACGCTAAACTTTTGCCTGTTGGAACATTCAACTAAAGATGTTGTTTAAAAGGTTTTCATTGATGCCCTGACCAAACTACTAAAATAAGGATTGGCTTTGTGAACATTCATCAAAAAACGATGACGTCAACAAAATAAACTTTCAATTTCAAATTGAAATTTCCGGCAAACAAATGAAATACAAATCTATTGATACAGTTATGGAGAAGGAACAAACTGTCAACTACCCAATCGAATTCTTGAACTCATTGGAACCATCTGGAATGTCACCAAATGAATTACTTCTCAAAATAGGTTCACCGTTGATGTTAATCCGCAATTTGCAACCTCCGAAGCTGTGCAAAAGAACCAGACTTGCCGTAAGAAAACTTTTATCAAATTTAATCGAGGCCACAATTATTACCGGCAAGAGCAAATAATAATGCTTTCGACAGTTTAGCTTTAAACGACTGCGATTTCCAGTACGCCTAGCCTTCGAAATCAGCATCATTAAAGCGCAGGGACAGTCGTTAACTATTATTGGCCTTTATTTAGAAAATCCATGCTTTTCCCACGGCCAGTCGTATGTCGGATGCTCCAGAGTTTGAACACCTACAAATGTATACATTTATACACCTGACAAAAAAAAAAAAAAAACATTGTATATCTGCTTGCACTTACTTACTTACTTATTTACTTATGTTGGCGCCACTGGAGCGTGGTACTCCAAGGCCTTGCTGAGAATGCCCCTCCAGCCGGCTCGATCTCTAGCCTGCTGTCTCCAATTTCGTACTCCAAGTTGACGGATGTCTCCCTCTACCTGGTCACTCCATCGAAGATGAGGTCTACCTTGGCTTCTGACTCCCTCGGATTTGGCATTGAAGACTTTACGAGCTGGAGCGTCGATGTCCATTCGCTCTACATGGCCCAGCCATCTTAGTCTTTGGATTCGAATTTTTCTGGCTAGGCTTATGTCGCTGTACAGCTCGTACAGTTCATTGTTATATCTTCTTCTCCAAACGTTGTTTTCGCGATTTACGCAGACAGGACCATAGATCGTACGCATAACTTTTCTCTCGAAGACTCCAAGTGAATTTTCATCCGATTGGGAGAGGGTCCATGCTTCCGCACCATATAGCAGGACCGGGATGATGAGTGTTTTATACAGTGTCACCTTGGTTCTTCTCGATAGGGCTTTACTCCTCAATTGCTTACTCAGCCCAAAGAAACAGCGATTAGCAAGAGTTAGTCTGCGTTTGATTTCAGCGCTGATGTTGTTGCCTGTGTTTACAGCAGTGCCCAGATAGACAAATTCACTGACTACCTCGAAGTTATACTTAACAATGGTTACGTTCTGACCAAGTCGGTGGTGGAATTGGACTTTTGTTGATGAAAGCATATACTTCGTCTTGTCCTCGATTATTTTCAGCCCCATTCTGCTTGCTGCATGCTCATAAGCAAACCCAAGTAATTGTGTCGATCTATTGAAAATGGTGCCTGATGTACTGGCATGGGTGCTCCGTATTACATTTTCAAGCACAATATTAAAACAGCTGCATGACAGTGCGTCACCTTGTCTTAGCCCTCTGGTGGTTTCGAAGGTTTCAGTAGAGTCTCTACCAACTTGGACGGAACAGCGAGCATTCTCCAACGTCATCCTGATAAGGCGTATCAGTTTAGCAGGGATTCTAAAGTTAGACATGGCACGATTCAGTTTAAAATCGACGAACAGGTGGTGGGTGTCGATGTTATACTCTTGGGTTTTCTCCAGGATCTGGCGTAATGTGAATATTTGGTCGGTGGTAGATTTTCCAGGTCTGAAGCCGCATTGGTAAGGACCTATCAGGTCGTCAGCAAACGGCTTGAGACGTTCACATAAAACGCTGGACAGGATCTTATAGGCGATGTTTAAAAGGCTTATGCCTCTATAGTTGGCGCAGAGGAGGCGGTCTCCTTTTTTGTGAATCGGGCAGATGGTACTGAGATTCCACTCATCGGGCATACTTTCCTCCGACCATATTTTGCAGATGAGTTGGTGTATGCTCCTGACTAGGTCATCTCCAGCGTGTTTAAAAAGCTCCGCTTGAAGGCCATCACATCCAGCTGCCTTATTCATCTTTAGTCTGGTGATGGCTACTTTGATTTCATTTTAGTCGGGCTTGTGTAGTTCGTGGTCGTCATCTAGATTAACTGGAAAAAGTTGATCTTGGGCGGGATCTTGGCTGTCATCGCCATTTAGCAACCGGTTAAAGTAGTCTCTCCAGATGGCTAACATCGCCTGCGTTTCCACTATGGTATTTCCATCCTGATCCTTGTAGGGCCCAGGGCGGCTTGTGAAACCGGATGTAGACTGTTTCACCTTTTTATAGAAGTTTCGTACCTCTTTTCTGCAAAAACATCTCTGCATCTCCTCGACTTCGCGTTGCTGGTGTTCTTTTTCGTTCTCCTGAGTAGACGTTTCCCAACTTCGCTCAACATAGAGATTTCTGGATGCTCTAGTATCTCTCTGGAGCCACGACTTGTATGCCTCCGTTTTGGCTTTGTTTGCCTGAGCACATTCGGAGTCGAACCAGGGGTTTCTGGGGGGTGGATGTGAGAAGCCCAATACCTCTGACGCAGCACTTCTTATGGCTTGTTGACATAGCTGCCATTGGTCTTCCGGGTTCATGTCATCAGTTGAAGGATTTCTCGCAAGCTCAAGTGATACGCGGTAAGCATAGGCAGCGGCGGTCTCTTCCGATTGAAGACGTCCAACATTGAATTTCCTAGGTGTAGTCGGTGTTCGCCTAAGGACTTCCATGGAGATCCGTACCCTAAGTTTTGCACCGACTAGGTAGTGGTCCGAATCGATGTTTGCTCCTCGGAATGTACGGACATTCATAATGCTGGAGGAGTGTCTTCCATCAATCACAACATGGTCGATTTGGTTGCAGGTTCGACCATCTGGGGATCGCCATGTGCCCTTGTGGATGTCGGGACGTGGGAATCGCGTGCTGCTCAGCACCATGTTTTTTCCCGCTGCAAAATCGATGAGCCTGAGTCCGTTGTCGGAGGTGGTGTCGTGCAGGCTGTGTTTTCCGATCGTCATACCAAAGATGTCCTCTCTCCCAATTTTGGCATTGAAGTCTCCCAAGAGAATTTTAATGTCATGTTTTGGGCACTGCTCATATGTTTTGGCGAGGATCTCGTAGAACCATTCTTTGGTAGCGTCGTCTTTCTCTTCTGTAGGGGCATGGGCGCTAATTAGGCTTATGTGGTGGCATTTGGCCTTAATGCGGATCGTTGTCACTCTCTCGCTGACTTCGCGAAAGCTCAAGACCTTTTGCCTTAGTCTTCCTCTGACAGCGAATCCGCACCCAAACAAGCGCGATCTCCAATCACAGTGGCATTTCCCATAATAGAAATTACAGTCCTCTGTAATTCTCAGGCCCGGTCCATCCCATCGCATCTCCTGCAGGGCTGTTATATCAGCGTTGAGACTGGCGAGGGTCTCGGCTAGCTGCTCGGCTTTACGCGGCCTGTTTAGCGTACGCACATTCCACGTGCATATGCGTAAATCGTTGTCCGTTTTTCGTTTGCGGGGGGGGGGGGGGGGGTCGTCAACATTTTTGGTTCTTTCATCCGAGGCATTTTCTGCGGTTTTCATCACAATCGAGTTTTCCCTTCATGACCGGCTTGTGAGGCCTGTGCATGACATATAGATCTTTGTGGTGGTTGGATCTTCAGAGCGTATCTCTTTCTTCCTGCTCCTAGTTAATGAGAAGATAACTCAGGTATCTACAACCTATGGATCCGATGGATCCAACGTTTGTCGTTAGTTCACCTTTCGGCTATCCAGCAGGCACCACTTGGAGGTGACGATACGATTTTGCCCACCATCTGCTTGCACTACGGTAGTAAAATAAAATAATTTACGCATTAAAAGTCAAATAAAACAATACGAAATATAATACGACTTCTATTTTGTAAGTTATTAAATTATAACCATTCAATAATAATGACTCACATTTTCAGTTAAAAAAGTAAACTTATGAACGGATGAACTTAAAGGATAATTTACAGCAATTGCCAATTTTTCAACTTAAAAACAACTATTGTACACTCGGGCGTATGCGTACTTTTCTGCCGGGACAGCTAGTATTTTATAAAAATGAATAAAAATCAAATGAAAAAAAAATTTACTTCTTTCTTTTTACTTTCTTAAAAACCCATTCTGCACTGAAAATCTACGTCTCCTTCCTTTACCATCCAATCAGTGAATTTATTTCTTATTTTAACTGCATTTGAAGCTGGTTTTTGCATTCGTGCCCTATGTTATTCATGTGGTGTTGGTTTTGTGGATCTTGCAAATAGGTAATTGTGCAAAATACAGCAGCACAGTATTAAAGGCTTAGCAACTTTAGGTTGAACCACTTGTGGTTTTAATAATATTCTCCATGTATGAGCGAGAATGCCGAAGGTACTTTCAACCATTCTTCTAGCTCTGGAGTGCCTGAAATTACGTGCATGATGAATTTGATGTTTTTACAAGTTAAGTTATGTACCTATAGTTATAAATCCGCTGTTTATTGCTCAGCTCAGCTCACAACCAGGATACGGTGTAAGCTTGTTATACCTCAACCCAAAAGCCTCATCACCAACCAGGACATATGGTTGGGGGTTGGTTGTGCCAGGTAAAGAAATATCGGCAGGTACTTTAAATTCGGTTGGATTATTTATCCAAGTTTTTCCAAAATGAGAAGAGGAAAAAACAGTTGGATCTGCGTTTGAACTATGGGCCCCGATGCTTACCATGATAAATCTGTAGTTTGCATCTACTACATCCATGAGGATCGTAGAGAAGCACTTTTAATAATTAAAATTGAAACTTCCCGATTTCCGAGGAGCAAACATTCTTACGTGTTTGCCATCGACGGCTCGTGCACAATTAGGAAAGTTCCAATTTCCCAATACTTTGGACTTTCAGCTGTGGGCATGGGCATACAAAGCGTTTCAAGATGATGGTTGATGGCAGAAATTGTTTTAACTATACAATTCCGAACAGTGGTTTTCCCCATCAGAAAGCGGAAGGATAAGTCTGCAAAGCTGGCACCAGTCGCAAGGAACCTAAATGTAGTCTTAATGAGTCTTCACACAAAAAAATTAAATTGATTTTGCCTTATGGTAAAACAAAGTTTCTCTTTTGAACTTATATAGTCTCTTGGCTTTCGAAACAAATTATTTGTTGGCTTTATATAAATACATAATTATGAACTTTTTCTAATATAAAATTAAACTTTTCTCTACTCATCCGAAAGTATTCGTAAAATTTAATTGGAAACTTTTCCAAACGTCGCATCAATGTAAAATACTCCCCGTGGGGTTTTCGGGCACGATTTACTGGGTTTACTTGATACATTTTTTTTCTGGAACTTCCACCTTGTTTTTTTTTTCAATTAAACTATAAGTTTATAACAACAAAAGTTTCTCTCGTATGTTCAAAACCATAATTTTTATTAAGAACACAATTTCACAAAATACTCGTATTAATTTGACTCCTCTACTCAGCTGCAAAGACAAACAATAAATGGCAGTTTTAAAAACAAAGAATTTCTACGAATTTATATGACAGCTCTACCAAATCATCATAAAAATTTTTAGGAAATCTTAGAAAATAGCGTATCCTAAACGGGGCTAGAGAGCTTGTCAATTCATTTCAATGACAGGGTTTTCCACTGCCTGTAATTTTTCAATGTTTGCTATAATCGACTTGTCAGGGAAAATATAAAATGTTCCAGTGATTGTGTCTCAAACTCAATGATGCATTTCAATTATAGCTATAACTGGCCCCTTAAAAAATTCAGAGGACGATATCAATCCAGTGCTTGCGGATTTAATGAGACAATTTGAAATTAAAAGGAGCACCCAGGAGTTCTTCATTGCCCCTGAAATTATTCAAGATGTAAGAGCACAGGATTTAATGAGACAATTTGAAATTAAAAGGAGCACCCAGGAGTTCTTCATTGCCCCTGAAATTATTCAAGATGTAAGAGCACAGGATGAAAATAGGCTTAACATGGACACCTAGAAATTAAGCCTTAAATTCCACGGCGAGCCTACTCGCATTCAGAGTTTAATTGGGCTTAGACCAGAGCCCTAAGATCTACCTCGCGGTATGTCCACACTCCTTGGTGAGGGGCGAGGTCTATCTAAGACTTCTTGCATCTAGAAATAAAATCCGTAGATAATATAACCAGATGCCATATGTTTCCGCTTGGAGTAAACACAGCCACCACGATACTCCCACAAGGGGGAGATCATAGATAGTCTCCCAGGTGACTCTGCCACCTAAGTGGGTACTATCTCCCGTGGTACCAGTAAAAAGCTTCCGGTGGAGCCTCGCAACCATAAGGTCGCTTCCAGATGAGCAACATCAATAATCAAAGCCTGGCAGTAAATATGCGCATTCAACCACCTGCCAAGGTAGAAGCAAACAGCCAAATACGCACATCCAGCCTTCCTTTCTTAGCCGCATACAAGTTTTACCTTGCATACGTTACCGGTAAGGAATCAATGCTTCAAGGAAAGGAAATACAGCTGCAGATACTCACTCCTATTTCACTTACAACATTGTCCCTGCCATTCATATTGTTCCCGGGTTGCCATGCGGAGGCGGTAGATGGGCACGTCTATGCCCTCCCAATTCCAACTTCCATCTCAACCACATTCATGGTTGGATTGAAGCCAGCTTACAAAATATCGTCAATTCCGGCAGGTACCATAAAGACGAAGGGGTGCCGATGCCGCGGCCTCTACGCTCGAGGGATCTGCACGGAACAGGATTATTGCGATCTATATCTGCAGCCTTGGTTAAGCGTGCAAAACACTTCAACCGTTGCAACAACCTTAAATCTTGGTGATGGAACCAACACCTGCTGGATTGCGGTGGTACAAGAAGTGGCGAAGAAAAGAAGTACAACGAATATAGAACCCATCGGGGTCGGTATGACTCATGATGCAACAACTAAGGATATCGCCTTCCAATTCTCATTTACCTCACGGACACACATGAAGTTTTCGCCTTCCCCTTTCAATTTTTGTTTCGTTCTACGCTCTATCCGTTCTACACATTGACATACTATACATGTACGTATGTCAATGGTTCTACATGTTTGTAGTTCGTTGTGCGCTCTACGTCATAGATATACAATGGAACTTGGAGTTTTGTATTTATCATGCGCAATGCCATATCTTAGGTAGTTGTATCATGAGTATGACTGATGGATGTACATACAATCACAAGCTATTGACTTCCATAAATTATCCCCTTGCATGTACTGCTTCGGTTAACAATTATATAGCATTCGCACATTTAATTAACACAATAGCAAAGAAGTTTAACTGTTTAGCAAATAACTTTAACCAAATAGCAAAGAAATTTAACCCAATCGCAAATATATTTAACCCCTTAGCAAACTACTTAATCCGAAAAACAAATAAATTTAACCCAAACGCGATTCTTTTAACCCTTTAACAAATATATTTTAACAAATAAAAGCTTTGAAATAAATGGAATGCAAATTGCAAATGCTTTTTCTAAATCCAGGTGAATGCACTTAAAAAAAAAACTTTAAAAATCTTTGATATTTTGTTTCTCAGCTTACTTATTTTTTATTGACCAGAACAGAAAAAGTCGTTGTTTTGCTATAAGACATCTTAGCCCAGTAAGAATAAAGAAACAAATTGTCAAAGAAAGGAAAGCATTTGCAAAAGGCTGAATTTTGGTATTGATGTGGTTTAAAATCTGAGGAACATACCCAACTCTCCCATGTACCTACGCTAGGTCAGGCTAAGGGTCTCAACGTCAACAAAATGGGCTTTTCGCTTATATATGTACATATGTACATAATATGTATTACAAAAAAATATTTTTTAAACTAATAGCTTAGTAAATCTTACACACGATTGCCGAAGAAATTTTTCGAATACCATTTACTATTTAGAAGTTATGTACATATGTATATCAGTTCAAAGTCTTATATTATTATTATTATTACAACAACTCCGTCGATGAATCGAACGGAGTAGACACACTTACAAGCACTTGCAACTTAGGCCTTCGGCTCAAGACAACACACAGTAATACGACAGAGAGAGATAGACAGAACAGAAGATAGAAGAACACACAAACGAATGCCAACAGCTCGCAGTTATTAGTTTGGCGGTCCTCCATCTTACTACTAACCACGCGAAATGATGCTTGATTTCGCTGATCTATTGGGAAGCGATGCTTTATCAGAGCCAAGGCCGTTGACAAGTCTTATATTGGTGCCAAAAGTATGCAATTTTTTGTATGGTGCCTTACGGCGTTAGGCAATAGCGCCCAAGGAAATAACGCCCAAAAAATTGTCTAACAAATTGCTGTTGTATTTATTTTTCCATTTTGGACGTAATTTAATGTTGTAGTTCATTTTTATAACAGGCATTAATGCCCGAAATATAAAGCTCAAATGGTGGAAAAGGAATTGAAGCCCAAAATAGGAATAATCACCCGAAACGGCAAGTACAAACAGAAAAAGCACCCAAATAGTAGGAAATATCGCCCAAAATTTTATTTTTCAAACAAATACTTGAATACTTTCTACCATACCCTGCATAATGGACACAATAAGTAGTTTGCCGCATTATTTGACAAGGCATTCTAGCTGTGCTCTTAAGTGATGCCAACTTGAGAAGTGAAATACGTAAAGTATTTAGAAATATCTGAGAAAGTTAATATTTACCTAATCCTTTGTAAAGTTTATCGAAATATCATACGGCGCGGGTTGGAGTGAAGGGGGTGCATTGCGCGGCGATCGGTTGGTGCCACCTCGCAATGGCTTTGATTTAAAAAGCTTTGATATTTTGTTTCTTAGCAAACTTGTTTTTTATTGAGCAAAACTGAAGAAAACCGTTGTTAAATAAGTAGAATTTCGTTTCGTCGTAATACAACAAGTAGGTACAACTTTTGTGCAATGTTGAATGAACAGCAATAGAGTGGGTATGATAAACCGATGAGGGCTATAGAAGATGGAAACGGTGGACTTTATTTCCTTGGTGTGCCCGGCGCGGAACTGGGAAAATATCATTGATATTTGCAGCTTTACTAGCTCGAAATGCAATTGCGTTAGCTCTCGCATATATAACGGAATTCTCGCAACTTTGTTGAAAGGTTCAAGAACGGCACATTCAGCACTAAAGCTTCCGTTAAAGCAGCAAATAAACTAAAATGACAAAAGTGTTGAAAAGTTGTAAATTGATCATATGGGATAAGTCATTGCATACATAAACCATAGTATTACCACTTGAGGTGCGCCATCTATCGACGAAAAACTAAGCTCTCTCAACATGGAAAGCAAAAAAACAATTTCCACCATTTTAATTGTTGTTGTTACTTCCCATGGTATTCGAGAGCTTAGCTTTTCGTCGATAGATGGCGCACCTCAAGTGGTTATACTATGGTTTGTATATACAATGGATAAGTGCACGATATTGCCTAGCAATAATCGTAGCTATAGTGGCGTGATGATACTGTTATGGGGGACTTCCGACAAAACACTTCCCGTGATTCCGAAATCAACAAGTCATCATATTTGTGGCGATATGTGAAAACTAAGCCATTAAGTCTAAATATGTGAATGTTCCTTTAATGGGATATCTAGAACTAAATAAGTTTTCTCCAAAGAGCTGTTAAGTATCGGAAAGGACTAGTTCTGGTAGATACTCACAGTGGTTTAACATCGATTTCACTTGCCATTTGATAATTCACTTCAACGAAGGATGAACTCATCCCCTATGTATAATCGAACATTGGTAAAAATTATAATTGGTTTCTTTTTTAGCAGCAAAAAATCATCATTTGCGTCTTAACGTTGGTTGGCGTCATCATTATGCTAGGGAATATTCGTGCCCCGAAACTATGCAATGGAACCCGACTTATTTTAACGAAGCTTCTGAATATTGTGATAGTGGTAAGGATTTTGAAAAAGCCGTTCAAGGGAGCAGAGATTCCGCGAATTACCTTGACTTCAATCGATTTGCAGTTCCAGATCAAATTCATTCAGCTCCCAGTGAAACTTGCATTTGCGGTGACCATAAACAAGTCACAAGTTGAGTGTTCTTGAGTTAGGAAACCATCCCCACTCTTTACTTACACTACGGGGCAGAAAACAAAAATAATGTTGTATATCATCCTCCCTTAAATTGAAACAACAAGTGTTCCATCCTTTTTATATTAGATTTTACTAAATTTTTCAATTACATACATAAATACTTGATTTTATTAAATGTTCGCTAAATATTTAACGGTCCGTCGCCCGTCGGGTCAGCTAGAAAAATATAAAAATTGCAATGATCTATTGAAGTTCTTTTGATTATGAATTGAAAGACACTACAATATGAATCAAAAGACACAACTTAATATATTGAAATTTAATTCTAATATATGTAGGTATATTCTATATATGTACATTATATAGAAATCAATGCCACTTTTCGTTGTAATTTTATAACTCAAGAACGGGCTCACCTATCCAAACCAAATGTTTAGGCTTTGTGCGAACTATTTAGTAGAAGGTTTATGTGAAGTTTGCATAAAATCGGTCGAGCGGTTCTTCATTTATCACATTTTTTGTAACAAATGAATTCAATAAATGGCGGATCATTTAGTTAATGGGAATTTTGCTGTAAAATTGAAACTTTTTTCAGATGGGGATTGTGCTATCAAATTGAATTTTTTTTTCAGTGTTGACAGTACAAGCATGTTGTTATGTCACTCATGCGGTCATTGCATTTTGGACGTGCTTCGATTAAAGCAAATTGTCAGCGATAATTATTGCTTTGTGTTTATATTTTTAAACATATTGCTGCTACATTATTAGAAGGTGGTCGGACCGCACACTCTGCATTGAAATTGCCATTAAAGGAGGATGGGCAAATCGGTCCAACCCACCAACAGAAACAAGACATAGCTATGGTTTGGTATCAATAACTTAAAGCAACAATACGTATGTCGTTGAAAAGGTGTGCACAAGGACAAGGCGATGAATTTTTGCTATGGGCACTCAGCTCTATTTCAATTCAAAAGGAATCTGACATAATGCACTTAATTCATTTCTATCTTCTGAGTAACTTAACATTGTTTTGGTAATATTAACCAACAGATATAAAATATACGTCGTTGGAAAAGTCTTTTTGGGTACATCAAACTTTAGTATGGGCATCAAGCTCTAAACAATGGGGGAGCTGAGATAATGGACATCGAAAATTACCCCTTTTCTACTGCACCATTGCATTTTCTTATTCTACTATCAACAACCAAAAGAAAAGTAGCATTGGAAAGATCTGTTCAAGTCCAATATTTTTCGATATGGGCATCAAGTTGTAATCCATAACTGACCAGAGATAAGAAATATTTTTAATCACTCTTTTTTGGGTGCATCCTGGTACTTAACTTCTTCCACACCAACAGAAATGAGATGCATATCGTTAGAATTGAATTGTTTTTCCGAATATTCATCAGAATTACAGAACGCATGATTGAGAGAACGCGCCATTTTAGCACCGAAGAACATTCATATCAATGCCATTAATTTTCAAATTCAAGCGAAACTGCCAGGTGTAGTCACGACATATAAAGCAATTGACAGTGTTATGAATCAAGATGAGGGAATGAATTATCCAATTGAATTTTTAAATTCATTGGAACCGGCTGGTATGCCACCGCATTGCTTGAATCTGAAAGTTGGTTCTTTGATTATAAATATTATTGCGAAATATTAATCCACCAAAACTGTTTAATGGCACCAGATTGGCAGTGAAAAAGTTATTGCCAAATTTGATTGAAGCTACTATCTTAACTGCTAAATCAAAAAGAGAAGTGTTTGATACCGCGTATCCCTATGATTCCAACTGATATGTCATTTGATTTCAAACGATTACAATATCCTGTGCGTTTATCAATTGCGATGTCCATCAACAAGTCCCAAGGGCAAACACTTGACGTTTGTGGTGTGAATTTGGAGGAATCATGTTTTTCACATGCATGGCCAACTTTATGTTGCCTGTTCCAGAGTCGGTACCCCAGCCGTTTGCTCAAAATGGAAAAACAAAAAATATTGTTTATCCAAATGTTTTGGATTAAGTTTTAAAATAGCTAGCAATTAATGAAATATTTTTTTTTTTTGAATAAATGAATTTGATGTTTTAACTAAATTTTTATTATTTTACTTTATACGTAGCGAAGCACGTACCGGGCAGCTAGTATATATACATATATTATATAGATATTTCAATACCTAGATATTTATAAATTATATACACTTATTGACAAAAGTCTACGTACATATGTGGTATACTCATGTAGGTTTTGGTTAAAAAACGATTTTCGTATGGGTTGGGGGATTAGATTTAAATACTTTTCTGTCAAACGTCAAATGAAAAATAATTTTTTATTGCTTGTAGGTTGTTGTGAAATTGTGACAGTCTGTGATAAATAAAACAAAAATAAACAAATAATGAACGAAGAACTTAACATGTACAAGGTACCTACTACTTTAATTATCTAACTAATTATCAATTAGCAATTATCGAATGTTTACTTCTTCCAATGACAAAAGCAAATGGCAAAAAATTCAAGTTGCCGTGTCCCGTGTATACCCAAAACAAGTTTAATTGGAAAGAGCAATTCTCGATTTTGAGAAAAATGCTTCCAAATTTGAATGAAAAGAACGGTGAAGTTAGGAAATGCGTGGATTTAATAAACTAACCGTAAGAGACAATTATCCATTGCCTCTGATTGAGGACTGTATAGAGTACTTGGGCGGAAACAAATATTTAACGACTCTTGTTTTACGAAACGGAATTTTCCATGTAAAAATAGCACCTGACTCCAGAAAGTATACGGCTTTTGTCACACCTTATGGTCAGCTGGAGTATATGATATGCGTACATATGCCCTTGGGTTTGAAGAATGCGCCGCCGCCGGCGCGCGGTCTTTCAGAACTATTAGCTATTCATAACATTTTGAGGGACTTGATCGATGATGGTCTTATTATCATCTATATGGATGAGGGATGACATTATCGCAGGGACAATTAAATTCGAATCACATTTGCATTTAGTGGCGAAAGTTTTACGACGAATGAAATAAAGTGGTTTAAAAGTAAGGTTGAATAAGTTGAAGTTTGGCTACAATGACATAGAATACTTAGGCTACCGTGTCAACTCAGGAAGAATAATGTCCAAGTGATTCACCTATAGAGGCCATTCGGGATTTCTCAGTACCGTCAAACCAGAAGGAAGTAAAAGCGTGTTTGGAGTTGTTTTCCTATTTCAGTAAGTGCATTCATTGTACATACATAATAGAACCTATAGTAATATCACTTGCGAGTTTTGCTGCTCGGCCTCATTTCAGATTGTTGGGGAAGGGAGGAAGGGAGGAAAGAACATGCTGAGCATATTGTCATCATTGAGAATAAAATTGAAACGAGAGCTCTACATTATACGTTTTCAAAAAGTGACAAGTATTCAAGGGAGGAAAAAATAAAATGAATTTTGTTTCTACACATTTACTGCATCCGCACTCTTAACGGCAAAACAAGTCATTACTAAAAACTCCCTAGTGAAATTACTATAGGTTCTATATACAAAATGGTTCATTTTAAATTATGCAAGAATCGATAAGCCCTTGCAACAATTAACTCATGAAGTGGCCCAATTTGTCTTCACTGAGGAATATGAGAACACATAATTAATTCAGAGGACGTTCAGAGCGAGCTTGATATACTCGAACTCTGTTCAGAGCTATTTTCTGAATGAAAAAAAGAAAAACGCATATTCTAGCATCAGGTTGAACGCAGTTAATTCCACGAGTTCTAAAGAAGTTAAAGCCCGCCTGGACAAATATTTTAGCTATTATAGCCGTCCGAGACGCATCATACCCGACCGAGGTTTGTGTTTCACGTCCCTTGAGTTTGATGCCTATACCTGTTGGAGCGTAAAATTACTCACGTTAAGCAGCTACCTTACCACGTTTCCAAAAGCAAACGGCCAAGTGGAACGTGTAAACAGAGTCATTAAATCTATGCTTAGTAAAATAAGTGAACCTGTCAGTCACGCTGATTGATCTAATGCTGGGCTTTCTTGAATACAGTTTAAATAACTTTAACTTTAACACTTTAAACAAATGCCAAGTAAGTTGCTCTTCGGTGTAGAGCAAAGGGGTGTGTTAGTTAATGAGTTGACAGAGTATCTCGAAGAGAGTGTACAGCCGCATAGCGTAACTTGGAAGGAATGAGAGCATCTGCCTCGGACGCTATCATCAATAAATTCACAGGAGTATAAATTGAATAACTTTAGCTCGGCGTTAACCCACGAAGATATACTCCGAAGGCGATTTGTATTGTAATTCGTAATGTAGACACAGTCGACGGTACCAACACAAAAAGTATATCGCGGCCCGTATCTTGTTCATAAGGTTCTGCCACATGGCCGGTATGTCATTGGAGATAAAGATAACTGTCAGATTACTCAAATACCCTAGGATGGTGTTGTTGAGGCTTCACGTATGAGACAATTATAGCAGACGTTTGTGAGCTGAATGATCCGACGCAACTTGATGCGGGCAACACTTTTTATATATAAGTAGTCATAACAATAGATAAGTCATTGTATATATAAACTATAGTACTACCACTTGAGGTGCGCCATCTAGACGGAACTAAGCTCTTGATTTTAGAGCTTTTTGTCTAGATTACCATGGGAAGCAACAACAACAATTAAAATGGTGGAACGTAAAAAAAATTGTTGTTATTTCGTATGGTAATCTAGACAAACACCTCTAAAATCGAGAGCTGAGTTTTCCGTCGATAGATGACGCACATCAAGTGGTAATACTATAGTTAATATATACAATGGATAAGTTCACCAAATCGAGGTTGATTTTAATGTCAGACCGGCCGAGTTGTAATACCTTAGTGTATAGTACTTTAATGATTAGCCTATGTAACTACTCAGTTGCCTATCTATTACTTTGGAGGATCGTCTCGAGCTGTCAAAATAAGTAGACAAAAACAATAGACATTCAACCAATAGAATCGCTCGTTCTACCGTCCAATGAAATAGTTCGTTATAAAAAGAAGAGGCATTAATAAAGTAGAAGCCAGACAGAACGGAGTTCTAATTGTAATCAAATATTAAACATTAAATAAATTTAAATATTGCTTTTTGCAGACTTTACAAATCAAATAAAAATATTGCAAAAATTGCAACTTTTTTGTAACTTAAATTAACTAAATTAAGTTTAAAATTTGTATTTCAAATAATAAAGGTACATACTCTGATTCCATGATACAAATACCAAAGACACGGACCAATAAGATACAGTCCACCAACTCACTGTATGATCTCATTTTTTGCCTACAAGCTGAAAATCAGCTGATGTGCCATTTATTCTGTGAGTGCTACGCTCTCCCGTGCTTTTTAAATGGGAGCAGTAAACACACCATCAAAATAAATGGCACACGCAGGAGTGGTCGCCATCACAAAATGCACATCAGACAAAGATGGACACGTATTCACAGACACAAACAAATATTTCGAGGGTGTTTCTGGCAAGGGGAGTACGAGTTGGCGGGCTGTATTGGTCTGTGATTAAAGATATGGCATTGCGCATGATACAATGGGGATCCGGAGAGAAACGTCAAACGAAATGACATCTTATCTGTCATTTGTGAGTGGAGGACAAACAAGAAAACTCAACTTCGTTTGCGCCTATCTTTATTATTTATAAAGGACAGCTCACTAACGACAACAAGAATTATATTCTCAACATTTTATTACCTACAAGTAAGATCGTATTTAGTGATGTAGTAAAAAATAAAACAAATTTTTTGAAAGTCGTCCAGCTAAGCTTAAAGACACGCTACATCCAGATTGGATACAACCTTTATTCATGGAATATCCTCAATTTTCGAAACCCAAAGTGGCACGTTACCAAAGGTTACAAAATCGAACGAAATTGAAAGATGGGTTATCCCTGAGGTAGAACCAACAGTTACAGTGGAATTAGAACTTAGTGAGCTGGAACAACTAAAACAAGAATGAAAATCTATGAGTATATCACTGATTTTGAAAACAAAGACTAAGGTTCTGTAAGCAGCAACATTGAAGAAGGTTTTATTATACTCCCTGATCGAGGAATGAAGGTGAATCTTGTAATTATGGAAAAAGGAGCAAAACTTTTAATGCTCGCACTCTAAGACGGTAGACCAAATGGATGCTGATGACCACGGACCAAGAAGATACAGACCGCCAACTCACCATATGGTCTCTCTTTTTGCCACCAAGCTAAAAATCAGCTGATATGCCATTTATTTTGAGAGTGTGACGCTCTCTCTTGCTTTAAATGGGAGCATCAAACACACCAAAAAAATAAATGGCATACGCAGAGATGGTTGCCATCACAAAATGCACAGGCAGAGATGTACACGTATTCACAGACACAAAAAAATATTTCGAGGGTGTTTCAGGCAAGGGGAGTACAAGTTGGCGGTCTATGTATGGTCTGTGCTGATGACCTTGAGAGGACAATAAACCTTGCCAAGATAAGGGTTCATGATGAGAGAGTGATTGGTCTTCTCCGGCAAAAGTACCTGATTTTAACAAATCGTCAAAAATAAACGGCGATGAAATGTACTTTGACTACATTGTCAAAATATGCTGTGTTTTGACTTATTTAAGTCCATTTATAATAAATATATAATATAACATAAACAAAAAATGCTTTGACTAGTGATTTTTTTTATTAAATCATAAATTCAAAAACCAAGAAAAAAAAATGTAGGTATTAACGGAAACAAATTAATAATAATGTAATTTATTAAAAACAACAAGAGCAAAATAAGATCGACGAAAGAAAAGTTCATACAAAATACCCATAAGCTTAGCAACTAAAAAAAACTTTATTAAATATAATTAATTAAGAAATATTTAAAAATTTCTTTGAAATTGCAGGCATTTTAGCTTTTGCCCTCCACGTTCGATAAATGATACTCGAGATTTGGCGGCTGTCAAAAGGTATAGAGCCCCATAGAAAACGTCAAACTCCATTGCGTGTCCGTGAGGTAGGGTCAGTTGGGGTAAGTGGAAACATGGGGTAAATATAAACGTTGCCTTTTTTTGCCGATAAAATCATTATTTAAATTCAAGGAAGGTAATAGCCATACATTTTGAATTTTCGTGCAACTGGTGCATTATACCTCGGGTTCCTTTCTGTTTCAAAGTCAACGTGTATCAAAAAAGTAAAAGTCAATTAATTAAGTATTTTATTATTTTTTATTTTATACTATGTTTTCATTAGGGCTAAAAAGGTGATTTCGTAGAAAATTTCCAAATTTGACTCCACTTCTCATAAAAAATAAAATAATTTTTTTTTTTTTTTTTTTTTTTTTTTTGGAAGAAATTAAGGTTGCAAATTATGTGAAAAGAAATCAAACGCAACTAAATTGAGAAAGATTGAATTGATATTTTCTACAATGTCAACTTGGAAACGAAATCCAAGGCAACGGCAAAAGTAAACAAACCAACATTCAAAGCAACGGCAGAAGTAAACAATACAAAATAACAATTTTGAAATAAAATCCAGGGTAACGGCAGTTGTAAACAAAACAAAACTAGAAGAAAGAAGGTTGTAAAAAAGAAAAAAAAGAAGATAGCCTTTTGTCAAACCAAATGTGCAAACCTAGATGAAAACACTTTCTTAGCAAATATTCAAATATATTAATTTCGGCCCTAATGAAAACGTAGTATTATAGTGTGTTTAAATAAAGAGGTGAGTATTATTGTATTTTTTTCAAGTGTAGTAATAGCAATGATTTAATCTGTTTAAACAATTTCTCGTATTAGGTATTGTCTCATATTAAAAGTGCTCTCATTTACCCCAGTAGAATTAACGTCGTAGGTAAATGAAAACATGAATTTGGGGTAAACGAGAACAGTTTCTTAAATGATGTTGTCAACAAAAAAATTACATGTAAATTATCATAATCCAAAAACTGTTATTTACAACAGAATAAAAGGCCGAAAAGCACCTCTCATAACAACTGGGTCTGGGCAAACACCTACCATTGCTAAAGAAATTGAAAATAAAAGTTTTTGGGTTAATTTTGAAATATCAAAAACATCGAAATTTAAAATTAAAAAATAAATTAATTACAAACTGTATTGAACGTCTAAAAGTGTTAAACTTAAAAAGTAATGTGAAGATTTTATTATCTAATGGCTTAGTTACGTTATGATGAATATTAAGTGCAATACCTTGGCATTTTTCATTTACCCCTAATTACAAAATAAAATGAGGTAAATGGGAACATTGCTGGTGAAATGAAAACATCAAAGTATTGCACTTAATATTCATCAAAACGTGACTTAGCTTAGATAATGAACTCTTCTCATTATTTTATAAGTTTAACATTTTTTAAAGTTCAAAATTGATTGTGATTAATTTTTTTTTTTAATTTTTAAATGTCGATGTCATTGAAATTGCAAAAACTAACCCCAATTACCCCAACTGACCCTACAGCATTTGAATATAAATAACAGGAAGAGATGTATATCACATAATTATACAATGTATGTGAGTGAAGCCGCTAATCTAAAAAAATAATACGGGCAAGTGCGAGTCGGACTCGCGCACGAAGGGTTCCGTACCATTATCTATAAAAACAGCAAAAAAAAAATCACGTTTGTTGTATGGGAGCCCCCTTAAACATTTATTTTATTCAATAAACACTTGCTCAAATTTCTCATTGTAACAGGCGATTACGATTTGCAGAAGACGACGAACTGATAGTTTGTTTAGGAAAGATCGCGCCAAAAATGATCTTGTTTGTGTGAGTGAAAGAAAACTGGCAAATCAGCAAAAAGAAGAAGAAACAGAGACAGCTATGCATGTAAATTCAAGAATTCCAGAAATCCGCAAAGAAGAAAAAAGCCAACCTATGTATGCTTTTAAATCTCAGTTTTCTTTTATTCGTGTTCGAATTCGAATTCGAATGGAAAACAAAATAGAAAAGAAAACGAATGTCAAACAAAGAACAAGAAGTCAGTATTAAATTTGCAATTAATTTTTAACGTCTCAAAAATAAATATGTATGTATAAATGAATAATAACTTCTTTAAAATCAGATCGAGACCTCCCAGTACTTCTTTTGTAAGTTTAATTTAATATTTTAGGATTAACAGTAGTTTTAATAATTCATAATTAATTCAGTGATTCAGTATAAGCAGCAGAAGAAGAAGCAGCAAGAAGCATACATATATAGAATTTTTTTTAATAAGAAATTATTATTATTTATATTAATTTTTAAGATTTTAAAATTTGGTCGGTAAGAAAATCTAATTCCGACTTCTTGTTCTTTATTTGACATTCGTTTTTAGGGTTCCATACCCAAAGGGTGAAAACGGAACCCTATTACTGAGACTTCGCTGTCCGTCTGTCCGTCCTTCACAAGGCTGTATCTCATGAACCATGATAGTTAGACAGTTGAAATTTTGACAGATGATGTATTATTGTGTTCGCTATAACAACAAATACTAAAAACTAAATAAAATTACAAATGTATGGGGGCTCTCACACAACAAACCTAATTTTTTGCTCGTTTTTGCCACGTTTGTGCGTCCATCACCAGGTTGTCTCTTTTCTTCTTTAGAAATTTCTGGAAGTCTGAAATTTACAAATATAACTGTCTCTGTTAGTTCTTCTTTTTGCTGATTTGCGACTTTTTCTTCACTCACACAAACAGCTTTACCTAAATGTAAATTCCAGAAATTCTTTTAGAAGAAAAGAGGCAACCTATGTATGCTTTTAAATACAAGTTTTCTTCTATTCGTGTTCAAATTCGAATTCGAATAAAAAAACAAATGTCAAACAAAAAACAACAAGTCGGTATTAGATTCTCTTATAACATAATATAAAATCAGAATTAAGAGTTTTCAAACGTGAGTATGCCTTTCTTCTTTATTTTATTGTCATTGGAGGTGATTTGAGTGATTTCTAGAAAAAATAAAAAAAAAAAACACTGCTGAGAAAAAAAATTACTGAAATTTCTCAGTGAAATATTTGAGCAGGATTAGCAAAAGACATCTTGGTGACAGTTTGTTTAGGAAAGATCGCGCCAAAAATGTTCTCGTTTGTGTGAGTGCGAAACAGCTTTACCTACATGTAAATTCCAGAAATTCTTTTAGAAGAAAAGAGGCAACCTATACATGCTTTTAAAGCTCAATTTTCTTCTATTCGTGTTCGAATTCGAATTCGAGCGGAAAACAAAATGGAAAACAAAACGAATGTCAAAAAAAGAACAAGAAGTCGGTATTGTTGGCTCTTTTCTTCTTTATTGATTTCTAGAATTCTTGAATTTACATGCATAGCTGTCTCTGTTTGTTCTTCTTTTTGCTGATTTGCTACTTTTCCTTCACTCACACAAACAAGATCATTTTTGGCGCGATCTTTCCTAAACAAACTATCAGTTCGCTGTCTTCTGCTAATCCTGATCGCCTGTTACAATGAGAAATTTCAGCAAATGTTTTATTGAATAAAATGAATATTGAAGAACGTGATGTTTTGGCCGTTTTTATAGATAATGATACGGAACCCTTCGTGCGCGAGTCCGACTCGCACTTGCCCGTATTATTTTTTCTTATTTTGTTTTCTATTCGAATTCGAACACGAATAGAAGAAAACTGAGCTTTAAAAGCATACATAGGTTGGCTCTTTTCTCCTAAAAGAATTTCTGGAATTTATATGCCTGTAGGTCAAGCTGTTTCTCACTCACACAAACGAGAACAGTTTTGGCGCGATCTTTCCTAAGCAAACTGTCACCAAGATGTCTTTTGCCAATCCTGCTCAAATATTTCACTGAGAAATTTCAGTAATTTTTTTTCTGAGCATAGTGTTTTTTTACAATAAAATAAAGAATAAAGGCGTACTTACGTTTAAAAACCCTAAATCCTGATTTAATATTATTTTATGAGAGAATCTAATACCGACTTGTTGATTGTGGTTTGACATTTGTTTTTTTTTTTTCTATTCGAATTCGAATTCGAATTTCTGGAATTTACATGTAGATAAAACTTTTTCTCACTCACACAAACAAGAACATTTTTGGCGCGATCTTTTCTAAAAAAAAAAAACTATCACCAAGATGTCTTTTGCCAATCTTGTTCAAATATTTCACTGAGAAATTTCAGTAATTTTTTTTCTCAGCATAGTGTTTTTTTACAATAAAATAAAGAAGAAAGGCGTACTTACGTTTAAAAACCCTAAATCCTGATTTAATATTATTTTATGAGAGAATCTAATACCGACTTGTTGATTGTGGTTTGACATTTGTTTTTTTTTTCTATTCGAATTCGAATTCGAATTTCTGGAATTTACATGTAGATAAAACTTTTTCTCACTCACACAAACAAGAACATTTTTGGCGCGATCTTTTCTAAAAAAAAACTGTCACCAAGATGTCTTTTGCCAATCTTGCTTAAATATTTCACTGAGAAATTTCAGTAATTTTTTTTCTCAGCACAGTGTTTTTTTTTTAATATTTCTAGAAATCACTCAAATCACCTCCATTGACAATAAAATAAAAAAGAACTTACGTTTGAAAACAATTAATCCTGATGTTATATTATTTCATGAGAGAATCTAATACCGACTTGTTGATTGTGGTTTGACATTATTTGTTTTTTTTTTCTATTCGAATTCGAATTCGAACACGAATAGAAGAAAACTTAGCTTAAAAGCATACATATGTTGCCTCTTTTCTTCTAAAAGAATTTCTATAATTTACATGTAGGTAAAGCTCGTTTGTGTGAGTGAAGGAAAAGTCGCAAATCAGCAAAAAGAAGAACTAACAGGGACAGACTTCAAGAAATTTCTAAAGAAGAAAAGAGACAACCTGGGGTGGAATCGGCTAAGGTGATTTGTAATAAGTGATAGTCACAATCAACATATTTCGTCTGGCTAGATGATTGTCACATGTGACAATCACATTTTTGTGACTTTTTCTTGTGACACCTAAATAGCTGTCACAAGAAAAAGTCACAAAAATTTGATTGTCACATGTGACAATCACCTTAGCCAAATGAAATTTGTTGATTGTGACTATCACTTATCACATATCACCTTAGCCGATTCCACCCCTGGTGATGGACGGACAAACATAGCAAAAACGAGCAAAAAATTACGTTTGTTGTATGGGAGCCCCCATAAATATTTTATTTTATTTAGTTTTTAGTATTTTTTGTTATGGGGAACAATAATACATCATCTGTCCAAATTTCAAGTGTCTAAGTTTTACGGTTCATGAGATACAGCCTTGTGAAGGACGGACAGACGGACAGACGGACAGACGGACAGACGGACAGCGAAGTCTTAGTAATAGGGTTCCGTTTTCACCCTTTGGGTACGGAACCCTAAAAATGAGATTTATCTGTCATTTCGTCGAGATACAAAAAAGTGTAGTTAGATTTTAAAACGTTAACAAAAGTGAACAAGGAGTTTTTAATTATTTAAAACAATAAATTTAGTGAATACAAGCAATATTTAAAAAAAAATAGCTACCTATAATAAAAAACATTATAAAGTGCTGCGTGAAATATTGTAAAAAGCGGCTATAATAAGGAGTGCAAGAGCTTTTCGTTTCACAGCTAAGTTATGTCTAATAATTGCACATAAAGTAATGCCTAGTGTTAATTTTTAAGTTAATATGTTGTCGTAGAATAATTTAAAATTGATTTTTTGTGGCATTTTGCTCTAAAAAAAGCAAATTTGTTGAAAATAATAATACTGAAATCACATGAATCAGCTGAAATCTATCTGTCAAAACTGAAATTCCTGTCCAGGGGTACATTAATTTTTGTTGGTGATGGCAAGGCGCTCAAATTCATTGGGCGCTAGTAGTGCAGATTTATTTTTGAACGAAATTAAAACGGGAAGGCGAAAACGAGAAGGCAAAAACTTCATGCGTGTCCGTGACGTAGATGCGCATCATTTACTTAAGTCATGTTTTTGGAAAATTGCCCCACCCGGCTAAACGGAGGGGAATAGACCCCTCCAAATCGATCTTTTTCTTGTCTATCCCAACCTACTTACTCACTTTTTGAACAACCTTATACCGATCACACTGCATATAATGAAAAATTTGAATATAATTCTTCGGTGTTTTTTCGGGATTTCGACTTTCCTGGATTTTGGGATTTTGTTATTCTGGATTTTCTCGGTTTTTGGGGATTTTGGATTTTCGGGATTCTGTTTCCGAACCCTCTTTATTAGATGTAATGCTTGGTTTGATGAATTTTAAGGAGATCTTTGTGTTGATTTAAAATAACAAGCCATAACATTTCAAACTTCAAAGAAGAAAATTCGGAAGGCCTTACATCAGCCATATTATTTAAGAATTTCTTACTTTCCTGTAGGAACAGATTGTAAAACCTTATTTTCAATTGCTTTGGCGAAGCTTTTATTCCAAAAAAGTGTTAAAAATGACTAAAACCATTACAAGCTGATAAGGAATGTAAGAAATTGTGATGTAATTCTTGGGCATTTTCATACCGCCATACTTAGCAGCACTGTATAACCGATTTTAAATTTTTTTTTGCTCTATAATTTGGGAATGATTTAGAAAAATTTGGGAAACCATTTTTAGAATTTAGGAACAATTAGTTTAAAAGTTATTAACAATTTAAATTTGGCGTATACTTAGCAGCACATAGTCACAAAAGTGGCTTTTTATGGTATCAATCGATTGGGGGCAACTCGAGTAAATTTAGGAACGAATTTTAGAATTTAGGAACAAGTAGTTTAGCTAATAATAAACAAAATGTAAATAAATTCAAAGCTTCTATAAACAATTAAAACGTAATGGTACGTAATGTAACGTCGATAAACTGTTATAAAGAAGGTAGCACTGTCGCATGTAAACGCAGTTTTTTTAAATTATGACATTTTGGATAGCTTGAGGTTGATGGGTCTGAACAAACGCACCAAAACCATAAAAGTAGCACGTTACATAGGTTCCAGGCT
This sequence comes from Platycheirus albimanus, assembly GCA_916050605.2. Taxonomy (NCBI): domain Eukaryota; kingdom Metazoa; phylum Arthropoda; class Insecta; order Diptera; family Syrphidae; genus Platycheirus; species Platycheirus albimanus. The sequence continues at coordinate 39,188,512 of OU696698.1, forward strand.
GGACCATTCTGTTATATTTTGTTATTCAATATTAAAATAAAATTTTAAATAAAAAAATAACATTTTCCTTAATTTCAAGAGTAGTTTTCACATTTTATTTGATTACTAATGAAACGAGGATAAAAATTGTGAGGTTAAACAAGCATAGTTCAAAAATGGTATAAGAAAATTAACTTGACAAAACTTTCAAACTTAGTTGTCAGTTTTTTTAAATTGTAAATAATTATTAATGAAAACTGATCTCCATAATTTTAAAAATGTTTACTTAATACTTAACTTAATTGATAACTAAACTAAGGAAACCATTTTTATGATTGAGTAAAGCATAGTTCAAAAGTTATAAGTAAATTTCATTTGAATGAATTAAATTGGAGGAAAGTGCACTGCGACCTTATAAAGATCTATTGTGCCCCTCAATTCAATTTGGTGTAACGTAAATAATAGAATTTTTAAGAAGAAGAAGCGTAGAAGAAGAATTCACCTACGCCACCTGTACTAGCCGATGGACACCGACCACTTCACCCAAAAATACCCTATGGATACCTGAGATTCATATCTATGCCCACCGACAACACAAGCCAAAGAGGAAGCAGGAAGAGGCAAGCACCACTATACGTCCTTGACTCCTATACCAAGGAACAGCATCTCCATCAGCAACCAACCGTGCATCGGTGTATCTAGCACCCCTACATTAGACATACTTACACTTCGCTAACACGGCCCCTTGCTCTCCCTACTCCTCTTCCCATTCTTTAAATTCACAGAAGCGAAAACCATCCATCAGCCTACCATAGGTACTGACTACAAAATCCCGTAGAACAGCCTAGAGGGTACCTGATAGCATGTTCACGCCTATCCGCTGCAAGTACTAGATGTTCTGCTCGCAGCCACTTCGCACTGTAGCCTACACCTGAAAACCAAGGACCCTACTTAAATCCCCACAAACGTACCTAGACCAGTAATGCTACTTCTGGAAACCTCATACATCTTTCCGGAGAGTTCACTCCAGTTTGCATCCTCATGTCTAGTAACCGTTAACTGTTTCGCGTGAATGGGATGGAAGCAACCCCATGCCGGCAACGCCCCCTTCCTTACCTACCATTCGAAAAGAATAGTCGATAAGAACGGCATGCGACAACGCAGGGTCGTGGTCGAGATCGACCGTCGCGGTGGCCGGCAGTACCCTAGCCACGATTAGCTCAGCCAGGCCGCGGGTACTTGCTCCGGGATCTACACACCGGTGTTACCTCTTATTTTTCACTGCCGACCGTTGAACTCTGGTGTTCGAGTTCGAATATTAATGTTAAAATGCTTACAGGCCCTCGTAACCTTCGAAGAATAGATTGAAGCGAATTGATAGAAAGTAAAAGCGATTCGTCGATGCAACTCCTGGAGTAGATTAAGTGAATATGTACCGGAAGAGAAAAATCCTGAACTAATTACGACACTACTCAAAGAACACGAACGTAAGTATTAATAAACAAGCTAACCATAGGAATTCGTGGTTGCCGTGGCTTACAAATTGACATCTACATGCTCAGCTGCCACGATGATGTGCTGAACATGGATGAAGAGGTGTCTAACCTTGAGGGGAGGGAGGATCTAAGATGGTAACCGATCCCCCTGGTCTCGCAACCCACCCAATTCGATGCCAAAAACCAACTCTCTTGACACCGACCTTGGTTGTCCATGGACCTATGAGTCCCCACGACTCATAAAATATTACTGGGCAACCCCTTAATATGAAAAGCAAGCAAAAGACCTGCTTGCTTACTTTCCTACCCTATCAAACGTATAGTATCTACAGTAAGGTACTGCACACTAAACCATATCTTCACATCAAAAAGAAAGAACTAGTCCCACACACACACCAACACATTCCTTACGAAAAGGTAAGAGGGGATAGCACCCTCCCTTTGAACAACTTACTCCATCATCATAGAATATCTGCAACTTCTTCAAGAAAATCTATAATCCTTCATTATGAAATGAATAACTCCAAAATCTTTTTAAATCGTTATAAAAAGTGATTAATGTTTATTGAATTTATATCTTATAATCTACCTAAAGTTACCTTAGTAAAATTATTTTATCAAAACTGTACATTAGCTTGTAAGGTCTTTTACTTTTGCAGACCTATACAAAAATCTTTAATAAAATGTTTTCAAGTAATCAGAACAAAAAAATAAAAGACTTAACTGAATCAAATACTTTGTGATTCACTTTCTTAATAGTATGCTATGTATACTTAAATGTCTGTATTCAAACTTAACTATCTCTTACATATGAAACTACCAAATCTAGCTCAAGGCTTGAATACATAAATCTATATTATAAGAGACGTGGTATCTTATATATATGCTCAAACGATAACCACAAACAAGCTACTTAATGAAATTTTCAAGAAGCTATTCTTAAAACCTAACATGTATCATAAACACAAGGACGCGAACCGATAATATTATCCCTTTATTGAAACTGAATTAACGATTTGTAGTAGTAATTAATGCCTACTGTCCACGGGGATTAACAAAACCGAATTGCGTTCGAAACGACGAAACAAACAACAACAAAAAACTTTTTGGAATATCTCCAATATGGAAGCTAAAGTTAGATAATATTCAAATCGAAATCGAGTAACGAATGTTCTTCAAAGAAGCAAAAAAAAAGAAATTATTATTGGGATATGTAGTCTAACCGAGGGGCCAGTTATAGCGATAGGAAAACCAAACCGAAAAAATTTTCAAATGGAAAATTTGGTATAGTATAATCAGATTTAAAACACAAATGCTACACTGATCGATGGCAACCAACTCAGAGAATTTATTTTGCAAATAAAAATTTGAATTGAACTTGCACTTTTTGTTAAAAACGAAATTTGTTATTGAAGTGAAACTTCTTTAGAATCGTTGTGATTTCAAACCGGATGCAACGAAAAAACGACAGGTAAGAGACACAAATATAAAAATGTGTAGGATGAAGCCAGGAAAGAATGAGACAGAAATATACATACTATTTTATATTATCGGTCTCTCCTCTTTGTCCCATACTTCGTAGCGTCCCCACTCCCGTCTTCTAAGCATAGTCGCCTGTAATTTGTGAGCCAGAGCGAGAGAGCAGATGTCGGTGTGTATGTATATTGCACACTGTTTAATACGTGCTTGTATTTGAGCATTTAACGTGTGTTAGTGTATGTGAAAACTACGTGAGCTACTGTACACTGTATGCGGCTGCGTATTACAGCTTTTTAGTAAGATGTCAGCGTGGTGTGTTATTATTGAAGTGAAACTTCTTTAATATCGGGGTAATTTGAAACTCGACGAAACGGAAATGCAACATGACACTTTTAAGCAAATATGTAAATCAATTAAAAAAAAAATATATCGCAACAAGTCTGAGAGAGAACGAATGAAAAAAAAATTATGACACAGTATTTTATATTCTAGCTCTCATTTTCTCCTATCATACGTTTTGCCTCTCACTCAGGTCTACTAAGCATTATGTTAAACAAAAGCGAGTGAGCAGGCGCGTTGGTACGATTAAGTTAGTATGTTAGTTAATATAGGTACGTGATTTGAATGCTGTCTAACAAGAAAAGCTTTACAAAAGGTTTCAATAAACTTAATTCAAGAAGAATGTAAAATTCAAACAAATACATAACAAAAGTATTTATAAAAAATTGGCATTCAAAAAATTATTTAAATTTTAAAAAAGTATCCTGAATTTTTGAAAATACATAGTCAGTTTTCGAATATTTTTTTGACTTGTTTTAAATAGTGGCGTCCTGGAGTTCATACTTTCAAAGGGAGTCAAAACGACGCAAAGTATGTCGGTACGTCTGTATGCTTGAATATGTGTTGAAACTTTTGTATTTGTACAGACACGTGTTGAAAGCATTTAGTCATACATAACATAAGGTTTGAAAGTAATCTGAAAACTGGTGCTGGGTGGCTGAGTATTTCATCTCATTCTCTCGTAAATTAGGTATACCAACTTCTTTGAAGTTTCACTTCAACCGAGTGTGAATTACGCACACACATTTTTTTTTCTTTTATACGTATAACAGATAAATAAATACACACATTTTTAACAAAAAGTATTTGTTCAATTAAAATCATTATAAACAAAAAACATTCTCTGAATTGATTGCCATCGATCAGTGTAGCATTTGTCTTAAGAATCGAATCAGAACATACAAAATTTTCCAGGTGCCATGCCATTTGGCCATATGCCATATGGCCATATTTCTAAATATGGCCATATGACACTTTTGAATTGTGTCATAAATGACCATATTTTGATATATGGCTATTTGTTACTTTGGTAATGTGTCATTTGACCATTATGGCCAAATGACACTTTGAAACTTGTTCTTAAACTGCAAAAACAAAAACGAAAGAAAATTTTGCATATACAATATTTCTTTCACCGACGACGATAGCAGCCGCGATTAAAAATTTGCAAAATGGTTCGAGCAGGAACTATCTTTTAGATGGTACTTTTAATGTTGTACCAGCTTGGGCTACAAACAATTGATAATAAATTGTGCACTTCGCTCATGATACAAGTACACAAACATTCATACATCATATATACATAATGTACATTCATACTTCAGGGTTCAGGCACAACAATTGGTAGCGAGCGAAGCGAGGGGAAAAAAATTTGCCCAAAAGAGAATCAATTTGGGGTGTGAAAATAAAAAAGAATTTTTTTGAAGTATGAATGTACATTATTTACATATGATGTATGAATGTTTGTGTACTTGTATACATTCTACAGATATCCAATTAAAAATATGGCTATATGACACAAGAAAAAATGGTCAAATGACACATTACCAAAGCGACAGATAACCATATATTAAAATATGGTCATATGACACAATTCAAAAGTGTCATATGGCCATATTTTGAAATATGGCCATATGGCATATGGCCAAATGGCATGGTACCAATTTTCCATTCGAAAATTTTTTCGGTTTGGTTTTCCGTATCGCTATAACTGGCCCCTAACACTGAAATTTTCCTGCCAAACCAAACGAAAGAAAACAACGAGTTGGTTTTCCAGCCACAGATTTCAATTTACCGTTGCATTTAACATTCACCAAAGACAATAACAAACAATAATAAAAACAAACAATACCTACAACTAAAAGAATAGGGAAAGGCGAAGGGAACTGAAAATTTTTTGTTAAAGAATTGGAACTCTATATTCTACACACTTGCACACACACAAAGTGGTAGTAAGTGTGACCTGTTACGTTCTGGTTTTCTGGTATATGAGAACCCACACAGATGAGTAAAAGTAGTGTGGTGAAAAAACACAATACATGTAAATTGAAAGGTGCACTGCACACTCCAGATATCTTATTGGAATATTGTTGGAAGTTTTCCTAGCGAATAGAGAAGAGATAACAATTTATTCGTTGGATTATGCAATTTTCTAGAGATGGGGAAAAAAAAAGTCGCAAGAATTTTGAAAAAGGGTCAAAACAGCTTCTTTTAAAGAAAGTCGTCTCACCGTCGCATGAGGGGAAAAAAGGGGTCAAAATGCGACTAAAGTCGCACAGCGGCAACACTGACTGGCACACCTATCTGTTTTCCAGTTAGCCGGCTGCCATGACACCTATCTCACTTCCTCCTTTCCAGTCATCGTTCCAATTCATGTGACGATTCTGATTGGAAGAAGCAGCGAATGTTAAGGGTTTATGCTCACTGTACCACTTTTGGTAAATGTGAGCTCTTCCTGTCAGTGGGTATGTCAGGTGACATAAAAAGGATGTAACGTTTTGTTTTAAAGTGCTGTTTATAGCAGTTGACGTAAGTCGTAAGGGGTATTGAATACGGAAGGACAAAATTTCAGCTGCTGATAATACGTAAGTATAAAGCAGGTTTGCGAATTTTATTTGCAACAAAAAAGAAAAACTGCAAAAACGTTCAGGTTGAGTAATTGTCACTCATATGAGTTTTATGTCTAACCCTATTGACAAATAGATTCCTTTCTTCTTTTTTTCTGTTTTGCCACTGCCTTCATAGTCCTGTGACGATAAGGTAAATGTCAGGTTTGGAATAAATGAAAGGTATTGTCTGCAGTAAGGTCCTGATTTCACTTGGTGACAAAAATCATGTCATACCCTGAATATTGTGTGACGGAATTCTGATGGATGTCTTTTGACGCAAGGTTCCTAGTGCGATATAAGATTGGCGTTTCCATCAAATTTGTTGCTAGTCAAGTGTAAGGTGATGGGAATGTCGTGTTGATACAAGTACGATTATAGAAAACTTTACGTTCCCATCAGTCGTGACCAATATTTATTTCTGTCTTGTTTATCGATTCACTTGCATGACATTTGTACATAGTTAGTGGATCGCTAAATTTAATTTCTATGGGATGGTGACACCTGTGGCAAAGACTTAAACTTTTATTTTTAGGGACAGCGCTTGGTCTACTAAGGCTTGGTCCACACTTGTATGGATTTTTGACTAAATTATCAACGACAATATCTGACCGTGAATTACCGAGTAAGATTATTGGATGCCAGTTCAATGTGACAGGTGGAAGGAAACAATCAGCCGCATCGACTATTTGCTTAGCTCAATTCGCTGCCTGACGTCTATCTGCCACATTTTGTGATTCTGACACATTCAAAAATGCTGATATTCCTCGTATAGCCTAGTACTCAGATCGCGCTAAAATTTATCTTCCATACAAATTTCCACCCAAGATAAATTTTAGCTTGGGTTTTTAGCTGAGTAGTACTCACTTCAAGCTAAATTCCAGTGGCTAAGAAAAAAAGTCTCCACACAATTTAGCTTGCGAAATAATGTAAACTACATTATTTCACAAGCTAAATTCTGACAGTTGTCATTTTGAGTGCGTTCAAAACAAATTTTTTGCCGTAGTTTAGCGTGTAGCAACAATTAAAAATAATAATAGTTTATTTTCATCGTTTCGTTGCTCTTGCTAGTCACAAATTCTGCCAGAAAAAGTTATCTTAAACAAATATTAAGTGATTGCCGCCAAAACAAAAGGCAATACGGTCATATGCACTTCGGTTTTTTGATCACCTCGAGTTAGTTTTTATTTTTATAAAATAAGAATATTTTCTGTGTAATAATAGATTTCCAGTTTTGTTATATAATTTAACAATTCTCTATTTTTGTTTTCGTTGTTTCCTTAGCTAATTTCGCACGACTTGTACATAGTTTGCTTTTTTAGTGAAACGTCGAATAACCTTATCAAACCCCAAGTGCCATCAACTGAGACGGAGTACTCATTGCTCGGGGAAATCATCTGGATGTCCAATTCTCCTCAAAGTGGCAAATGTTTCATAGTTACTGGGAACAATGTTCAAGTGCAGGATAATGTGTCAATTCCAAGCTTAAGTGTGGTAAGATGGGCAGAGTTTCCAAATAATCATTAGCTACTTTTTATTCTTTAGAATGGTCTCAGGACGTATCTAGGAGAATCCTTCATTTCTAACATCCAAATGATGAATACCTTGAAGAAATTTATTGAATCTGAGTATGTTTAAACCGACTTACCAACACCCATAACCTACAAGTCTTATGCTGCTAATTTGGTGGATCTTTTGGAGCCCATAAACATTGCCATATTGGAAGCTAATGCATCCATCCAAAAAAAAACAGGAATTTCAAGTGATCTCAACAATTATTCAGCTGTAGTTTCGCTTTGTAAGCCCACATCCTCAGTGCACATTTACTAGAGGGTCTTTTCCATATCAACCACAATGCACAGAATTCCGATGAAGCTATAATCTTTCCATGTCGCTATTCCTTACCTTACTGTGAAAGTTTTCTGTGAAGGAACGTTACAATAATACCCCTAGATCATCCAACATTGCAACCACCTCCGCCTAAGGAATACCTTCCAACAGTACTTTTCCTGCAGCCAAAATATTTTGAAAAGCTTTTCCGGTTGATGCAAGCTCTTGGCGATATAGAAATTCATGGAAACAACAACATTCAGACCCACACAAAAGCACAATTGATATCCCGCCAAGTATGGGACATCTTGGCTATACTCCTTACCAATCCAAATATTCGGAATCTTCAATATCTCAGTGTTGATCTTTTTGAGTGCGAAACAGCTCAGAACTTGGAGGAACGTATATTTCGAAAGGATGTCATAAAGAGGAAACTGGCTGAACTCTTGCACCCAGGAAATCTGCAGACATTTAGATATGTACTCCTTGCACATAGTAGAAAGTTTAGCTGTGAGTAACTCAAGTCAGTCGCCGTTCAAAAGCAGTCGAAGAAGAAAAGTTAGTAGAGGAAAGAGTTCAGAAACTGGTGGAGGTGTAGATGCTAATATTAGTGATGGTTAGTCTGTAAACAACGGAATTAGTACCGCCAACAATTGGAACAATATAGCATTGCCTCACGCCAACAGAGTCCAGAAGTTTCAAAGGCATCAACTCTGACTGTGCATCCCTATGCACCCTTTCAAAGTCCTACCCTGTTGATGTCGAACAACTCGAGGTAAACGTTTCTACATGTATGTATAATTTTCTTTTTTTTATAATTATTCAAATTCTAGATATGCCGACTTGGGTGATATATTCTCTGAAGTTGGTGAAATCAGTGCATCTGCTCCTGCCTCCTGCTTCCACAACGATATCGAAATCTGTGAGTCATCAAATACCTACGCCGACATCAGCCAATAGCATAGCAACACCTCGTCCACCTTCAAAACGCTCAGGGCGAATAAGTCCACCATCGATGTCCCGAGCGAATAGTGTCGGTAGTATGGAATTCCGTATGGGTGTGGGGCATGGCTAATCATGTGGCCCATCACCATTGGTATGGATACGATACCCCTTCTTGTGGCCTTTCATGAAAATATTCATGCGTCCGTATAAAAAACATAAACAATCTCGAAAACATTGTTCCCAATCAAGAATTGGTTCAAGTGTAAGATTTAATATTTCCATTAATCATTTCATGTTGTTAGTATGAATGTAAATAACATTGTTTAATTCTAGTGACCAAAGTCAATCTTATACATTGGACCCAGTTCTTGAACTCAATATGACTGCACTGACTGCAAAATTATGTCTTTGGATAACTTTGGATGCTTCTGAACGCTTCTTTTTCTTTAATGGGGAGTGCTATTGGATTGTTAAATTGGTCAACAGAATGAGTGGTACCCTGAGAAAAAAAAAAAATGTGTGCGTGTACTAGTGTACACATCGCTGGCTGAAAACTATAATGTTCTATGAGAACATACCCATGTTTTGAGAAAATCGAGTGCAAAGTTTCAAGTAGCTGAATTTACGTAAAAATATCTGTCTTTTGCTTTGAAAACCTAAAAATAATTATTATAATTGGATATTAAACTAAAAGACAAATTAAAAAACCTTTTTGTATTGTGAAAACAGGGTTTAATCCAGGTTTTTCTTTTTTGACATAGAACGTTTTTGTGACTCGCTTTGTTTTTACGTTGCTTTTATGTTCTATGTATGACATAGAACTTTATAGTACTAAGCATTATATATGAAAATAAGCTGAAAACGACGAAAAAAGAAACTATTTTGTTATTTTAAAGGACTTCTTCAGCCTTATATTGTTTTATTATCTAAAAATAAATAAAATTTAGTTTAGTTTAAGCCCACGCACTTAAAATTAATCCAGACTAATATTCATGAGCTTAATAACAAACAGAAAATAACGAAAAATATTACTTCAAAGCATTTTAAGGAACATACAAATAAATGGAAATTAAAATCTATGGAATATTATTGTTAATGAGAATTTTGAAAAAATCAGAGTCCACCTGGGGCATGAATGGTAACATTGCTTTAAAAGATTTTATTTTGGACTCCGGCAACTTACTTTTGATTAAAACTTCTTTAGGAATAGGCATTTCGGAAGAAAATTTCTTGTAATTGTTAGCCTTTCTGGGAAGTTTATCGTACCTCAAAGTAACGTATTCGGAATCTTGGAAAAATTCAGTTTTATAGCCAACAAGTAAGAAATTGCTGGTTAATTCAAGTTCACAAACTTTTGAGAATGGAATGGCTTTAAAATTGAAAAATTTTGAACATTCTTGAAAATTTTTGAAGTCACCAGGTATCATTTGCATCATAACCAATTTCGATTTCTTATATGAGATATTCAGCAAAATTCTCATTAAAGATATTGGGGAATAATATTCCCTTTTACTAAGTTGCCTTTCGATGACACTATGGACGGCATCAATTTCTTGGATACAAGAGTGGCCAGGCACACTAAAGCGAAGGGTTATTTTTCTTAGGTTTTTTTGGCTATGGATGAAGTTTAATAATGCGAAAGTCATTATCGAATTTCTGTTTTGTGGAACACAGGAATCTGCCCACAAAATAATTTCTGTAAAGTGACAATTTTCAGTTAAAACCTTTTCCAATATTTTGATGAGTGCACATGCCAAGTCATTTCCGCTTCTTCCCATGAGACTTTCATTCCACAAAGCGCAATACACCTAGAAGCAATTATTACATACACAAATTAATGCAAAAAATCATGTAATATGAAAGTTCAAACCTTGTTGTTTGTAGATAAATGGCCTGTAAGGTTGTATGTGTTTAATTTAGAATGATAGAAGAATGAGGATACTTCTGCCTTTGGACATGAAAGCACGTTCTGGAGGTCGAAACAAAGTACCGGAATAGACGACTCTCGGTCTTTCTGTCTTTGATCCCTAGTAGATTTTTTATGGGCCATGTGGTTTTCGTATTTTTTTTTTAATTCTTCCGAAGAATTTTTCGACATTTCCATGACTTTAAATTCTTCACATAAGTCACAACGATCTTTTTTAGGCTTGAAGAATGATAAATTAAATTCGTTGTTAAAAATGTTCCTATATGTGCAAATCTTGATATGTTTTTCTTCATCTTGTGTAGCTTCTTGTTTGAACATTTCATACATTACTGCTACATTCAATTCGGAATGAAGATATTTTTTATTTGAGTCGCGTCTGCAGTAATGAGAATCTACCGTTGGAAATTTAGAAATATGTTCTCGAATAGCATCCTTTATATTGCTTGGGATATATTTTTTTGTATGCTTTCCCTGCTTCGACCTTGGTAAGACTCCACTTACTTCATTTTTGAGTCTATGCACTTGGTAGATTTTTTGTTGGCTTATATCTAAAGTGCCAAGGAAAAAGTCTTTGCATACTCTAAAGCGGTTGCACCTTACTTCGAAAAAATATTTAAAAGAATATTTTGTTCTTGAATTTTCAGAGGTTTTTCCAAGACGTCTTGTCTTAACGACATCGCGCTCTGTTACACTGAGGAGAAAACTTCTTTTATGGCTTCCATCAAGGGAATAAAATGAAGAAAATATATTTTCACGCTCTTCCTCGGTGATCAATTTGCATTGGTATGAACAATAATCATCCACACAATTTTTGAATGACTTGATTTTCTTCGCAGGCACAAATTTGTTTTTTTCAGAAAAATGAGCCTTTCCTTCTTCACGAAGCTTCCTTATTTTGTTGCGCTTCCAACAGGATTCATTCCGATTCCTCTTTTTAGACCGTTCTAAAGAAGTGAACGATAGATCTTTGGTTATAATAAAACTTATCAATGCAATTGTTCAGACTTTACTTGATGTTTGGATTTCATCGTTTTCATCCAGAGCACTACATCTAGCCCCTTCAAAATTAAACTGTAAGTCACTGTTTTGGTTTGTTAAAAGTTCTTCAGTGCGGTTGCTGTGGTTCACTAAATCAATATCTTCATTTCCTATCGGTTCAACTGCAATTCAAACGCGATATAAAACCTCAATTAAAAAGGCAAATAAACTTATTATTCTTACCAAGAAAATGGGTGCTCTCATAGGAGCACCCACTACTTCTTGTAGATAGGATATCATCTAAGTATTCCTCCAGCATTTCATCATCATTCACTTTTGTGGTTTCAAGTATACTTAACGAACTCATCTCATCTAATTTAAATCTATTCCCTGTTATATTATTAAATAATTATGAAAAATGCATGGTTTTCTTAAATAAAAACAACCAATCTTTGATACCACTCAATCTTAAAAAGGCGCTAAAATAAATACCGTAACGAATATTTCTATGTTTGCATACGCCTACTGAGAAAAAGTGAAAAAAATTAAAGCAAAATGTTCTATGGAAGGAAAAACATAGAACATTCTGACATCCAATAAAAAAAATAAGTTTTATATTGTTCTAAGTTTTTTTTTAAATTTTTATAGAATGCAAAATGTTCTATGTAACTTAAAAGTAGGCATTTTTGATTTGCGTTAGGATCGGACATATTGTTCTATGTCAACTTAGAACGATATAGTACTTAGTACACTACTTGATAACCGAAAACTGAATGTTTCTTTTTGATATCGTTAAGCTGTGGAATTTCAAATAATTTTCTAGTCTATATTGTCTTGTGGGCATTGAAAATATGAACATTTTGATATCCATATCTCATTTTTTCAGTTTTCTATGACGTTGAACATTATAGTTTTCAGCCAGCGACATGTAAGAAGTGAAACTTCTTTGGCAAACTAATTTTTATTTTTTGCACTGCATTAACCGACCAGTGCAGCTTCTTAAGACCGCTTACCCGCCTAACACATTTAATATTATACACATCACATTTTTCATATCAACCTTCCAGCGCTCATTTAACAACATACCAAGTCACATACCTGCTACCCGCCAATTTAAAACCATCAACCACCTGCCTGCCAATGATGCCAGATGAAATCAAACCGGATTCGAAATAAAATCCCACTAATTTTGTACTGTAGGAAAAAAAACACCATATTTTGTTTAAAAGAAAGTTTAACAATAAAAGCCTACTTAATGCATTTTTCAAAAAAAAAAAAAACCTTAGACCCGCACGTTTGCATTTGCGTCAAAAATTTGATATACCAGTTTCAAACCATAGTCAATTTGATCGCATTGCACTCAACTCGTTAAGTTTACGCATGTAATTAAGTATTGAAAGCACAATATTCAGCTTAAATGCAATCGATTTAACAGCAGTTTGAAACTGGAATTGAAAAATAGTTTATTAGAGTAGGGATAGCCTTTAGAAATGAAATTTAAGTCTTGTATTTTTTCATTACTTACCTAGACTATAAAAATAACAATTGTCATTATTCGGTTTTCGGGAAACAACAAAAAATTCTTAGTTTTTTTTGTAAAACATGCTCGCTGAGCTCAATTACTATTTTTTTGTAAATCAAACTTTAAGCCTTAATTGTACATATTTTTATTTTTGGTGATAAAATAGTTTTTTAATATTTATGTATGTAGGTACATAATGTACCTATGTCGTACTGAATTATCCTTAACCAAGAATTTTTTTCCCACTACTTTACCCACCAAATAGTTTTTTCCAACCATGGCGGAAAAAACAACCAATCTGCGAACAATGCGGTGACTGCCTACAGTGGATATACGAAACAGTTTTGTCTGATACGACACAAATAATGCATACCGTCTCTGCTACCCACCGTTTTATTTTTAACCATCAGCCGCCGACCTTCCTACAGTTGATATGCAGAACCAGTTTGTGCTTTTATAAAACAAACCTAACCTAACCTAACCTATAGTTCTCTCCCCATGGCACTGTGCGTGATGCGACGTTAGCTCTATATCACTCTCTCTCTCGGTCTATCTGACTCGCTTGCTCCCTACTCTCGCTCCATGGCTATGTGCAGTGATGGAATCAAAACAAGAAAAAGATTGCGCGTAACGAAAAAATGTGACGCGTAACCGAAAAATGTGACGATAAATTTTTTTCCAACGCCGATAAAGAAGTTTCACTTCAATTAATTACATTTCTTGTATTCATACTTTTAACTTCAAATTGTTCATAAGTACATAATATGTGATTGATTGTATTTTGTAGGCTTGGCGAATCGAACCGTTTGGTATGGAATTTCATAGACATATCCCAAAACTCAAAAGGTGGAGGTGTTGGTACACTTCGCGCTCGACTAGAAGTAAACGATGGGCCATCCACTCCAAACACCATGATTACGCAGTACAATTGCGAAGGAACTACCTTGTCTGGAATTGAATTTAAACTTATACATAGGTAGTGGATATCAGCAGTCGGCGATTTGTTTCAGGTAAATCTTGTAATTTCGGCTCAAAGTAATGGGACGACAAATTGTAATCAATTGTAAACTTTTTCAGGCAAATACATCTGTGAGGGCGACGGAATTCGAAGCGAAGCAACTCCTACTCCACAATCTGTTGGTTCGTCTAATCCGTATTCGGCAAAATCCAATTAAAACGAATAACTGAGAAATACCACCATTATAAGTAGATTATGCTGTACACTTGCAAGGAGTTATAAATTATAATATCTAAAATGACAAATGTGTTGGAACGATTTTAAACGAACAAAACTGAAATTATTATTAATTATTATATTACTTAAAAGTCTATCGATCGATATTTGAAAGGACATTCTGCGTTTAAAAAAGCTTATGATAGATTCAAAGTCAGATAGCAGCTATGGATAAACAAAACAATCAAGGACAAATTAAAAACTTTTTGTTAGTAAATGTAGTAAGAAGTAATATTTATTTAAAATAGAATTAAAATTATCAGAATTATTTAGAAAGTATAATTCACAAACTATCACAGATTTTTAAAACAGCTGATTTCTCTCCAACTTCAAAATTTAGCTCGCCTTTTTAGCAAGGGTGTGTAGAGATAAAAATTGTAGAGATAAAATTTAGTTTAGCGCGATCTGAGTACTAGGCTTATAATGCTTTCAAATTAGTATAATTACTTCGCTCGTAGTTTGAAGTGTGCACGGACTATAAACTGAGCTAGTGTGACATACATTTATCGTTCCATTGTGGCTTTCCACTAAAGTCTTGGGAACGATATCATTTTGGAAAACTGTTGTGGCCTGGGGAAGTTGTGGAATCCAATTCGGACGTGGAGTCCATCTTGAAATTGGATTCTCCTTTGTGGAATCTGATAATGATGGATTCCTTTAGATATTTTCAGCCTGTTATGAATAACTATTCTACTCGTCGATAGATGGCACCGGTGGCATTCGATTTGCCAGTGACTGGTGAGAAAGTTTTCCCTACATTGGAAAACCTTTTATTTTACGGATCATTTTTTTAATTAATTGCTTATAAATAATGAAAACTATTTTCAAAAACCCTGAAAGTAGTTTTCTTAATATACTTAATAATAGATAACTATAAATTTAGGAAAAAGTTTTGAAGATTTAGGAAAAACATAGTTCGAAAGTTCTAAGCAAAGTAAATTTGAAAAACCTTTTAATTTAAGGGTCAGTTTTTTAAATTGTTAATAAATAATGAAAACTATTTTCCGAAACTCTAAAAGTAGTTTCCTTAATTTATTTAATGGATAACTAAATTAAGGAAATAATTTTGAAGATTTAGGAAAGCATAGTTCAAAAGTTATAAGCAAGTTAAATTTGAAAAACCTTTTATTTTAAGGGTCAGTTTTTTAAATTGTTAATAATTAATGAAAACTATTTTCCAAAACTCTAAAAATAGTTTCCTTAATTTACTTAATAGATAACTAAATTTAGGAAACAATTTTGAAGATTTTGGAAAGCGTTGTTCAAAACTTATAAGCAAATTAAATTTGAAAAACCTTTTATTTTAATTGTCAGTTTTTTAAATTGTTAATAATTAATGAAAACTATTTTCCAAAACTCTAAAAGTAGTTTCCTTAACTTACCTAATGGATAACTAGATTAAGGAAACAATTTTGAAGATATAGGAAAACAAAGTTCAAAAGTTATAAGCAAATTAAATTTGAAAAACCTTTTATTTTAAGGGTCAGTTTTTTTAATTGTTAATAATTAATGAAAACTATTTTCCAAAACTCTAAAAGTAGTTTCCTTAATTTACTTAATGGATAACTAAATTAAGGAAATAATTTTGAAGATTTAGAAAAGCATAGTTCAAGTTATAAGCAAATTAAATTTGAAAAACCTTTTATTTTAATGGTCAGTTTGTTAAATTGTTAATAATTAATGAAAACTATTTTCCAAAACTCTTAAACTAGTTTTCTTAATTTACTTAATAGATAACTAAATTTAGGAAACAATTTTGAAGATTTAAGAAAACGTTGTTCAAAACTTATAAGCAAATTAAATTTGAAAAACCTTTTATTTTAATTGTCAGTTTCTTAAATTGTTAATAATTAATGAAAACTATTTTCCAAAACTCTAAAAGTAGTTTCCTTAATTTACTTAATGGATAACAAAATTTAGGAAACAGTTTTGAAGATTTAGGAAAGCATAGTTATAAAGTTGTAAGCAAATCAACTTGACAAAACCTTCAAACAAAGTAGTTCAGTTTTATAAATTGTAAAAACAAATGACATTTGGTTATATTAATTCTTAAAGCAGCTTTTTGTATTAACTGATTTGACTTCTGAATTTTGGAAAACACTTTCAGAGTTACTGAAACCTTTTTTCAATTGATATAAAAAATTTAAATATTAAAACCAATAAGTTACAAATTTTTGTCAAATTAATTTGTTTATAACTTTTGAACAATGCTTACCTAAATCCTAAAAATGATTTCTTAAACTTAGTTATCCATTAAGTAAATTAAGGGAACTTCTTTTAGAGTTTTGGAAACCAGTTTTCATTAGATATTTACAATTTAAAAAACTGACAATAAAGTTTGAAAGTTTTGTCAAGTTAGTTTGTTTATAAAATTTGAACTATGCTTGTTTTAATCCCCCCTTTTTTTTGTTCATTAATCATCAAATAAAATAGGAAAACTACTCTTGAATTAAAAAAAATTGTTATTTTCTTATTAAAAACTTGTTATAATATTGAATATCAAAATTAAACAAAATGGTGTAGCCGAGAGCCGCTGTGTCGAAAAATGCAACTATCACTTGTAGGCCACTGTCTAGGAATAATCAAAAAGAAAAAAACGAAGAACCAGCCCTTGAAGTGAAAGGGCAACCGATACAAAATCAAAGATTGATGCAGAGACAGAAGAAATTTAATTTTCTACTAATCTGGTTGCAGGTCAAAATCCAAGTGAACGAGAGCTTGAGCATGAAAGAAGCTAATTGCTCTTACATAAAACTGTTATACAAGGCTTAGATCTGAGTACATTTATACAGATGTTAACATAGGGCATATAACCCATAATTGGCATCGATAATAAATAAAGTGCTCTAATAAATTATTTTAAGTGATTTAAAATACAAATATTCTTAAACAGCCACTTTTGTGGTTTTCATTCGTGTGAATAGACATAGTACAGTATAACAGTATAACGATGTCCTAGTTCTCAAAAATGTGTTAATGTAAGCAACTATTAAGTCTATTAGAGTCTCAACTCAACTAAATGGAGTCTCGTTGTGTTTCGCTCGAAAGACAAGTTGAGTTACTCGAAAAAAGGGCTAACGAAAGGAATCTGAACGTGCATTTGCAAACTTCGATGGCTGGTAAAGCTTTGAATGCGGTAGAAGAAGCTAAATCCATCTGTTTGGATCTCTTGGAGACAGACAACACGTCAAAAATAGCTGCTGCTCGCCAAATAAGTTCTGGGACTAGATCCACAAATGTCATAGTTGAAATGACAAACAGAGACGATGTCGTTCGGGTGCTTCGAGCCAAAATTAAATTGCGTAACACTTGCACTACAATCCACAAAGACTTCCCAGCGGCAGCAAGGGAACGAAGAAAAAGATTGAACAAACTGAAGACCGAGTTATATTCTAATACGGGCCTTACACCACGCAATATTATTGCTCAAGATATTCCAGTTTCAAATTAGCCTTTGAAGCGGAAGGTTGTATGGTGCTGTGCGCGATTTTTTATCGAGTGATTTTTGTGATTGGTTCATGAACCAATTTTTTGAGAAATCCAAATAGAAGCTTAATTGTGATTGGTTGAATCAACTGGTAAGTCCATTGACCAATTTAGAATTTTTAAAAGCTAAATTGTGATTGGCGGTTGAGAAGGTAAGTGGAATTTTCCATTCAACAAAATTTTACTACCGTGGTTGCCAACTGCGGTAAAACATACAATTTTTTTGGTTGCCATTGTTGCCACCTGAGGCAAACTTTTTTGGAAAAATTTTTCAAAAATTTTTGGAAAAAATAGTTGCCAACTGAGGCAAAATTAATTTTCGTGGCTGCCACTTTTGAAAATTTATTTTCAAGCATGGCAGCCTATGTTGGCCTCACAAGCGACTGTGAGAGCGAGGGTGAGGCTTTTGTTAAGCCTCAGAGCGTTGCCTCGTTGAGGAAGAAGTTCCTCAAGGACGAGAAAGTGAAGGAGGAGGCTGTCAACCTCAGGAAGAAGAAAGGGAAGAAAAAGAAAGACAAGTTGGCTATGGACTCAGCCGATAGCTCGGCAGTTGACTCTGCCATGGAGTGCGAAAGGATTGAGTCCTTGAAAAGGAGATGGGCTGCAAGGGAGGTGGCAAGGGAGGGGAAGGCTGAGTCGTCAGCCTCCGATTCCTTATTGCCTAGGAAGGTTCATGTTGTTCCCCTTTCTTCTTCGGAAGGGTCACCTGGGCCAACTGCTCCGGTGGTGGCTGCACAGGAGGTGGAGGTGTTGGTGGCTTCTTCCGGGGAGCCTCTGGTAGTGGCTGGTGGCAGTGGGGATGTGGTGCCCGTGTCTGGCACTTCTGGTGTGGATGCCACTCCTGCTAAGGCTCCGGAAAGGGCCTTTGTGGTGGAGGCTCCTCCAAAGGAGAGCTTGACTATGGCACCAGTTCCTTCTGGGGCTACCACTGCTGGCGATGACCTAAGGAAGGGGTCAGTTGCGCTTCCCCCTTCTGTGGGGCCAGCTAGGAGCGGCTCTGTCGCCTTGTCTGGCACTGGTGAGAGTTTGGACGAAAGTCTGACTCTGGCTAGTGTCATGGCAAGGTGCATGGAGATCAAGCTGCTTATGGCAGGCTTGATTGGAAGGTGCCCTGAGGTTGGCAGTGAGGTGGTTGAGTTGGCCTCTAAGTATGAGACCCTAATTATGGGTCTCTCGGGGGCCAACGAAAGGCTCAGGGGGCGGCTGGAGGGTGGTTTCTCCTCCGCTAAAGTGTCGGTGGTGGCACCTAAGGATGCTGCCAGGCCAATTGGGCCTGTCAGGTCCTTGGATGTTGCCATGGGCCTGGGTGTGGCTGAGCGGCCTTCGTTTAGGCAAATTGATACCTCGGCCACGGTCTCGGGTGGTTTGGTAGGTAAGACTCAGGTGTTACTACCTGACGTTCAGCCTGTCAAGCCTACCGAGACATGGTCGGTGGTGGTCAGGGGTAGGAAAAATGATACCCCTGCTGAAATCAAAAGGAGGGTAGTGGAGCAACTAGTGCCCGCTGTGGGTGTCAGGGTGCACACTGTGCGCACTGACAAACAGGGCGGTGTGCTGGTCAGCATGCCCTCGATTGCTGAGCGCAATGCCTTCCTCGAGCGTGATAAGGGGCCAGTTATAGCTATCATTGAAATTCATCCTTGAAAATTTTGATTGTTGATTTTAAGACAATTTAACAAACAGAACTGGGTTTTATTGGTGTCAAAATAAAGATAATGAATTTTAGAATTTTTTTTAATGCATAAAATATCTTATATTTACTAATTCTTCTCTTAAAATCCAATTTTATTATTCAAGTGACAGAAATCGATTTCAATGAACAACTGATTTTTGTTTCTCGTATTTGGAACGCAATTGTTTCAATGAATGTGTTCGATTCTCTTTCTATTCTCATCTGTCAATTTTTATTTAAATGATCAACCTTAACCTCGAAATAGTTTTGGTCGTAATTTTGTATGGTTTTCAAGCTCTTGTCGGCATCTTTTTTTTATTTTGTGTTGTCCATTTCATGTAATTCCGGAAATATTTAATTAAATATTTTTAATAAAAATAAAAAGCAATAGCTACATACATATATTTAATTTTTAATCGTGGTATATTTGTGATTGTCCGGTCAATCAAAATAACTCAATTGTGGTGCTCTGTTTAGTTTGGTGCTGTGTTTAGTTGGTGCTAATTGTTGTTTTGTTTTTTTTTTTCTTTGAAATTTGGTCTATATGCCTTTCCTAATGCTAGGGATATGTTCTTAGTGGCAGCAATAAAATTATTCATTTGAAAAAAAAAAATGAATCTCCCAAAGACGAGCCCGAAGTCCACGATCTGAAGTTCCTATTGGCTCGTCCTTAAAAGACTTCCTTTTTAAAATGCATAATTGTAATTGCTGCTAGTAAGGATACATCTCTAGGATGAAAAAATGTTTGATCCCTATAGGCTTTGTTGTTTGGAAGAAAGGCGCAAATCCATCAAATTTTTCTTTCAAAATCGGACCTCTTCATGAAAAAGTCATGAAAGTGCGAAATGTATATGCCCCTTTCTTCCAAACCAAAAGACCTACGGAAATAAATGTTACATATTCTAATTTGGTTGTTAATGCTCTTAAAAGTTGCATTTAAAGTTTTTGATTCTGAGGATATTTTCAAAATTTGACTCACAAAAACACACCGAACTTATGAAATTCCATGTAATGTACATACCTACTTGGTTCTTGGAGTCAAAATTTTAAATTGTCATTTCATTTGAATGACAGGGCTTTTCACTGAAAGTAGTTTTTCAATGATTGCTATAACCGACTTGTCAGTGAAAATATAAAACGTTCCACTGATTATGTCTCAATGATGCATTTCAATGATAGCTATAACTGGCCCCTAAGCTTGAGGCAGTCGGTCTCTCGGCGAAATCCGGCAAGGGCATTTCAGTCGTTGTCCGATCGGTGGAGAGGCTGATCTCTCCTGAGGTTTTCCTCGATGAGTTGCATAAGTTAAACTTATGCAAACTCACCAAAGAGGAGTCCCGTAGGGAGGTTACTCTCTCGACTTCTTGGAAGACTGGTCAAGGGCGGATTAATGTCGTCCTTGAGTGCAGCCCCAGGACTTCGGATTTGCTCCTGAGGGATGGGAGGTGCTATATAAAGCACTTCTCTTTCCTCGTAAAGGGGAAACCGATAGTTGAGTGGTGCTACCGGTGCCTAAGCATGGACCACTACACGTCAAGGTGTAGACAGAAACAGTCTGTGTGCTGGCGTTGTGGACAGTCGGGCCACTCTAAAGGGGATTGCTGTAATGCAATCCATTGTCGCGATTGCGACTTTAGAGGAAGTCCGGCTGGACACTTTATGCTGAGCATGGACTGCCCTGTCTATGCTGCGGCAGTGGCAAGAGCGGGTGCCAGGCACTAAAATGGCAGTTAAATTATTACAATTTAACTGCCAAGGTGCCCGGTCAGCCATGTTTGAGTTAGGGCAATTACTAACCAGCATGCAGTGTAGCTTTGCGCTGTTGCAGGAACCTTATCGTGTTCAAGGACAGGTAAGGGGTCTGCCAGCGCACATGCGATCTTTCACTGACACCAGAGGTTATGCCGCTGTTGTATTGAATGATTTAAACACTGTGTGCTCACTTGTCGATTCGAGTGAGTGTGGAGTATGCGTGAATGTTGAGGGTAGCTTTGGTAGACTGTTTTTAAGCAGTTTATACTTTAAGTATGCCCTTGACATTGAGCCATACTTGGTTTATCTTGATAGGTTGCTTCGACTGGCTGGGAGTGTGCCTGCGATTTTTGGTATTGACGCTAATGCAGTATCTTCTGCTTGGTTCAGTAAGATGACCGATCGTGTATCCTCATCTCACAGTGCCAGCAGGGGAAGGCTGTTAAGCGAATTAATAACCTTGAATCGTATGGGCATTCTCAATGAGCCGAGTGACCTGTATACTTTTGATGGTCCAAACGGGCATAGTGATATTGATGTTACTCTGGCAAACTTGCCGGCACTTCGCATCTTTGGTTTCCACTGGTTTATTCGGAGAGCTGAAGGAGTGAGCGATCACAGCCTCATGCAAGTTGAGATAGTTCGCTTGGACGGTGATCTGGATGCCAGTGTGGACCTGGATGTGAAGGGTTGGTTTCTGCACAATGTCAGTTGGGCATTGTATCAGAGTGAAGTTGCAAGAAAGGTGATGTCAATATCACTTGATGCCTTTCAACGTTTGGGAATTGATGGTAAGGTAACCTTGCTTAATGGATGGGATGTCAATGACCAACTCTTCCGGAGGATCCGTAAGGTGAATCCAAGGAGGGTTAGGTGGTGGACATCTGAACTCCATGCTAAGCGTCTGCAGGTGAGGAGATTGCGTAAGCATTTCCAAGCCTGTAGGCGATGCGGGTCTGCAGACTTGGATCAGTCAAAACTTGCCTTTCGGCATGGTTTGGCTGATTATAAAAGAATGCTAGCTCGTAGCAAGAACGATGAGTGGAGGTCCTTCACTGATGAGCACCGAGAAGCCCCTTGGGGTCAACTCTATCGTGTTTGTCGGGGAAGGAAAACCTTGGATATAGGGACCATTCATGATGGGGGACTTGTTCTCACATCATGGAAGGACTCTGTGACTGCCTTAATGAAGTCCTTCTTCCCCAGGGGTGTTGGTCATGTAGGTCCCTCTGAGGTCTTGCACGATTTGGCTCCCATGGTAAGGGAGGCGGAAGTTGGCTGTGCCATTGCTAGGCTTAAATCGAGGAAGTCACCGGGATTTGATGGACTGACTGGCGGGATGGTGAAATCCATCTGGGCAGCGATCCCCGAATACCTGATGGCTCTTTACTCGAGCTGCTTCAGGGAAAATTATTTCCCACTGGAATGGAAATGTGCAAAGGTGATAGTTCTTCTGAAGTCTAATGATAGGGTTAGGACTTGTCCTAGATCCTATCGTGGAATCAGTCTCCTTCCTGTACTTGGAAAAGTGCTGGAAAGGGTCTTGGTTGACAGACTGATGGAGAGCATCCCTGAGCAGTGTCCATTCCAGTTTGGTTTTAAACCAGGTCGCAGTGTTGAAGATGCATGGCTGCGCGTTCGGGAGTGTGTTGAGGGATCGACTGGTAGGTATGTTCTTGGCATCTTTGTCGACTTCAGGGGTGCGTTTGACTACCTCGACTGGTCGAGTGTTGAGCGAAGGTTGCTGGAGGTGGGTTGTCGGGAGGTTGGTGTCTGGAAGAGCTATTTTTCTGACAGGACCGCTCGTGTTGTTGGCCCCGTGGATTCTGTCTCCGTGGTTGTTGAGAGGGGATGTCCTCAGGGATCTGTTGGGGGTCCATATATTTGGAACCTGATGATGGATCCTCTGCTGCAGCGGCTTTCTTCTTGGCAGTCGTACTGTAGGTGCATAGCTTATGCAGATGATCTTCTTGTCCTTGTTGAAGGCCAGTCTCGTGCTGAGCTGGAAAGCAGGGGTACGGAGGTCATGGGCATGGGTATTGTGTATAACGGGCTACTTGTTGCTTGTGCAACATTTGGTGCGTCTATATGGTACGACACTGTGAAGACTGTGAAAGGAAGTGGTATGATTCTCTGTTGTTAGAGGAACATGCTCCTTGGTTCGCTTCGGGTCTGCAGAACTGTCTCTACTGAGGCTCTGCAGGTGTTGGCCGGTGTGCCTCCGCTTGACCTGGAATTGATGCGTAAAGGTATCGCTTGCCGGTTACGGAGGCAGTGGCCGCTCTCAGCATCTGATTGGGAGGAATGTACTGGGGCTCGTGACATGGGTCTTTCTGAAAGGAAGGTACTGTTAAGGGATTGTGTCTTTTCCAGATGGCAATCTCGCTGGACTGATAGCGAGAAGGGGAGAACCACCTTCCATTTTCTCCCTGATGTCAGGGGGGCGTGCGAACGGGAATGCCTGGATTTCTCGCTCTTCACGGGTTTTCTGCTGACTGGCCATGGTTCTCTTAATGCATTCTTGCATAGGAGGGCCTTGGCTGACTCTGCGGAATGTGCGTGTGGAGCTGCGAGAGAGAATTGGAGGCATGTGCTGACTGAGTGTCAGCGATATGCCTACCACAGGGATCTCACGGCGATGGGTGTGGTGCGAGTGGATGACGCTTGGGATTTCAGTCGTGTTCTTTTAACAAGGGAGACGGCTGGCAATCTAGCCATCTTTGCCTATCGAGTTTTTCAGATTCGTCGGCAATTATGGCATTCTGTCTGTCCTTGTTGTAGACACTGCAGTGCAATATGGGGTTCTTCCTTTTTGTGGGTCTTTGATGGCAGGACTTGACTTCTTGTTTACATGGAGTCATGGATGATCGCCCGAGATCTGCAGGGAACGTAGTGCGTCTGCGGCTATGTACTTTTGTGTTCTCCAGTACTCTGCAGGTTGGGTTTATCTACCCGCAACCCCTTGAACTTACAGCAGGTATGGGACTGAGCGGGATGGGGCTGTTTTTCGGTCTCATCCTGACTTATTTCACTACCTGTTGTGGGTTCACCCCAACGCTGTATCTTGCTGTGGTGATGGCGCCTTTTGTCCTAAGTTTTTAAGCTTAGTAGCATCAGGGCTGGAACTGTTGTAGGAGGCTGTGTGGGGATTGGGGTGCCTGGAATGGGAACTCAGAGAGCCAGGGGGTGCACAGCGACTTGCAGTTCGTGCGTGAACTTACCAGTTGCAGATTGCAGTAGTTGTTTGTGTTGTCCTTGTTGGCCATATGTCGCGTTTCTGACTCTTGGCAAGGATGAGTGCATGTGTCATGTACTTGTTCCTCTCCATTCATGTGTCTTTTCTGTGGCTTGTGTTGAACGGCTTGGTCAGGGCTTGACTCTGATCCTGTTTCGTTGGGTTATCTGGGCGTTTTCGTTCGGTTTTTGTTGTTTTTTGTTTGTCTTTGTATAGGTGTGTGCATTCGGTCTTTGGTTTCTGCCTTGGCTAATGATTGGGTGTACATATCTGAGGTTGCCAGGCCTCGAGTATTGAGGTACTCATCTGGAAGTGACCTTCACGGTTGCGAAGCTCCACCGGAAGCTATATTCTGGTATCACGGGAGATAGGCCCTCCTGGGTGGGGAAGTTCTTGTGTTTCACGACACTTGGCTTCGTCACCTGGGACTATCTATGAGGTAGGCCCCCTTTGTGGGAGTATCGTGGTGGCTGTGGTTACTCCGAATGCGGAAACGAATGGTATCCAAGGATTCTTGGATGCAAGAGGTGTTAGATAGGCCTCGCTCCTCAGCAAGGGGTGTGGACATGCCTCAACATGTTCACAAATTTGCTACTGGGGTTTACTTCAGGGTGGTGGTCAACACTTAATTTGACTCTTATGCGAGTAGGCTCGCCGTGAAATTAAGACTTAATTGTCAGGTGTTCACGTTAAGCTTACTTTCATCCTGCTCAAGATATTGGCCAAAAATATTGCATGAAAATGCGTTGTCCTTACACGATGCAATATAATTGCAAAATATTATTGCCTTCCTTCACACAAGCTGTGTGAAAACAATTTTTTTGTTTACATAGGAATCGAATTTTTAGCTACCTACTACCTGAATCCAGAATGCACTTCAATTTTCATCTTTTTTATTTTTGCGTTGGCGATGTTTGTACCTATTTAATCCAAAAAAAAACAATTCAAGTATGTATGTGAAGCAAATGTTGAGATTTGCCTTTAATTTGCCTTACACGACGCAGTATGCTGCGCAATATATTGAAGAAGTTCCAAAAAATATTAATTTTTTTTAACATTCCACAATATATTGGGCAAACCGAAATTACTGCGCAATAAAGACCTTACACGGTCAATATAATGCGGGCCTTACACCATGCAATATTATTGCTCAAGATATTGGCCAAAAATATTGCGTGAAAATGCGTTGTCCTTACACGATGCAATATAATTGCAAAATATTATTGCCTTCCTTCACACAAGCTGTGTGAAAACGATTTTTTTTTACATAGGAATCGAAATTTTAGCTACCTACTACCTGAATGCACTTCAATTTTCATCTTTTTTATTTTTGCGTTGGCGATGTTTGTATTTAATCAAAAAAAAAAAAACAATTCAAGTATGTATGTGAAGCAAATATTGAGATTTGCCTTTTATTTGCCTTACACGACGCAGTATGGTGCGCAATATATTGAAGAAGTTCCACAAAATATTAAATTTTTTTAACATTCCACAATATATTGGGCAAACCGAAATTAATGTGCAATAAAGACCTTACACGGTCAATATAATTGTGCAATACCGAGTACTGCGCAATAATATTGCGTGGTGTAAGGCCCGCATAACTGTGCAATACCGAGTACTGCGCAATAATATTGCGTGGTGTAAGGCCCGCATTAACAAGGATGTAAAAATGATTTTAAGAGGTGAAACTTTGCAAATAGCTGAAAGAAAATTTTATTTTGATAAATTTGGCCAATTGACGTCCGATGATGGAGATGGTTTGTTATTTCGGGTGACACATACGATTTGACAGCAGTCAATGTAAACATTTCTTAAGCAGCGTTCACACGCAGACAAGACTATGGGACAATACTCAATTGTCTTGTCCGAGCTTCTTGAACGGGGTTGGACAAGACAACGCCAGCCAGTCGATATATCGATATTTTCCTCAGAGATAGCTCGGTAGGCTAGCTCGGAAGACAATATAATGACAATTGTCTTGTCCTGAAAATAGTTGTTCACATGGAACAATGATTGTCTTGTCTTATTGTCTTGGCCTCTGCATTGTCCCATGTGAACTCCGCTTTATGGTGGAAACCCAAGTGAAGACAACAGTGACTCTCAAACTGAAGGAAGTGTTCACACGAGTCGTTTTTATTTGTAATGCCGTCTGCCAAATTATAAATCCCATTGAAATTGTAAATGATATATTTAATAGTTATAAATCTTATAAATTCAAAATACTCTCTTATAATGTTGCAGGCTTAGGTAACAAGCATACATTTATAGATTTTTATACATTTGTGAATCAATTTGAATTTGTTTTTCTTTATGAAACTTTTTTAACAGAAAATAATTTTATTAATTACGAAAGCAAGTTTAGTAACTATGAATTTAGGTGGTTGCCAGCTATAAAAACTCATTCTAGGGGAAGAGCCAGTGGAGGGTGTTTTCTTTGTTTCAAAAAAAGTATTAAGGGTATTGTTGGCGAATTTGGAGAATTTGAAGGCGTGCCATATTTAGATCTTAAGCTAAGTAATGAAAATTATCGAATCGTCCCATCATACATCAATTGCAACCAATGGAACAACGATTTTGAAAAGCTGGAAGGATTAATGATGCAAGGAAAATCTTCTAATATGTTGGTGGTGGGCGACATGAATGCGAGAATCGGAAACGAAGCTGGAATTGAAAACAGATTAAGAGGAGTTTTGCGAAGATCCAAAGATACAGTGTGTAATGCAAGGGGCGTTAAACTAATAGATTTTTGTAACACTTATGGTTTAAGAATTCAAAATGGAACAAGTTTGTCTGATGTGGAGGGTGAACTTACTTTTGTTGGCAACCAAGGCAGCTCCATTATTGATTATAGTCGCGTTGGAAGCGAATGGAATGATCTCATCGTTGATTTTGAAGTTAGAAATGTCCCGTTTTCAGATCACTTCCCTATAACGGTGACATTTGCACTTACGTCGATGGAAACTGACAATACAAAAACTTTAAGTCCCTTACCTAAACTTAAATGGAAGCAGTCGAAAGCGGTAAAATATCAAGCTGAGCTTAACGAAGCTTTCCAAATGAGTCAACAATGCTCTCTTAGTCAGCTTGCAGAAATTATTAAAGCATCGTACCCCGCCACCTGTAACGGAAGGAACGTTCGAGATAACGGTATTGCCCCTTGGTTTGATCGAGAGTGTACAAAAGCCAGGGAGGTATCGTTTGGTTGGTTGAAAGCATTTAGGAAATCAAGTGACGGTTATTTCAAAAAACAGTATTTGAAGGCGAATATAGAATATAAGGCAATTTGCACTCAAAAAAAGGTAGAATTCTATGAAGCCGAATCTAGGCGGCTAGCGACCTGTAAAAACTCAAACTATTTTTGGAACCTAGTAAAGAGTCTGAACGGCAAAAGTTTGACTATCCACTGTAATATATCCACTACGCATCTTGCATCACACTTCAAAAATTTGTTGAATCCATCTCTGGAAAGAGTCAATTTTCAGTATGCTCCTGACTTTATAAATGATGTTTTGGATGCTAACATACAGCAGCAAGAGGTGGTTCAAGCGGCGATGAGGCTAAAGGATGGCAAGGCGGCAGGGTCTAATGAAATTCCAGTGGAGTTTTACAAGTACGGCACAGCGGAGTTGATCAACAAGTTAACATAAGTTTACAACAAGGTACTGGATACTGGTGACATACCTCAAGAATTCAAGGAATCTTTAATATATCCAATCCATAAAAAAGGGAACTCGGCGGTACTGTCAAATTATAGGGGCATATCCTTCCTTAATGCTTCGTACAAAATTTTCACCCTAATTCTGCAAAGACGACTTAATAAATGGATCGATGATAATAAACTTTTAAAGGAGTTCCAGCAGGTTTTAGATAAGGCTATTCAACGATTGACCATATCTTCGTCCTGAAAAGTATTGCTGAATCATTTCTGACCAGAAAGAAGAAATTGTACTCGTTTTTCGTAGACTTTAAGTCAGCATTCGATACTGTGGATAGACAAGCTCTTATCTACAAACTCTATGGTATCGGTATGTCACGGAAGTTTGGAAGAGTCTTACAAAACCTTTACTTTGATACAAAGGCGGCCGTATGGAATGGTGATGAGTTGTCTGGTTGGTTTAGAACAGAAGCAGGAGTAAGACAAGGTTGTACAATGAGTCCAAGCCTGTTTGCGCTATTTATTGAAGACCTTATAGACTTTCTACCTTGTGGCATCGAATACGCTGGACATATAATAAAGGCATTGCTTTTCGCAGGTGACATTGTTCTTCTGGCATCAACACCTGAATCTTTACAGCTCATGATTAACCGGCTCTGTAATTACTGTAAACTCTGGAACTTGATCGTGAATTTGGAAAAGTCAAAAGTTATGATTTTCAAGAACGGAGGAGGTAGAAATGCTGCAAATGAAAAAATGGTTATACGATGGTAATGTAATCGAGATTGTTAACGAGTTTAAATACCTGGGAGTATACCTTACAAGAAATTTAATTATGGAAAGGCATTTGAAAGAGAAGCTAATAAAAGCAAAAAGTGCAATCAATGCATCGTGGAATAGATGCTTTTATAATAAATGTATTGCGCACAGCAGCAAATTCAGAATATTTGAAGCAGTTTCAGAATCAATTTTATTTTATGCAGTGCAAGTCTGGGGAGCAAAACAAAATGAAACGGTGGAAAAGCTGCTGCGCTACTATATTAAGGGAATCTTTCGACTGCCTCTAATACGCCAAACTATTTGATTATGTTGGAAACGGGTTTATCACCGCTCTTTATCAGAACGCTTAAAATGCAAATTGATTACGTCCTAAAAATAATGGAGATGGATAATCACCGGCTCCCAAAGATAGTGGCTCTTCAAATTATACTCTCAAAAACGAGTTGGTATGCTGACTGGTTGGAACTAGCGAGAGACTGTGAGATGGTGCTAGATTTGCAAGATTTTAACTACGTCGATTGGAAAAGAGTGCTTTACTAGCTTATTTCTTCAGTTGACACAAAATGCAGGGAGGGATTTATAAGCAACGCCGCAGAATCACTACATAGAGCATTATATTCGCAGTTAAATCATAATTTGATAGAGAAGAACTATTTTCGAGATGAGAACAGTGTCGACGAAATATCGATGATGGTTAAGCTTCGTGGAGAACTTGTTCAGTTGAACTTTATCCCACATAGAGAGGATCTACCAATTCTTTGCTCACTGTGCAATTTAAACGAAAGAGAAGATACGTTCCACTTTTTGGGAAAATGCCCGATCTTAAGAGAAATCAGAAGGAACACCTTTGGCAGCGATTTTCTTACGGAAAATCAAGTTATTTCACTGCTCAATGACATGGAAGTAAAAAAATTATACCAATACTGCAAACTGGCCTTACCCTATAGGGAGCGAATCATAAGTGAGAGTTTTTGAGTTAGATTATTGTGTTTCTTTTGTGTTAAGGTTGAATAGTAGTAATTATATTATTAGTGTTAATGAAAGTTCTTTTCTAAGAATTTAATTATGTTTTGTCAACTAGGCAGACGGCAAAAAAGCCATGCTTTACGATTTTTTGTAAACTTTGTAATGAATGTAAAACATTTTAAATCAAATAATAAAATCTTTAAATCTAAAATCTAAATCTAAATCTATTAATGAATACAAAAAAAAAAAAACAAAATATACCAAACAAGTTAGTTAGTCTTTGAAACAACTGAACACAATTTAACAAAAGATCATAGTTTGGTGACAACAATATTTCCATTAGATGTTCATCAGTTGGCCTTGATGTTTATCATTAGAAATGTGTGATTCCTATAAGCACCTTGTTTTAAGTGTAAGCAAATATAAAATGACAAGCTGTATATTTTTATGTTGATGCTAAAATAAAAGTTAGAAAGATCAATGCACTTTATTGTAATGAGAAGAACACTCATGCCAAAATAAAACCATCAAACAAAAATTAAATGTTGTTCAGATACAAATTCTTTACGTTCTTTGACATATTTGCTTTTGTCGGATACTGCATTATTTTGTTTTTGAAAGGCGTTTTTAAGTTGTTATTCGTAACCTCCAATCCAGGGAATATAAAAGTAAATGGGGAGGTTGGATTCACCTTTCAAAACTTTGAAGCAAACCGAAACCTCTTATTTTGAACATTATCTGCAAGCTTACATAATTTCACTTTCATGGTCTGATTGTCTAGGAACAGCATTTTCTTATATGGTTTACAACTGTTTATTAAGCTAGAAAAAGGATTTTTCATACCTAGTGGATTCTAGCATTGTATCTTTATTTTTAGTTTTTGGTTTTAAACGGTGTTCTTCAAGGAAGCCACAACGGATAGTATTATTTATCCAGCCTCATCTTGGAATATTGCAGGTTTAGATAGAGCCTTAGCTATGTAGCTATGTATGATGTAGCAATTAATAAAACTGAACGTATTCAAAAACAGATTCCATAATGTTGAAATTTGAAAAACAGATTCCTGTTGCTTGCTCCATGACATCATCCAAGAGACCCAAAATAATTTTCACTTATCGAAAAGGGTTGGATTGCTAAAACAACTTGAGCATAATACTGTCTGTGTTTTAAGGACTTACTTTGAGTTCCATGAAAATACATGGTGCGGTAGACACTCAAGAGGCTTTTTTCGTAACTTTTAATCCAAAGACAAATCAACCTACCGTCTGGGGCATAGCTATGAAATCAACAAAAGACATCCAGCTTTCAGCTGTGGCCCTCTTTGGTCTTGAATCTTTTCCTCTACTGTTTTTTACAGATTGTTTTTCGTTCTCCAAATCCGTCGATCACCCTGTGGATCCCATTTATTACTTTCCAGGCTTCACAGGCATGGAAGTACATGGGTTTTAGAAGAAGGATCTTAACTTATTGCGTTAGAAGGTTTTATTTTTAACTTCAAACTGGGAATAGAGTATAGAAAGAAGCCCAAGTTTCATTTACTTGCTAGGTCCATGCCACAAATAGATAATCTCGAATCGGCTGGTCTTTGCCATCGACTTAACTGTGGGGAGATTTAAAATATGTTTTGTGGGGTGCAATCAAATCCAATAAAAACGATTCGCGTACAGTGCTTGGCGCCTAGGTTCTAATGAGACAAAAAGAAGGCTTAAAACTCCTGCTTAGATGGGAAAGGCGATTATCCAACAAAAAAATCTTATCGAAAATAATAAGCTTCGTTTGACGAGCTCTGGAGTCGCCCCAAACTACTTTTTTGTTAAGCATTAAAACCAAGTGCTTAAAGCTAGATGATTTCAAAACTTGGTGGTTCCATGATTACTAATTATATTACCATCTTCTAAACTTGGCTTACTTTACCACAACGTCCTAGTGTTCTTGATACGAATCCTAAAAAGAACTATGTGAACATGTCGGTCAAAAATACATGAATTTGATAAAGAAAGAAGTTTATTATGGTGGTTCTTGAATCTTTTCCTTCTTCGTCAGCAAAGACAATTAAATTTCAATAAAAAACAGAAAAAATCCCATTAAAAGGCCACGAAACTATACCGGTTTTACATAAATCAAGACTTCTGGCCCAATAAGCATCAAATCTTGTGGCTTAAAGGTTCTAAGTTCTCATTAGAACTGACAAAAATAACATCTAGAAAACATTTAATTTTTAATTTTAATTTTTTTTTGTAACGTTTTTCCTTGTTCTGGTTTTTAATGGGTCCCTAAATATGAACTGAATTCAAAAATCAATTTGAATCCAGATATTGTGAATGTTTTTTTTTTTTTTGTTTAATCGAGCTTTTAGACATTTTATTCAGCTGGGATCAATGAGGTCTTGGAATCCTTTGTAATGAGTTGCAGAAGATAGGCTGGACGGTCCTTTCCTTGTGTCCCATTGTGGAAGAGTCTAAGGGAAATAATTGTGAATGAGCAAATTACGAACCAAAACATATTTTTCTAAACATACTCAGAGACTTCAGTGAGAGGTGTCCATGTAGTGAAGTCAGCATTGGGCATCCACTTCCTGTTCATTGGAGTGTCCAATGTCACAGGCAATATAGACAGCACCAGCGAATCAGCAGGCAGTCTTGAGTCCATAACCAATCATGCCGGGTGTTCCCCTGAGAGCTGGCTTAGCTCCAGTCAGAACACTCCACCACCCTTCAAATGATGTTCAGCAACGGCAGCAGAAATAATCGATGTCCAGACAATCTGACGCCACATCAAATCGGAATTTTTAGCAAGATCTTAAAGCAAAGAACCCACTTAAAAAAGGATTAGGTTAATAAATTTAAATGTAGGAACCTTTCCTAGCATTGTCACCAGCCCATCCTCCAGCAACACAAATGATGGCGTCTAATTTTTCACCACTCAGGGCATCGCTGACTTTTTTGATCACTTCTTTCTCCTGGTCATCCCAAGATCCATCACGTGGCATTACAATACTCACATCGGCATTTTCATTCTCGCTTAAATCGATGCTTCCAACCTTATGATCCTTTTGATCTTAAAGTGAAACTAAAATTCTTCATACAAAAGCTTACATAGTTGTTGGTCTTGAAATGTGAAACGCAAGCTGCACCGAGCGCTCCTCGACCTCCATAAACTATAACTCGATTAACAGACATTATGTGATGTAATAAAAGAAAGAGAAACTAGCTACATACTTGCAAACTTAACTCTGACTTGAAAGATTAAGATTGTTATCGAACGTGTGTGCTTCGTTCGTTCAAGTTAAATGGAATCTCAATTAACTATTTTTCAATTATTAATAAATTAAAAGAAGTTAAACCAAACAATGTTAAACCAAAAACTAGAAAACAATTGGAAAATAGACACGAATAATGAACATTTACACCACGAGCGGCGTTCTCAAATGAACGTTAAATTGATTATTTTTTTGTAAAAAAAAAATGATTAAACAATACAGTCATACTTAAACTCTTGCGCACGATTTTTTTTTATTTATAAATCTATTTACTTAATTTCTTTGTGTAAGATATCTTTTGTTAAAATTATGTTTTCACAAATTAAATGATAAACGTCAAACTCCATGGGACTTAACTGCGTTTACATGCGACAGTGCTACGTTCTTTATAACAGTTTATCAACGTTACGTTACGTACCATTACGTTTTAATTGTTTATAGAAGCTTTGAATTTATTTACATTTTGTTTATTATTAGCTAAACTACTTGTTCCTAAATTCTAAAATTCGTTCCTAAATTTACTCGGGTTGCCCCCAATCGATTGATACCAAAAAAAGCCATTTTTGTGACTATGTGCTGCTAAGTATACGCCAAATTTAAATTGTTAATAACTTTTAAACTAATTGTTCCTAAATTCTAAAAATGGTTTCCTAAATTTTCCTAAATCATTCCCAATTATAGAACGAAAAAAATTAAAAATCGGTGATATAGTGATGCTAAGTATATGGCGGTCATTTTCATTGTATTTGGGCCTATCAACAAGTTCACAATTTCAAAGTGGCAGCACTGAAACGGTTATTTTATCTTATGCACAAACCAGTGCCCAACAGAGAAAATAACGGGTGATTTTTTAGCTGGTTTGGTTTTGGCAACACTGGTATTGACAGCTGACGTGTGTTTAGTACCTTGTATCACTGTCAAACAGCTTCAGTTTGGTTTGCAATTTAACCATGGATCGTCTTACAAATGAACAACGCTTGCAAATTATTGAATTTTACTATCAAAATTCGTGCTCGGTTCGAAATGTTCATCGAAATGTTTTTATCGAAAAATTGTGTTCATCGATTGCCGCATTTGGAGTGAAGATCAGCCAGAAGCATTGCAACGGCTACCAATGCATTCCGAAAAAGCCACTGTTTGGTGCGGTTTATGGGCCGGCGGCATTATTGGGTCATATTTCTTCAAAGATGATGCGAATCGCAGCGTTACTGTCAATGGTGAACGCTACCGAGCGATGATAACAAACTTTTTTTTGCCCGAAATGGAAGTTCTTGACTTGCATGATATGTGGTTTCAACAAGACGGTGCCACATGCCACACAGCACGCGAAACAATGGCGCAATTGCGAGGCGAGTTTGGTGAACAGTTAATTTCACGTTTCGGGCCGGTCAATTGGCCGCCTAGATCGTGCGATTTGACACCATTAGACTATTTTTTGTGGGGGTATGTCAAGGCTAATGTCTATAGGGACAAGCCCGCTTCGATTGACGCACTGGAAGCCAACATCCATGCATTCATTCGTGAGATACCGGCCGATATGAGTGAAAGAGTATGCCAAAATTGGACTCAGCGGATGGGCTACCTGAGACGCAGCCGCGGTCAACATTTGCATGAAATTATCTTTAAACATTAAATTGCAAGGTTCAAACTATCGATTCAAATAAATGTTCATTTTTTCGAATTTTTTGTGTTTTTTTTTTTTTTAAAGTTCTAAACCTCTTAAAAAATCACCCGTTACTATCTAATGTCAACTAGCTGTCAAACATAAAATTCAGCCGAACGCCAACAAAAATGTTTCTTTAATTCAGCCTCAGTATTCAGCTAGCTTGTTTATGTCATTTCTCATGATATGTGACAGTGACTGTGATTTTGTGAAGCTAGATTTTGTTTTTCAGTTTCAGTTTATATTTAAAGATTTCGCTTGGTGGTTGGATTTGGACTCAACTTTTGATACTTCCAAACAAATTTGTATTGTTTTTGCCGCCGAAGAGACTACGGTGTTAAAAAAAAAACTGCTGTCAAACGAACAAAATAATTATTAGCAACGAAAAATAGTAGAATTTAGATAAACATTTGTGTGTTGCATTTGATTTGTTCACATATCTCTATTTAAATTATTTTAATATATTTTCATCGATTTCTCTTAAGTTTGATTGTTTTTGTTTTATAATAGTGAATAAAATTAAGTAAGAACTCAATGTTGTAGTCTGTAGCGTGTTTGGGAATTTTGTGTTATTATTTTGTTAGAAAAAAAAAAAAAAAAAAACAATCTAGTAAAAACCCAGAAACGATGGCTATGCCAAACGAAACGGGCGTCCGGGACTTTGTCCTATTGGATTCAGTGACGTTGGAGAAATTCATGGAAAACCTTCGAAAAAGGTAAGAGAAAATATTATTTATTTATTTTTATTTGTTACAAGCAAGAAGCAACACCATCATCATTATTAAATCGAGCAACGTCAACGTCACTATTGCCAAGTTTAGTAAAACGGCTATATATACGCACGGAGCAGCGAAACAGTCACAGGCATGGTGATCGGCGAGAGGTATACGCACCAAAGCATGTGTAAACTTCCTGTAATGCATACGAAAATGTGATTAACGCGATTAACTAGACTTTGTGCCTAATTGGGCAATAACTATAAGACTTCTCCGAGCCCGAAATCTCCTAAGATCAACGGCAGCAGCAGCTGTTGATATTTAGGTTTTCTGTGGAATTTGTAAAATCCCTCTTTTCAATACTTATTTGATGCAAAATTATCTAATCGTCATCTATGCTTCTCTATGAGCTTATTTTTAAGTGTTATATTTTTTTCTTACCTGGAATAAGGTTGGTAATTTATATTCGATATAAATGGGTGTGGTTTGGGTGATTTGATTTCCCTTTCGGCAAATGCAGTTTCAGTTTATTTATGATTGATGCTTACATTTGTTCTAAATGATAAGGATAACACGTTCCCTTTATTTGAGTGTGATAACCCATAACCACAAGAGTCATCATTATGAGTCATAATTTTAAGTGATGTTTGCATAGACATTTACAATAAGCTTTTAATAAACAAAGTAATGTCGTGCTAAGCAATCTGCTATTAGAATAATGTCATGATTCAGTAGAAGAAATGTAAAATGTTAATTAAAGATTAGTAAGGCATTCATAATCAATTTCATTCTCCACCACCAGCTGGATACAATCAGCAGCGATAAAAAATTTCCTGGAATGTTTAATTGGAATGTTCGAAAAGGAAGATGACAGTGAAAGTTATATTAAAAATTATAAATTGCAAATAGGTAACCTACCTACTTAATAAACTTAACAGTTAACTAAACTTAAAAATTCTTAAAATTCTTAACGTGGATTAAATATGTTACTCCCTCTCTCTGCTATTTTTTACGAAAGTTTTGAGTTTGCAAACTATGTAAGTACATTCTGTTCAAAATATACTAAAGAGAAAAGGCGTTTTAATTAGGTATATTTCATTATCCAGATCGCACCCGAAGTTTCCAGAGAACACGAGGGGTCTTTATCCTAAATTTTCACGATACTAGTGTTAAGGAAGGCTGTATAGGAAATTAAAGGAGACAGACTGTCTGCAAAGTAATAGAAGAGACATCATTCCACATTCGCTTAGTTGCGATGCAGTAATGCAAATAATTTCTTTTGGCCCTTTTTTACTTGCGATTATAGCTACTATAAGGCAAGTTATGCATTCGTATGAAAAAAAATCTAACAATCAAACATAACATTACGATGATGGAAGTCGAAAAAAGTGGGTCGGACAATTCTGTCTGTCTTTCTGTCCTTTTGTTTGTATAGTTACCTACAGTCTAAATCTAAACGGTTGAACCGATTTGCTTCAAACTTGTTAGGTGCACAGTATTAATATGACGTCCTACAGAAGGATTTTTGGAATTAGCATTCTAGCTCTAAAACTAACGGTAACTGCCATACAATTTTTAACTCAAAAACGTCTCCTACGATTTTGATAAAACTTTCTGAATTGTGTTTTTTATGTTAACTTTATGTTTTGGTTGGCATAGATTTTTCAGGAAAAGTCTCATAACGGTACCTCCCATAGAACTGTTTTTTTTTTTTTTTAAATCAGATTTTATCGCACACCACTTGAGTTTCGATGGAATTTTCAATATAGAAGACCTTTTCGAGACTTAATTTTTTCAAACAAATTTGTGTTAGTTTAAAAAAAAATAGGTAGTTAATTTTTTTTTTTAATTTTCGTTATTTCAAAAACGATTGTTTTTAATTTTATGTTTTTGATAAAAACTACAAAGTTCTAAAAGTTGGCACTACTCAAAAAAATTTGGAACGTTTTAATTAGTGATTTTTAAGTATTTTAAAATAATTTCATATGATTTTTACTTGCTCTATAGGGGAAGTATATTAGTTTCGTGCAGAAAACAAAATTCGAGATTTTATTTAATCATGACATTACAATGACAAAGAAGCCCAAAAAAGTGCTTTTTGCCATGCAGGCCTTCGGTCTGTCTGTGCGTCTGTGCGCTTTTTCGCGTCAAGCTACAGCCTGAACCACAATATAGCAGTTTAAAGAAAAACGATTGTCGAGGTTTATCTATTTCGTTTAAGCCCGCCTCAAACTGGTTCCTACTTTGCAAGTAACGGTTTTTTCATTTTGAATTTGGCAATTTTAATAATACTGGGGTTTCTTTTTATCTTAAATGGTCAGAACGTTTAAATGGTTTGTTTTCAAATTACCATACATAAGTTCATAACGGGTTGATTGAATTGACTTAAACTTTGTTTGGCATAATTTTTCGAAGTTTTCTATAGGATTTTTTTTAGTAAAATCTTTCTAAACGGTAGCTCCCATACAACGATCCGTTCAGTTTTAGACAACTTTTTTTCCTAAACAACGAGTTACTAGGTTTTGGCCAACATTTTTCCGTTTTTTTCTAAATTCAAAAGGGGCCTTTTATAGTTACAAATGATAATAACGGAAATGGGTTTTATTAAACTTTCCTTCTGACAACGACATTAACGAAATGGTTCAGACTTGCAAATAGACATAAGAACTTCTCAAACAAAGAATTTTAACTTATTTGCTTATTTTATATACAAAGAGTAGCTGTTATTGCTCAAAAAATTTGTTATCATCGTGCTATTGCAACCAGAGAGCAAGTACGTACGACCCAGTCTTGCATTTTTTTTTCCTATAAATTGTTTTCAAAATCTAAAGCCCCAAGATCACTGTCACATATTGGAGCAAGATCGTACGAGCCAGTCGTGCACTCTATTATTTTACTGATTATATGAAATTTGTTACTCCTTAAAAGCTGTAAAAGAATATTTATCGAAAATTTGAGAAGCCACAATAATGTAATTTTATTACATAGACAAAAATTACCTACCTTTTGTGCCCCAAAAATTAGAAAACCGTTGGTGGATTTTTGAGGATTTTGGTGCATATCTGGGCAACAGGTATATGAATAAAAAAAATTTCTCTGGACTTCCAGCTTCCGGAGAATCCTAGTGACTAATATTCCCAACCATTCCTGTGTGTTGAAGCTGTTCACGAATGCAGGGGGCTAACAATTCATCTTATAACAAATTAGTTGAACCAGGTATTGACCCCAAAATTGGCAAGTGGCTGCGTTCAGGAAGGTGTAAAGAAAACCGCTTACTCACAATATATTTCATTTGAAATAATTTTCTCCCATTCACAATGTGCTAAAATTATACATAAAAGTAAATATGCTTTCAGAAAGCAATAAATTCTGTTCAAAAACTAATTTCAAAGTTGTAATTTCTGTCTGTCACTGTCTAAATTAAAAAAATATAACTATTTGTAAGTTTTGAAGTGCCACCCGTGCATAAATCGCGCACAGAATAAAAACCAATTTCTGTTACATAAGAATGTGCCATTACTATCCAACTTTTTGTTACTTTTATTTTCGAAATATTGATCTAAACTTGTTTGTCAATTTAAAGACTTCTTACGTAATCTAATTCGTCCTTCTGCAAACATTATTATCGGAATCGCAAAGATAACAAAAAAAAAAATTAAGTTTGTGTATAAAATTAGAAAATTTCTACTTAAATGTTTATCTTATCAATGAATTTTCAAATTTAAATTGATATTTTTTTTTATTATTGTAGATAATTGAAATATATACCTAATAAATTGCGATTTGCGACCACTGCCCTTCGTGTCCATAATACCTAGTATATACATTTTTGTTAATTGTTCCAATTCTTTGACTTGAAATCATTGTAGCCTAAACCAATTGAAAATAATTATTGATGGTTCGCAATATTGTCTGCACTTGGATTGAAATGTAAACATCAATATTTTATATAAACTTATTGCATTTTGAATGTTTTTTAACAATTGCATGCGAAGTAAGCACTGTTTCAAGTCATTAAAAATACTTTTGCCACTTCGTTTACATTCTGTTGGGACAGAAATCTTCTTTGTTTTCCTCGCAGTTGCTACAACAAACAGACAATATATTGTGTATTACACTCTTCAAGGAGCTCTGGATATGAGGGGTGTATTTTATTACATGTAGGTACATATACATAGTACGTGGAGTTTTGTGTAGATAAAATGTTCGCAATATGCCAGATGCCATTACATTTTGAGCCGGCCGGCGAGCACAAATGCATTGAAAAAACCAATACCTTTCTCGTAGAAAGCCAATTTACCATTTTTCACATTTTGATGACAGATTACTCATTGGATACGTTTATTAATCCGATGATGATTTTTCGAATTTCTTCCAATTGGAAGTTTTTTCGGACGAGGAAATATTCCGATTTCCAGGAGTTTTTCCAAGAAAAGTTATACCATTGCTTATTCTAACTCACAACCTAGAGTGTGGCCGGTTCAAAACATCGAAGTGTATAAATTTTGCCACAGGGCATTCCAAGTGAGCACTCCTATATTTCCAGTAAGCAATCTACAGAGGGATCTTTTTTGGAACTCTTAAGGATCTTCTATATCTGAAGTCTATTAAGAACAAACTAGCGAAAGAGAATTTTCTCTTCTAATTTTGCGAAAAATAATTTAAAAATGCAAATTTAAGGCCACAGTGTGGTGTGTGCTGGAAGCTTGCTGATTAAAATCATCCCGGTCTAATACATATTCATACATTCGTTTGCAGATGATAATTAATTGTTAACAAGACCGGCGAACTTCACACCGCCTTATTTTAATACATATTTTCAAAAATACTGAATTTTTGATTTTAATGTTTATAAAGTCTCAGCTAAACAAGAGGGAACAATAGCGAGCTAGGGAAATCTAACACTTCTAGTAATGAGTTGAATTATCAAAAATTATATTTGTTGACGCAATTGATGTATACCGAAAATGACTAACCTATCTAACAGAAAAGTGCCGTTAATTAAACACTACGTCGTTTGGAGTTTAATGCGTCAAAAACTAAATGCTGTCATTTTTTGAAAAGCTTAACATTACCCCTTTTGCCATTAAATGGTTCTTGCATCGAAGAAGTCAAAAAGCTTTCAGTACTCGGTATGTGTATCAGTGACAATGACAACCTTCGTTACTGGCTGCGCACAATGGTGTAGCAGTAGCAGTAGCACGCAGCAATGTCAAAGTTAAATGTATGTAAATCGTATTGCACGGCTACAATGTGAAATAGCAGATGCAGCAGAGAGAGTCGCTGAACTACAAGTCGACTCGACTTGAACTTCACGACCTGCTGCGCTGCAAAACAACAACAAACCAAAAGGCAGATATGATTTTTGTTTGATTGATTTTTTTATGCTGCTTTGTGAGCTACTTTTTTGGCATTTACTTTTGACATTGCTGCGTGCTACTGCTAATGCTACACCATTGTGCGCAGCCAGTTAAGAATGCCGAGAGTGCTGCAAACTGTTTTGGCTTCCTTTATAGATGCAAGAATTTCTTCACCCCTTCTGATTTGGATACAATTTACAAATCGTTCAGTCGTACAACACGAATGTTGTCTGGTACAACTGGGACGAAACATTAAAAGGGGCTATCCGAAAGCCATGAGCGTGTGTGCGATATAAAAAGACCAATTTAATGATACAAAAATGAGATAAAACCTGAAATTGATTTGCTTATCAAAATTTTTATAACTTTAAATATGTATCATAAACAAACGATTTCGTGGTCAACAACACTTGGTTTGTTCCCTAGTCACCCACCTTGCCAAAACATTTAAGGTGCTTTGCAATCCAATATTGTTTAGCAAATTTATTTTCTATAGGCTAAAAGTTTACATTACAATGGCTGACAACTTTGGAGATTTGTGACAAAATGCACTAAAAATGCATTTCTGTAAATTACTTTATCTACCGAATTTTGACCAAACTTGACAGAAACCTTTGTTAGACATCCTCAGAAGATCCTATCATAAGATTTATTTTTAATTTGACATAATGCACTAAAAATTGCATTTGTGGCAAACCGATTTTTGAAATTTTCTTTTATACCAACTTTCTCCTGACAATAACAAAAACACAAAAAAAAGAAGTAATTTGGCGGAGTCGTTCGGAAGTTATGCGGGAACATACATTTTTGCGATTCATTTTTATTCTATAGATTAATAGGATCGTTGTATTTCGAAAACTAAAATTAGATTTTAATTTAAAAAAAAAATTCTAGTTTGAAAAATAATTTTTGAAAAACTATTCACTAATACAAATTTATTTAAAATGAAAATTAAAGAAGAGATTTCTGGATTACCAAAAACGTATCATAGCATTGTTTTTTAATGTTGTTTTTTAATACCTACTTTATTTTCTGTTTTAAGTTTTTTTTTTTTTTGAAAATTGCCCCCGTGGGGAATTCGACCCCCTCTCATCCGATATTTTCTTGTCTTAACCCCACCAACTCACTTTAGCTTTTTGGTTTGGTGCACCTTATACCGGTCATCCTCTAGATATTCCTTCTTTTTTGATATTTTACCAGTATCAGAACCGAACGAAATTTTCCAGGATTTTCCTATACTATGTCAATCCTTCACGGTCAAAATTGAACCGTATGTCCTCGAGTTATAAGCAAACACACGTACGACACTCTCTTTTATATACCTATATGTATATGTAGATTATTACTACAGTTCTTGATTTGTGTGCCACGGAGTGAAAACTTTCAATAATAAATAAAATATGCAAGACATAATCCAATAACTGATTCTTTTATTGCTTTTAATGAATTCGATCATGTCATTGATTTTAATAAAAATAGAAATGAAATTAAGAAGGATATTTTGAATTTAATACATTATATAAATTAAGTTTAAGTATTAAAATATTGTAATTATTTAATTTTACATTGTTGTCATTATAAATTTATGTAACTTAATTGACGAAATAAATAAATAAATAAATTATTACATTACCGCTGAATCCGAACGGCTAACAGAGAAGCACTTTCCATGACATTAATTACTCTTGGAAGATTTGTCACTTCTTCGCAAGAGGCAGTACTCCGGAAAAGAACTTAGGTGGAGTCAGGGATCGAACCCAGAATCTTCGGCGTGGCAGTCCGACACACTAACCACTACGCCACGGGCGGGGTACTACGAAAACTTTTATTACCGATGAAATCTTTGCGGAAAATCTTCTGATTGACACAAAACCTTGTTAAAATAAAGTGCACGACTGAGTCGTACGAACTTGCTCTAATGTGTTAAAATGGGGCTTGAGATTTTGGGAAAAAAGCGTTGAAAAAATCATAAGAAATTTTATTAATCACTTAATCAATAGTTAAATCGTTTTTTGGAGAAAATTAAGTAAGCCATCAGATTTCTTTTCGTTGGACCAGTTTATTGAAAAAACGGTTTTTATTCAAAACTTTTCGAAAACATATTCCAATTTTTTTTTGAGTATGCCAATATCTAGCAGTTTAAAGTTCTTATCAGACATTTTTTTTTTTAATTTTGAACAAACCGTTTTTGAACAAATCAAAAATTAAAAACAAAATTTACCTATTTTTAAAAAACTGAAAAAAAGTTTTTTTTTTATAAAAATTAAAGAATTAAAATTATTTTGTTTATAAAAAAAGCTTTAAAAAAAATTTTCATCGAAATCCGTTGAGTGGTTTACGAGAAAATCTGTTATGAAAAAACTGGTCTAATGGGAGGTACCGTTACGAGACTTTTCTTGAAAAATGTATTCCAACCAAAACATAAAGTTTACTCAAAAATCACCATTTGAAAGTTTTATCGAAATCGTAGGAGCCGTTTTTGAGATAAATGAGTTTTTCACAAAAAAATATATGGCATGTATTGTTTATTTTGGTAGAATGCTAATTCCAAAAATCCCTCTGTAGGACATCATAATAATACTATGTACCTAGTTTGAAGCGAATTCTTCCAGCCGTTTAGACAGATAGAATAGTCGGACCTACTTTTTGAGGCTTCTCTATCATCGTAATGTTATGTTTGATTGCCCAAAACAATTTTTTTACGAATGCATATCTTGCCTTATAGTTCCTATAATGGCAAGTAAAAAAATAATTATTGTTACATTTATATTAAATAAATCAACTTCTTTTTACAACTACACAGTATAATATAAAGTTTAATTGATAAGTAACATGTCCGCCAAATCTATACATCTATACACATTAATAAAAATAAAGTGTCTGATAGTTATTTCAAAATATCAGCTTTTTATTTTTACTAAATGCATAATATGAAAGAATTATTATTTTAATGAGTTTTGAAGGAACGAAGTTCGCGGGTCAGCTGGTATAACAAGAAAAAGTATTTAAACACAACGCACATATGTCAAGATTTCAGCTTTTAACATATTTTAATAATTTGTATACCTATCAAAACAAATAATATTAGCAACAAAAATGTACGGTTACATTTAAATGAACATAAGGTTTTTTATTTTCCCTGAATATCCTTGACGTCTTTTTATTAAACTGCAAATATCTAGAATTAAGCTTTATAGAAAGCTATGTATATAGCCTATAGGCTACGAAGAAACCTGCATTTTTAGTTGTTGGTTACTAATGATTATGACTGAAATCGGTTTTAACGGTTTTATTAAACTGGGCGTAAGTGGACAACGACATCAACTTACAATTACATATCAATTGACATAATTTTTATAATAC
The DNA here is from genome assembly GCA_916050605.2 of Platycheirus albimanus. NCBI lineage: Eukaryota > Metazoa > Arthropoda > Insecta > Diptera > Syrphidae > Platycheirus > Platycheirus albimanus. The sequence continues at coordinate 39,232,757 of OU696698.1, forward strand.
TCAAAAGATGGCATTTACATTGTAAATATTAGAGGTTTCTTCAGTAATATTATTCCAATTTTAGGCAACATTCTTTAGTTTATATCAAATTTTTCAAAAGTGATAATATGATCATTTTTGTGGGTATTTTTTTTTGACTATTCCATTGATAACTGCCTTTCTTAAGTTTTTGGATAAAAATACAAGTAACGTAAACGAAAATTTAAAGTCTATTTCTCGTCTCTGTAGACACTGTGAGGTTTTACCTTTAATAAAGTTAATTTATCCATTAACCTATTTGTATTAACTAGGTACTCAGTTTTTTTCTTTTTCTTTTTCTATTTTCTATTTTCTATTTACTTATTAAAGTTAGCTCTTATTCTTAAATTTGTACATTACTTTTACTCACTATTAATAAGATATTGTATCTTAAGGTGTATAGCATATCAGATATAAATAAATAAACTAAACTAAACTAAAGTGGGGGCTGGAGGTAAACCCTCACAAAACACAACTAGTTCTCTTCACAAGGAAATATAAAATTCCACAACTAATTGCTCCGTCCATTAACGGTACTCTTCGAATTTTTTCAAACGAAGCTAAATATCTAGGCCTCGTTCTAGATAAAAAACTTAACTGGAAATCCAATATTCAGGAAAGAGTAAAAAAGGCCACGGTGGCTCTCTTTTCCTGCAAAAAAAGCTATAGAGAACAGATGGGGCCTATCCCCACATACTACCCGATACTTATAGGGTAACATTATGGTGGACTGCTTGAGATAAAGTTACCTACCGTGACAATATAAACAAATTCCAAAGATTACCGTGTCTATGTGTCACTGGAGCACTCCGCACGACACCTTCAGCTGCCTTAGACATTCTTCTTAATCTTACACTCCTCTTACGTCTCAGAGCCACCTCTCAATGAACCAACAAATCAATTGGACATACTATTATTCTAGATTCATTCAGATCAATTCCAAGTCACTCCGACTACACCATACCCCAACTATGTTTTGAAAACAATTTCCAAGTTTACATTCTATCAAGATCTGATTGAGACTTGGGAAAATTCTCGAGCGATGATTTGATTCATTTCTATACTGATGGCTCAAAAACCGAAGATGGGGTGGGAGGCGGTGGTGTGTACTCAAAACGACTAGATCTTAGGCTCTCTTTCCGACTCCCTAACCATTGCAGTGTGTTCCAGGCGGAACTTCTGGCGATAAAAGAGGCCCTATCTATCTTGACTTATACAAAACGTGATATCCACGTCGAATATCCGTCTCTTCTCAGAAAGCCAGGCAGCACTTAAATCACTCAGAGCGATTTCCACAAACTCAACAACTGCTCGCAACTGTCGCTCTTCTCTCGTGGAGATGGCTGAACAGTTTAACATTCACCTTTTATGGGTGCCGGGTCATTCCAGGAAACTGCAAGGCCGATGGCTTGCCAGAAATGGAACTACTGCACCAATCTCACCTTACAGGATGAACATTGGTATTCCCATCGCTACATATAAACTCACCCTAAAACAGGACGCCATGAACAAAACAAATCTAACATGGATAAACTTAACCATTTGTCTGGCGACTAAACAGATCTGCCCAAAACTGGATCCAAAACGCACCAAGTGACAGATCTCACCTTAGCTCCTTAATTGGTGTCTGTCTTATAAGTAGACATGCTACCAGACTAGGCATTGACGAGGAGGAAGAGGAAACTATAACTCACCTGCTTTGTTCATGTCCTGCTCTGTCGCAAAGACAAAATCTACACTTAGGTGGTCTAAATCACACAGACATCCAATGTCTCTATCGCTTTATTAAACGTTCTAAATGGTTTCCAAAGAAGTGAGGTAGTGTCTCATCTTTATATGTGGTATCACAATGGACCTAGTATTTGGTCTTAGTGTGTCAGTCATTGACTGACAGCCACCTTAACCTAACCTAACCTAATATTATCGGAAGTATGTGCGTACATCAATTTTTAATATGTTTTGGCTGACTGGCGGACGTTGTTCCATGGTATGGCTGACTGACTGTAAAAAGCGTCGTATATGGAAAGTTTTCGGGGCAGGGAAACTGGTCCCGAAGACAAAAATCCCGAATTTGAGTCTCCATATACGAATGAATTGAAATATTTCGATTTGATAAATAAATAAAATGCACGACTGGGTCGCACGAACTTGATCTAATGAGTGGTGGTTTAGGGGCTTGAGATTTTGATAAAAATATATTTTTCAAAATTCTTAAATAAATACTTTAACTAATTTGAGCTGAAAAAAAAGTACGCCATTTTATTTCTTGGATAAATTTGAATTTATGAGAATAAATTTATAAAAATCTGTGGAGCGGTTTTTGAGAAAAAAAGTTTTTTTTGAAAAACTTTTTGAAAATTTTAAAAAAAAAAATCAAAAACGCCATTTTATAGGTATTCAGCAAATACATTTATTTAAAATTTATAGAAACAAATTTTATTAGCAGTTTTCAAAATATGAATTTTTTAATTTTTTTTTTAAAAAAATGCTTTTAAAAATACAAAAAAATATTTTTCGAAAATATTGGTATGCAATACAAATTGAGCTACCTACAGCTATATGTGTGTGAAATTTCGAAAGAATCGGTTGAGTCGTTTTCGAGTTAGTCGAAAGCAAAAAAAACGGTCCTATGGAAAGTACCGTTCTTAGCCATTTTTTAAAACTTTTTTTTCAGCCATATGATTGGTCGTACCTAAAAAGTAACACTGATTTTTTTAAATCGAAATCGTTAGAGCCGTTTTTGAGAAAAATAAGCTTTAACGTAACGGTTATATGGCAGGTACCGTTATTTTTTGAGCTAAAAAAAAATTTCAATTTCCCCTCTGTACAATACCTAAAAAAGTCTATATACCAAGTTTGAAGCAATTCGGCCCACCCGTTTGGGCTGTAGGTATCTATACATACATACAGACAGACAGACAGACAGACAGACATACAGACGGACAGAATTCTTAGACCATCTTTTTTCGTCTTCGCTATCATCGTAATGTCATGTTTGATTGTTATCTCAAAACTTTTTTTTTCGACGAATGCATAACTTGCCTTATAGTACCTATAATCGCAAGTAAAAATCTGGAGCTTAAGATTTTGTTGTTGCTTTCCTAAAAATCTTAAATCTAGTACGATTACTTTTCGATGCCGTGACATTTGGCCAAGCGGACTTATGTTAGCGTTAAAGGCGAGCTAAGGATTGGATTTCTTTCAATTGCTTAGCAATCTATTTTTACAGTTATGACAGCAAAAACCATGAAACTAAAAACTTTCCACAAAGTACCATGGCCAATTTTGTATGGAGTCTGGGCCCAATTTTCAACATTGCTCAACAGTGATGAAACTTATGTCCTATGAAAGCTTATGAAGAGTACTTTATTTCGATTGAATTTTTGAACAACATTTCATTATATGGCAGCTAAATTGAAATCGAGCGCGAAAATGGTGTTTTGGCTCATTTTATAAAAAGTTTTTTACCTTTTCTGAAAGCCAGAAATCCCGCAAAGGCCGCAATAAATTGTGAAAGTCATTTAACAACAAAATTTAATCAAAATCGTTGGAGTCATTTCTGAGGAAAACCAAAAAACCGTTACTTGAATGGCTCGAGCTTTAACGAAATAAAAAAAAATCTCAAAAACCATTACTTTTTAAGCTTCTTCATATTAAGTTCAAATATACCGACAGACGGTATGACTAACACCACTTTTTTGGGGTTCTACATTACCGTCATTTCAGGTTTGATTACAATCTTGTTTTTTTTTCTCCCCCGAACTGATACTCTTGTCCTATAAAGCAAATCAAAACAAAAATATAGTAAAACCATAAGAAACACCAAGTCCGAAACGAATGATTATTCTAAAACTGAAAGATGATTTTTTTAGAAACAATAAATTGAAACGTTTCTGAAGATACAATTTAGACGTTCCGTGCTTTGATATCTTTATTTTTGAATTTCTTTTATATATGCTAAAATGTGTAGACAACTGGAATAATCGTTGCTACCTTAATAATCCACCGACATGCGGTTTCCGCACACGTAAAAAGCGTTTCCTCTTTTATTTAATGTAATTAATATGTTGCTATTACAAGATACACTTGTTGTTCAAATGCCTATCCCAAATTGAGCTCTAGACAGCTCTAGACAGCTCCAGTAAAGTTTATATAACTGGACAATTTAAAGGTAAATGTCTGCGACACATCATTTGTTTGCCTTCCACAATTTATTCTCAAAGTGAAGTGTGAATTATTTAATTGTTACATTTGCTTTTCAGGGACAAAGTAGCTATGCGTAATCACGAAACTTAGTTGGCTACTAAGAAAATAAAAGGAACCATAAATAAATAGGCCACTCCAATTATTTTGAAAGACATAGCTACATTTTTGTCACTTTCATAAGAACATCATTAATTATTATTTTACGAGTATGTGTGAAAATTAGCTGGTGAACGTTGAAATTTACAATGTTACATCAGATTTTTTTTTAAATTTTTTATTAAATGTCTTGGTGCATAGTTTTCACATTTTTTTAGGAACCCAAAGAATACAATTAACATGAGAAATGAATCGACTTTTCGTTATTAATCATAGAACGAAACTAATACAACTAAACAATCAGTACGAAGTAACAGAGTCATTCTGATACTACGATTATTTTTCTTTTTGAAACAGAAACATGCATGTCCTTAAGCATCCTGATACTACGAATTTTGTTCTTATAGAAATAGGAACAGGAATATGCATGGCCTTAGATGGAGACGTCTTGCAATAAAACATTTCAACATATCCTCTAACAATAAAATATTGTTACAGATACATCTCACTTTAGTAGTTCAAATAAATGATTTGACAGAACGTATACCAATTCAAGGGCAATGGATAAACTACGAAATGAATTGAATAATTAATACCACCCACTGTTGTATTTCAACTTCAACCTAACCCCAACAACGATGAGTATCGGCGTTATTTTAGCAATAATTGAGAGGCCTCGGTTGGCGAGGGCAGCTGCAAGCTTGAATCGCTTACAGCTGCCCTCGCCTCGTTTATATTTTTGTATAAATATTTAATACATACATATATAATAATAAACTTTTCAAGGCGTTTTTTGGAACTGCAGCCGATTTGACATCAGAAGCAATAAAAAAAAACAATCATATTAATCTTTAGATTATTGTGATATGAAATTGTTAAAGGTGTGTGAGAATAAACAACACAATAAGAATGTACTTACTACAAAATTAAAATGTTTCTATGGCTGTGTTTATCTGTTAATTTCGTAAATGATAAAAGATAACATTGTCAAATTTTGAATTTTCAGCAAAATGTTTTGAATTCTTTTCTTTATGTTCTAATTTTTACATTTTTTAAATAATTGTCGTTTTCTCTATGATTTTTTTTATGAATTAAAATACCGTGTTTGTCTTCAATTTTATTCAACGGTAAAATCTCAAATACTTGTGTTTTAATTAAAATGTTTTTGTAATGTGAACCTTTAAAAAAAGCACAGACTGTTTTTTATTGTCTTACTCAACTTTGTAAATAACTAATAAAATAATCGCAAATGAAAAAAAAAATAGCATTTATTCAAAAACTGAAATATATTTAAACATTCGTCATTTTTCTTGAAAACGTCATCGGCTGTCTAATTGATTCATGAATTAAGACCATACAGGGTGTGTTTTTCTTCTCAGAGGTGGTTTTACTGTGTGACAGTAGTGCTCGCAGTCTTTATTACTTTGAACAATTGTTGGCAAAGTTATGTATTTGCAAAATGTAATTTCTAGACTTTTCGTCTCTTAAAAAGTTATAAAAAGTTTAAATTATTAAGTACTTGAAAGGTTTTCGATCGAAACTTCACAGGTTGTCTTTACTCACACGCACTAATATCGCCAATTTCAAAACTTTAGCAGAATCGGCCTGAATGACGTCTTCTGGATTCAAATAAACGCCTGCCAAAATGCTATACACTCCTGAGACTGACAACGAAGACTAAATTCCTTTTTCCGGGCCAGCAAAAAAAAAAAATGAAAATTTATTAGAGTTTGTGATACATTAGCTTTGTTTGTTGAGCCCTGAAGTCACCCTGGGGTCGCCACAGCGCGTTTTTTGAATTACCTCAACTCGCCCTCAATACAAAATTCTCTGTTTTTTGAAACCTGGGGTCGCCCTGAAGTCACCCTGAAGTTGATCTTGCTATTTAGCTGGGGCGAGTTGAGGTAACGAATCAGCTGTTGAAATGACTTTTGCTGTCAAGCATTTCTTGTGTATTTTTCTTCTGTATTTGGTTTTTCATGTCTTTTTTTCGATAAAACTAAATGAAATGCAAGTGAATGCATTTATTTTGATGAAAGTAAATACAAATCGAACAAATAAAGCAAAATGGAAACTTTTGATTTTGTGCGTTGTGAAAAATATACAATCAGCAGCCGTCATGCGTTTTTTGAGAACCGAAAAACCCAGGTTTTTTTGACAACTCTTGGAGTTGTTAAGAAAACCCAGGGCGACCCTGGGTAAAGTTCAACAAACAAAGCTAAAGTGTAGTGTAACTTTAGCTTTTACCCGCGGCTTCGCTCACGTCAAATACAGTTTCTAAGGGATCGCCATAGTAACCGTAATTTTGAAAAATAAAGTCCAGTACTGGATCGCACGAACTTGCTTTAATAAGCCTTGTGGCTTGAGATTTAAAAAAAAAATTATTTTTCGAAACTTTTATTCTTTGGATGAGTTTCAATGTATGGTGGTAAAGTTATCAAAAGCTGTAGAGTGGTTTCTAGAAAAAAAAAGAGTATTTTGGAGATCATTTTTCAAACAAAAAATTAAATATCCCAATACATACGTATTCTGCATTTATCATATAACTAATTATCATTTTTGAAAAAAGTTAATGAGCTGTTTTCAAAATATTAAATTATTGAGAAATGTTTTTTGAAAAAACATCAAAATATTTATTAAAAATACTAGCTGACCCGGCGAACTCCGTACCGCCCTTTTTAATACATATCTTCGAAAATACTGAATTTTTTGTGTTACTGTTTATAAACGTCTCAGCTACACACTGGTGTACAATAGCGGGCTTGGGAAATCTAACGCTTCTAGTAAATTAAAATCAGTCGAATTGTCAAAAATTACATTTAATGACGCAATTGTTGTAATACCGAAAGTGATTAACCTGTAGAACAGAAAAGTACCGTTAATTTAACATTTACGGCGTGTGGATTTTAAGGCGTCAAAAACTCAATGCTGTCATTTGGCGAAAAAGCTAAACATTACCCCTTTGCCATAATACGTGAATGATTCTTGAATCGAAGATGCCAAAAAACTATCTTGGAATAGACTACATACTTAAGAAAAGCAAGTCAAGAGCGTTGCAAACTGTTTTTGCTTCCCTTATAGATACAAGGATTTGTGCATCCCTTCTGATCTGGATACAATTTACAAATCGTTAATACGCCTTAGACTCGAGTATAACTCCCATCTCTGGGCAGATACTGCTCAAACTTTTTTAAACCTGCTCGATTAAAATTGAAAGAATAGAGAAGCATTATGGAAACTTTTTCATCACTTAAACATCTTCGAAATGTTTCATGTCTTTCCTTATATTACCGCTTCTTCTACAAAAATGCTTCTGAGGTAGCCAGCTGCTTTAAACAATTCCCCCGTAATAATCGTCTTGCTAGTAATGCTCATCAGCCACCAAATCCGAATGGCTAACAGAGAAGCGCTTTCCATGACATTAATTACTCTTGGAGGATTTTTCACTTCCTCGCAAGAGGCAGTATTCCGGAAAAGAATTTAGATGGAGTCGTCAGGAATCGAACTCAAAACCTTCGGCGTAGCAGTCCGACACACTAACCACTACGCCACGGGGTACCACTTTGAGTGTGTGTCGTGTGTGCTATATAAAAAAAATCTATTGAATGAGAAAAAATTAGATAAAACCTGCAATTGATTTGCTTATAAAAAATTGTATAACTTTAAATATCATAAACAAACGATTTCGTGGTCAAATACACTTGAATTGTTCCCTAGTCACCTTGCTTAAACAAGTAATGTGCATGCCAATCCAGTATAGTGTATAGTCTACCAATTGTATGTTGTATAAGCTAAAACTTTACATTACAATGGCTTACAACTTTTGAGATTCGTGACAAAAAAAATGCATTTCTATCAAATTACTTTACTGAATTTTTACCAAACTACACATAAATCTTTGTAGACATCCTCAGAAGATCCTACCATAAGATTTGTTATTAATTTGACATAATGCATTAGAAATGCATAACGAAATTTTCCGAAATTTTCTTATTCTATGTCAATCCTTGGACGAATACTTCTTCATCAAGCCCTAAATCTTCAAAATTGAACAATCTGTTCTCGAGTTATAAGCGAACACACGTACGACACTCTCTTTTATATATACAATATAGCTAAACACGGGTATACAATAGCGGGCTAGGGAAATCTAACACTTCTAGTAAATTAAAATCAGTTGAATTATCAAAGATTACATTTGTTGATGTAATACCGAAAGTGTCGAACAGAAATGTACTATTAATTTAACACTCTACGTCGTGTGGAGTTTAATGCGTCAAAAACTCAATGCTGTCTTTTGTCGTTAAAGCTAAACATACCCCCTATGCCATTATCCATGTATGGTACTTGCATTGAGGAGGCCGAAAAACTATCAGTACTCGGTAATTTTGAAGATTTGTGACCAAAAATGCATTTCTGATAAACTACTTCACCGATTTTTGACCAATCTTCATAGAAACCTTCGTAGGCATCCTATCAAAATATCCTTTCAAAAGATTTGTTCTTAATTTGACAAAGTGCATTTAAAATGCAATCATTGCAAACCGATTTTATAAAATTTTCTTTTATACAAACCTTCTCCAGACAATAACAAAAACACAAAATAAAAAATTATATATTTTGGCCGAGTTTTTCGGAAGTTATAAGGGAACATACATTTTTGCGATCCATATTTATATGTATATATAGATTGGTATGCAGTTAGTATTAATTGACACACTTAAACCAAAAACAAGGTTTGTTGTAATATACCACCATATAAAAGTAAGGCACTACATCACTAGCTTAAATTTAAAAACTAGAATTAAATCACTTGGAACAGTTTTACTGCGTTTTGGATCCGCTTTTTGCCAGATCTGGGTTGTCGGTAGACAAGTGGTTAGGTCTGTTCATCTAAAATTTGTTTTGTTCATGTTATCCTTTTTAAGTTTGAGTTGACATGTAGTACAATGGATATACCAATATTCTTCCTGTTGGGTGAAGTTGGTTCTGTAGTTTCATTTCTGGCGAGCTCATCGGCCTTGCATATTCATATGTCTCGGCACCCAAAAAAGGTGAATATTAAACTGTTCAGCCATCTCCACGAGAGATGAGCTGTAGTGGGGGCAGTTGCTAAGTTTATGGAAACCACACCGAGTGATTTAAGGGCGGCTTGGCTGTCTGAGAAAATGCGGATATTCTACGTGGATATCACGTTTTCCGTAAGTCAAGATAGGACCTCTTTTATCGACAGAAGTTCCGCCTCGAAGACGCTACAATGGTTAGGGAGACGGAATGAGAGACTAAGATCTAGTCCCGCCCCATCTTGAGCCATCAGTGTAGGTATAATTTGAATGATCACTGGAGAAATTCCCATCGTCCCAATCAGATCGTGATGAAACGAAACTTGGAAGTCGTTTTCAAAAACCAGTTGGGGTGTTATGTGATCGCAAAGACTTTTGGAATTGATCTGAATGAATTCAGAATAAAAGTATGTCCTATTGAGTGGTTGGTTTTCATTGAGAAGTAGCTCTGAGACGAATTGCCGTACTCGCCGCCGTTTGTTTAATGTCGAGAGGTGTAAGATTAAGAAGAATGTCTAAGGCATTTAAAGGTGTCCATGTAGTACCTAGTACGGAGATTTTTCGAAATTCTCCACGGCCGTTGTGATTGCATGTTTGCTGATGTTGTTGGATTCACCTTCGATATAGAAAAATTTGACGAGAGTATACTTTTTGTGATGTAGAGAATATTCGATAATGCTTACTAAGCTATGCAATGCAGTTTCTAAGCATTTTGCAGATGAATATCAATCAAACGATCTAGTTTTTTGAAAAGAAATGATAGATAAACTTTTAGGTTTGAGATCTTTTGGATACACTTCTAAACATTTGCCCGCCTTATGAATGAACACAACTTTTACTTCTCTCCATAGTGATGCGATGTACTTCAAATTACACATCCGTTCAGTAATACTTCCAGGATATAATACCTGAAGTGAAGTTCTGCTGGTGCCTCAGTAATATTAGAATTCCTAGATTTACATCTGTATCCAAAATATGTTTCAGGATATCCTTACTTTCTGTTACTCTTACTCTTGTCAAAGCTTCTGGAGATAGGCCCACGCATTCTAGACGGATCTTTTCATTGATGGCTTTGAACCAGAAATGCAGCCCTTAGAATTAAGATTGTGGCTCGTGTAGTATTCGTCGTTGCCACATCCAATTAGTTAAGGAGGAACGTTGAGCATGGCATTTTGCATCACTTTAATATCACTCGATTTTCATGAAGCTGACTTTCAGTTAGTTACCTTACGAAGAATTAAGTGCTTCTAATATTCCGAATATCCATGTTTGCTCTGATATTGATGACGCAGTTACTCAATTTTATGAAATCTTCAATAGCTGCTTGATTGATTCTATTCCTCTTAAGATATCAAAAAATATCAACTCCGGCCACCCGTGGTACACAAAGGAACTTAAATCTCTACGTAATAAACGAAGTAAGGCTTTGAAATCTTATATTAATAGTCTCTTAATTTGCGATCAAAGTGTGTTTCTTGCACTTTTTGAAGAATTTAATTTACTTACCAAAAACCTATACGCAGCATAGGTAAGTGAAGGAAATGGAAATAGCTTGATCCGAAGAGATTCTGGAAGTTTGTTAATTCAAAAAAGAAGTCTGATTTGTTTACAAAGATTCCCCTTTAACCAGCTCACCTGAAACATGCAATGCGTTTGCAAAGCATTTCACCAAGTCTTTTATTAAAATTAGAGTCAATATAGACGAAGGTTTCTTTCACTACTACCGTGATTTCCCCCAAGACACTTTTAAGAATATTCCTATTGACAAGGATATCGTTTTGCATTATCTTTCGTTACTGAAAGATGATTACTCTCCCGGACCTGATTGTATTCCTTCCATAGCCATAGCATTCAAAAAGTGTTCATTCATCTTAGCTTCTCCGCTTCTATTTCTTTTCAAGCTATTACTTAAGTCTGGTAAGTTTTCTCGAGTATGGAAGGAATCATAGTAAATCTGACATCGCCAGTTATAGACCGATTTCAAAACTTTCTTCAATTCCAAAGCTTTTTAAACAAGTAGTTTGTGATAGTACATATAACGTTTTTCTACAAAAAAAATTATCTGCCATCAACCATGCAAAAGCGGTCTACTGTGACTAACTTGCTAACCTTTATGCACAAGTGCTCAAGGGCATTAAAGAGCGTACAAGAGCTGGGTTGTATCTACACAGATTTCTCAAAAGCTTTTGACCAACTTTCACATGAAATCATTATTTTCAAATTGAAAGCTTTAGGTTTCCCTGTTGGTTTTGTTAACGGGATAAGTTGATATCTATATGATATTGTTAAATCCAGAAATTTGGCTTCTAATCCTTTCACAGAAAAACCAGGAGTCCCATAAGGCAGCCATCTTGGTCCGTTTGCTTTTAAAGGTCCCTCCTGGGCAGATCCTTAAAAAACGCATTAAAACTATAGTGCACCACGCTCATAGCTTATGTTTTTTATGTTGTAAATGTGTTTTTGTATCTATTTTGTATGTATTTATCTATTTAATTTTTGTGCTTGTGTTATGCCTTATGCTATATGTACTTACTTACTTACTTATGATGGCGCCACTAGAGCGTGGTGCTCCTGGGCCTTGTTCAGTATGCCCCTCAAGCCGGCTCGATCTCTAGCCTGCCGTCTCCAATTTCGTACTCCAAGTTGTCGGAGGTCTCCCTCTAGCTGGTCGCTGGTCGAAGATGAGGTCTACCTTGGCTTCTGACTCCCTCGGTTTTGGCGTTGAAGACCTTACGAGCTATAATGTCAATGTCCATTCGCTCTACATGGCCCAGCCATCTTAGTCTTTGGATTCGAATTTTTCTGGCTAGGCTTATGTCGCTGTACAGTTCGTATAGTTCGTCGTTGTATCTTCTTCTCCAAATCTTTTTTTCACGATTTACGCAGACAGGACCATAAATCGTACGCAGAACTTTTCTCTCGAAGACTCCAAGTGACTTTTCATCCGATTGGGAGAGGGTCCATGCTTCCGCACCATACAGCAGGACCGGGATGATGAGTGTTCTACTGGGTAATTGGTATAATGTGTTACAAAAAAATAGAGCATGTAGGTTGGGTCGAGACAAGAAAAAAATTGCATTGTAAACCTACATGCTATATCTTTTTGTAACACCTTATACCAATCACACTGTATACAGTGTCACCTTGGTTCTTCTCGATAGGGCTTTATTCCTCAAAATTCTTACTCAGCCCCAAGAAACAGCGATTAGCAAGTCTGCGTTTGATTTCAGCGCTGATGTTGTTGTCTGTGTTTACAGCAGTGTCCAGGTAGACACATTCACTGACTACCTCGAAGTTATACCTAACAATGGTTACGTTGTGACCAAGTCGGTGGTGGGATTGGACTTTTGTTGATGAAAGCATATACTTCGTCTTGCCCTCGTTTATTTTCAGCAACATTCTTCTTGCTGCTGACTCCATAGTAGTGAATGCACCGGTTACTGCTCGCTTTGTTCTTCCTATCACGTCAGTGTTGTCAGCAAACCCAAGTAATTGTGTCGATTTATTGAAAATGGTGCCTGATGTACTGGCATGGGTGCTCCGTATTACATTTTCAAAACAATGTTAAAAAAGCTGCATGCGTCGGCTTGTCTTAGCCCTCTGGTGGTTTCGAAGGTTTCAGTAGAGTCTCTACCAACTTTGACGGAACAGCGAGCATTCTCCAACGTTATCCTGATAAGGCATATCAGTTTAGCAGGGATTCTAAAGTTAAACATACCACGATACAGTTCAACTCTAAGGCTGTCGTAGGCGGTGTTCGCCTAAGAACTTCCATGAAGATCCCTACCCTAAGTTCTGCACCGACTAGGTAGTGGTTCAAGTCGATGTTTGCTCCTCTTAATGTATGGACATTCATAATGCTGGAGGAGTGTCTTCCATCAATCACAACATGGTCGATTTGGTTGCAGGTTCCACCATCTGGGGATTGCCATGTGCAATTGTGGATGTGCTATATGTATACAAAACGAAAATTCGGTCTGACACAATTTCGGATTACGGAACAGCAATCCACTTCTCTGTGCTCTCGAATATTGCAAGGGATATACTTATCTGTCTCGTTTATTATCTTATTACAGTAGACTTATCAAAACATCACCTCATCACAACATCATGTTACGTCGAAGTTTTCAATGTCAAGCAATTAGTATTATCATACAACGGATGATGAATCAACTCGTTTAGTATACGTTTTCATAGGCATGACTATAAAAAAAATTGGCATAATAATGTGTAATTTTAATTAACTAGTAATAATTATACATACTAGAGATGACTCAGTTAAGTCGACACAGAATAGTTAAAAAACATATTTTTTTTCAACAAGTTGTTGTTCTTGTACATTGCGTTGGCGGAACAATATTTGCTTAAAATTCTTAACAGTTAATCCAATTTTAGGCCAGTCTGGGGTTCCTAATACTGTTTTCTATCGCCCCTTGAATGGTTTTAATTAGGCTTGAAGGTGTGTACATGTATACATTTGAAATTTTTGTTTCATGCATACTCGTAGATGGATCGATTGTGTCTTTTTCTTTATATTTGAACCTCTATTAGCCTCAGTTGTGTTGTGGTGTGCTTCCGTTTTTGTTTACCTTTGAATCGTGATAGAATTGTATTAAATATTTGAATTAAAAATCAATAAAAATGATAAGACATTGGTTTGTAAGGTTTATTGTAGGAACAAATAAAACTTTTTTTACCGGCAAATGTCATGGCCCGAGGTTATCTTATACAAAATAATATGTTAAGTTGTTTTCCTTAGAATGCAATTATATAAAAAATATAGTTTTAAATTTAACTCCCGCTGGGGAACCCAAATGTTTAACTTATAAACCCAATCTTATAAAATAGGGAATGCCTAAGCCACTTTTCTGCATAAAAGTCGTTAAAAAAGTTAATAGTCTTATCTTTATAAATTCGATTACAAGTGATGCGAATTTCTTAAGTCAGTAAGTTTACAAATTCTCTTCTCCCCATCAGTTTATTAATAAAATAAATGCTTGCAAACATAAACTTAATTGCCAATAAAATAAATTCGAATGCCATTGCTATAAATGCGGTTTAAAAAGAATTTGATTATAGATGCATCCTTAATTCAAACCGCTAAGGTGCATTTACAAAAATTTAATAGCAGGCTTAAGTGTGCAGAGAAATACTTTTCCTTAATAGTACTTTAATTGATTTTGTTGATAAGCACTTATAAGAATTTAAGGGTCAATCATAAATTTAAGTTAGATGTGAGCATTGCTTGCTAGAAAATGATTCCAACATGTTTTTATGAAATTTGTGTAGATGACTTTGAAGGCAAAAATCTTCAAATAGAAGCTTTTATTTCTCTGGTGAAATACTTGAATGAGCAATTATATAAGTTCTTTCTAACTCTAATTCAAATAGATCGGTAATATTGATTCAGCTTTGTTTTGTGTTGAACGGAAATGAAACGTATTTGAATTTTAACTGATTTCATTAACTTTTATTAACATGAAAATGACATGATTTTGGCATTCAATCGAAAGGATTGGGGCAAACTAGGTGTTTCGTTTTTTTCTCAGTAGGTATGTACAAACAAAAATTATGTCTTGCCAACACTTTTTTTGTAAGGCCGGGGATTAGCAAAAAAAAACCTCCAGATTGTGACCTCTGTGCGGTGTATGTACTGGACGGTTTGACGACATTCAACTGTCTTTCCTTCCATTTATTTTCGGCAGCGACTCGTCCGGCGTGGATCTCCTGTTGCTGACATAATGTAGCCGGTCGCTCTGGTAATTTTTCCACCTTGTGGGAATCGATCTTTCCTTGTAACTCAGTGACCAGTGTTGGATGATCAGGAAGCCGATCTATACTCTGCAAGATTATGGCTTCCCTCTTTGAGCATGTAGAAGCAAAACAACGTCAATTCCTCCAACAGTTGCTCCTGATCCTCCTTGCACTGAGTTTCCGAAGGTCTTCCTGGCTTTAGCTGGCGGAATCACCGTAGGTATGGCGTGTGGCCGTGTCGGTAGCGGTATCCAGGGCTCGCTTACTAGCTCAGCTGTGGCCTTCTTTTTGATCACTTTGTGCAAGTGTCGCAATTTGTAAGATATGTCGTGTTCCATGGTTGAGATCGAAAGGATTTCGTTTTCGAAATCGCTCTCCTTATATACTTGCAGCTCGGTTTTCGGCAAATTGGCGTTAAAAATTCCTTGAGACGCCGCCGTTGGCCAATTTCTGGTAACTCTTTACTGCCAATTAGTCCAAGATTTCCCTGACCTGGTAATTCGATCGGGTGAACCTTACGTACCAGTGGTTCTCCCCCTATAGACATGACGAAATTAGTTCGCACCAAGAAATCCATGCCTATAACACCTTCTTCGGTGAGATCTTTTAGCAAAGTAACCCCACCTGCAACTGGACGATTCCCATATAGGATGTTTACGGCATAGTATTCTCGAGTAATAACTGGATTTCCATTCACCAAATGAATAACATTCCGTTTTTAATGAACAGGAAGGCTAACTCGTCGTAATTTGTTCCGTAAAGTCGGAATTCAATGAAAACATTTTACAATTAAAGAATAATTTGATTTTTCGAAAATTTTAAGAAAATTTAATATTTAATTGTTTTCAAAATGTTGGAAATAAAAAAAAAATTCATAATTCCTCATAATGCTCTCTTGCATTTGTACTTTTTACTTGCGATTATAGGCAAGTTATGCATTCGTAAAAAAATTTTTTTATTTATACAATCACACATAACATCATGATGATAGAGAAGCCTAAAAAAGTGGGTCCGACAATTCTGTCTGCCTGTCCGTCTGTCTTTATCGGCACCTGCAGCCTAAATGGCTGAACCGATTCGCTTCAAACTTGGTACATAGTATTATTATGATGTCATAGAGAGGGGTTTTTTGGAATTAGCATTCTAGCCCCAAAACTGACGGCTCCTACGATTTTGATAAAACTTACTGAATGGTATTTTTTGAATAAACTTTATGTTTTGGTTGGAACAGATTTTTCAATAAAAGTCATATAACGGTACCTCCCATAGGACCGGTTTCTTGAAATCAGATTTTTTCGTAAACCACTTTACGGATTTCGATGAAAATTTTAATATGAAAGCTCTTTTATAAAAGAAATAATATAAATTCTTAAATTTTTCAAAAAAAATTTTTTGAGTTTTTTAAAAAAAAGTTTAAAATTTTTTTTTATTTTTTTTATCTCCAAAAATGGTTTTATCTATTTTTTTTTTTTAATTTTATTTTTCTGATAAAAACAAAAAGTCCTATAAGTTGGCATACTCAAAAAAACATTGGAATATATTTTCGAAAAGTTTTTCAAAAAAAACTGTTTTTTTTTTTTTTTTTTTAAACTGGTCGAACAATTTTGAAAAAAAAGAAGCCGGTAAAATTAACCGTAACAAAAACTACTCTTTTAGATCGCTCTCTCATTCCTTTCTTTTCTTTAATAATGGTGTTTTCTGTCAACAACCCCTATACAAAACTACGAAGTGTTGTAGAACAGTTGCAGCTTATGGCCAAGTTAACTTATACTTCCCCTGTAAAAGATAGACCGTTGTCAATCACCTCTCAATTCCCTTAACTTTTAACAGAAATCCACCGAATTTTAAAAATCGTGAGGTAGCAAGGATCCCTCAAATAACTTATATTTAGTTCTGCCATGGATTCCTCCATTTTTTTTTTTTTTTTACAAAAAAAGTGGAATATGAAAAGCTGAATGCATTAATTGAATAGCTTTCCACTGGAAATAAACAAGTGGCCGGCGACGAATTCAATGATGACTTGAAAAAAAGCTGGGGTTATAACGGCGAGTAAGCGAGACCGCAAGAATTCGAACGAACGGTGTTGCACTTCAACTAAAAGGCGAGTTGTTGACGAAATCGCGTCATTGATATGCACGGTCACTGATTGAATGAATCGAGTTGGGCTGCCTTCCAAAAATCTGGTAGGACACTTCTTAATTGTCTGAAAAAGAAACTAGAGGTTTGAAAGAGGAAAAGCGAACAGAATGTTTTATTTATTTATTTATTTCGCTTAGTACAAGCACATAATATCTTAAGACTGAATAACAATTAAATCTTAGAGCTAAGGTGAAGAAAAAGATAAGGATGAAAAGGATAGTTAAGGAAAATTAAGATTGGAGAGCTAGTTTGAGAGAGGATTTAGATAGGTTTAAGTCAAAAATGTTGGAATTATTTACTTTTCGAATTATTCTAGTAATTGTTTCATTTTGGCCATATTCGGTACGATGGAAAGGGACAAAGAAGAGGGGAATGGTCCTCAAATGATGATTCCGAGTGTTCGGTTTAAATTTATTGAGAAGACATTCGCTATTAATGACTCCATTCAAAAGCTGGTGTGCAAAGAGTATATCGGCATTATCGCGACGTCTACTAAGAGTTTGCAAATTTATTAATTTTAGACGGCTTTCGTAAGATGGAAGATTATATGGGTCGTTCCAACAAAGACTACGCAAGGAAAAGCGAATGAATCTACGTTGAACAGCTTCTATACGTTTATTGTGAATATGGTGGTACGGAGACCATACTACAGAGGCATACTCAAGAAGAGGTCTAACAAATGTGACATACAGAGACTTGGTAACAAGGGATTAGAGACTTCTTTCGACCAGCGTTTTACGAAACCTAAAGTAGAGTTAGCTCTATTAATAATATAATCATAGTGAGCTCGAAAATTGAGTTGGTTATCACATATCACACCTAAGTCACGAATGGAAGTGACAATCGCAACAGGTTCATTTTCAATAAAATATTGACGCTGTGGTAAAGGAGGGCGTTTTCGGGAGTATGTAATGGCTTTGCATTTGTTTACATTCAGTTCGAGAAGGTTGTGTTAGCACCAAGTAAAAAAATTGTTTAGGTCAGTTTGAAGTAATCGAAAATCGTCCATGGATTTAATATTTTTAGAAATTCGCATGTCATCAGCGTAAATCTGAACGTCAGATCCTTCAAGGATGAGATCCACATCATTAATGGTCAGTAGAAAAATCAGGGGACGTAGATGACTTCCTTGAGGGACTGTTAAAGAAAAGAAATCAATTTGGGGTTTAAATTAAATTTATCGTGTGATTGGTGTGCGAGAATTTCGAGGCAGTAAAGATTTTAAGTTAACATCAGGAGCAAGGAGATAAAATAAAGAAAGAAAAGATAAGTAGAGTGCAACATTTGTATTCTTGTTTATTGTGTGCGAGAGATCTTTCTTTTTTGTTTAAAAATTATTCAAATAATTTCTGTTGCGGAAACTCGCAAAATCGTTGTTCACGTCATTGAAATCCCTTAGTTCCCACTTTTCCGATAACGGTCTATCTTAATTTGTCTTTAAAATTCTCATTTTGTTAAAATTTTTGAAAAGCCCTTGGTTCTTAGACCTACTTTTGCAAGGTCTCCCAAGCAAATAAAACCCCTTTTGGGAATATAAATTAATGTTGTTTGTTTACTTTATATTTTTCTCACCGTCCGTCGCTTCGGTCGATTTCGCTCTAGAGGTTTGTGATTTCTCATTACAAAAAAATTACAGGCGCCCTTTTTTTTACTTCATGTAAGCAAAGCTAAATAAAACATTCTCGGTAAAATTATATTAATCAATCATTTAATAACAACTTCTATCATGATTTATCTGATCAATCGAGCGCGACCAGTTTTCGATTCATCAGAACCAAAGTTCGTCATAAATTTCCCGAGTTTCATTTATTATAGCTTTTCTGGATGGAGGCTCATCAGCAACACTGAATTATGAAACCATTGCCAGTCAACTAGGATTCAAAGAGAAGAGGCATCCATTATCTCCTCAATGGTTTGTAGGCAAGCAGGCTAAATTATAATCAATGTCAATACAAATAGGCACCAGGGGAGTTGAGGAGTAAAGTTGGATCAACATAAATGTGCGTTCCGTTTCGGACGTTAGCCTACACATGAAAACGATTAACCCGAGTGAACTTCAGTGCCGGCGAACCAACAATCCTTATTGGAATGGATAATTGTCACATTACAGCAAATTTAAAACTGGTAGCTTCGGGCAGCATTTTATTGCTTCTAAAACTTTTGGGTTGGTTTGGTCTACGGCAAAACATCAGAATGAGAAATCAAATCAACATAACAGGGGCTGATTCTACTGCACACTCGAGAGGTGCAAGCGGAGGATGTGGTAGCGGATTACTTTCCTTTACCGAAAATTTCGGAGTTTCTATGCATATGAAACTTTCTGAAGCCCAAGACATTGAACGAAGGAATCAGAACGAAAGCACGGGAAGAAAAGGTCAACGGTTGAAAACCGGTCTACTATGGAATTCGGATAATGTGATCCTGCCGGATAGTCATCAAGTGACTATGAACAGCTTTCGCTAAGTTGAAAAAAGAATGCAAAACAATCCTGGATGCGGAAAGGTCTACGTGGCGTCGATGCGGTGATGAAATATATGTATCTCCAACATGTATGTATGTCAGAAAGCTATCGCCAGCAGAAGCAGCCGTTCGTACTCCAAGGACTTGGTACGAGTACCTACCTACCACGTTTTGCAGTGTTTAATGCCAATAAACACGGGAAATCGCGTATCGTCTTTGATGCCGCCGTGAAAATGAAAACTTAATTCAATGCGGACAGATAACGGACGACTGCCAATCACTTGTAAAAATCTTGCTAAGATTCCGAGTCCTGTGAATAAGTTTTGCTCTCCCGAACAGCCTGCACTAGTTTAGCAAAGTAAAAGAAAATGCTTCAGGGTCTGCTTTAAGGAATATTGCGAGAATACCCCTAAGTCAAGCTGCTTTGCTTTTTTTAGAAGATGTATCACTTTTCTTAAAGCGCGCTGTACTTATTCTTAGATTGGTGTCAATGTACCTAAAAGGGCCCTACGTCCTAGCTCCCAAATCGACTAACTCCCAATGAACCGATTCCCACCGAATATGGGACTTGGTTCATGTGAACTAACTCCCATATTTTTAAGGAACTATGTCCCAAATGTAGAATGAACTTAGTCCCATAAATATGAATTAAATCCCATGAGTTGAGTATTGTTGGTTTTTCCCAAATGAACTAACTCCCAATCGTTAGAAAATAAAACAAAAATTAATGCTTTGGAATGAAAAAACTATAAAATTTTTAATGGAATTTTTAGCAAAGTAAAAAATTGAAACTTGAAACTCGGCCGGCCGCGTGGGCGTGGGTGCGGCGTGACCGGGCCCCCCTGCGCCACGCGTCAAGCGCCCTTGCTCATTTTTTTTCATATAATTTTTGTTCCCTTTAAATTGTTTGGTATGCGATTTTTTACCAAAATAGTTTTCCAAACACTGCACGAATTTTATTTTATTCGTCACTCTGTTAGGTTACTTAAGTTTCAATTCTTTTTTAAAAATTAAATTTCTTACAGGTTTACCCTATTTTGCCTACAAACATTCAGCACGAAAAAAGCGCCACTTCTTCTTTCTGCAAAATATGGTAGGAGTTAGTTCATTTTGCCTCGTGGGATTTAGTTGATTTGGGAGCTAGGACGTAGGGCCATCTAAAAGATGTGCGTATGTTGTTCAATTTAAGATTTAAGTCTGCATTGTCGTCTTCAAAAGTCCTTTTATCTTTTTAGCTGATCTTCTATTGCCACATAAATTTTGCCCTTCAAATGCAAAACAACATGGTAAGTGTAGTGCTACTACTATGTCCGAATTGATTGTAAACAGCTCCCGCCCATTCTCCCAATGCAGCATGTTCTTCATCTCCCTGAAACTACCGACAAATTGCACCTACATCCCTTCTTTCCAAGGTTATGGAAACTCTGATAAACTATCAGATAAAGAAATATCATGAAAAACGGAAACTTCTTAATGACCGACAGTACGGTTTTCGTAGCAAAAGACCCACTGGTGATATGATGGTATATCTCAAGAACAGTGGAACCAATATTTACATCGTTTTATAGAAAGTAAGATTATTGCGCTCGATATTTCAAAAGCGTTCGATAGGGTCTGGCAAGAGGCTCTATTATCGAAAATGCGTGCATTTGGCATGTATGAATTCCTTATTCGATGGATTATAAACTACCTTTCGGACCGTTCAATTCGTTGTTATGGACGGTTTTCAGTCTGCTACACACAAAATTAATGCTGGTGTGCCCCAAATCTCCGTTATGTCTCCGACTCTCTTTCTTCTCTTTACTAATGATCTCTTGTCTGAAACTTCAAATTCAATATATTGTTTTGCTGACGACAGTACTCTCACCTTCTCATATTCGTTTCCAGATTCACATCCATGTTCTTCGGATGTGGAACTGGAACGGCAGTGTATGATAAGCTAATTGAATTCCGATCTTGACAGCATTGTACAATGCGGAATTACCAACCGTGTGAATTTATTGCTTCAAAAACTCAATGTTGTCTTCTGTCGTTAAAGCCCCTATGCCATTATCTATGAATAGCACTTACTTACATTGAGGAAACCGAGCAGCTTTGTGTTCTAGGTATGTGTATCAAAAACCACGTTTTGTCCAACGATCACATATTTGACGTCGCCAAAAATGGCGCGAAAAGCTTAGGTTTCCTAAATCGATGGTAAGAAATGTTTGGTCTGGCTACAATATACAAGGCATACATTTGCCCGAAGCTTGAATATAATTCTCATATCTGGACAGGTGCTCATGTCACTCACTTGCGCCTCCTGGATAGAATCTATCTCATAAAACGGTTTTTTTTTCAAATCAAGTTTTCACGTAAACTTAATATCCGATTTCATTTTTAACACAGGAAGCCATTTATAGTTCTTTTGAATGTCATTTCAATATTTTCAAAAAAATGTTTTTGATTTTTAATACTTAAAAATGTTCGTTATCGAAATATTTTGGTAAAGGGTATATTGAATTTTTTTTACATTATTTTCCCAGGTGCAAACAACTAATTGCCATATATTTACATAAACGAACAAATTTCACAATATTTTTTCGAAAAGTTTTTTTAAATTTAACTTTCTTTAACGTTCTTAGTTTTTACAAGAAAAATCTTACCTTCTTTTAAACAAAATTTAAGTTTTCTCATATGTACTCACATATTTATTTTTTTAAATGCATACCGTTTATCTAGCATAAGAGCAAGTTCGTTCGTGCGACCCATTCGTGCATTTTGTTTCAAGTTGTAACTATGCGTGTAAGAGAAAGCCGAATGTTGTTTTCAACAACACCATTGTGTATATTTTTGGACTACGTAGGTATGATAGAGAGATAGAGTATCAAATGTCGCAAATGTTTTACTCAATATGCCACTCGAGAATTTCTTTAAGTTTCGTAAGGCGCTCTCAGACGTTTTGCTCAAACATCAACCACCCTATCTATTTGCGAGAATAACAAGGGCCTCTTCGGCGAGGTCTGACCAGCTACTTCATCCGCGATACGCATCCTTGATATCTGAATCAATGCTAAACTTTGTTTCCCCGACAAATAAGGGAAATAAACACCAATAAAGACTTCAAGACCAAATTGCGAAAGTTTCTATCAGTATTCTGACAACTCCTTTTCTATTTTTCTTTCCATTTTTTGTTCATCTTATTTCAACCCTCCTTTTCTCTACCGTTTACAACTTCCTTTCTATCTCTTCTTCTATTTTCGTTTTATTTTATTATATCAATTATTCATTTAATTTAATTTAATTGTATTTTGTTTCTCTTTTTAAATACGTTTTCTTATTAATTTTATCATAATTGTTCTCAATGTTAAAATTTTTATAAGTTGACACTAGTTTATAAGATATTTTATCTAAATGTGTAAAGCCTTATCGAAATCATGTAAAATAAAAGAAAATAAATAAATAAAACATGATTTTTGGATTCTTGAAAAATGTACAATGGGGTCTAAAATTCTGATCGGGCGTTCTGTATCTTATTTATTTATTCATATCTGTAAAGCAAACTATTTAACAGCCAAATACATTTCTGGAACATGTCAACTATTACAACAAATAAGCAATCATTGGAGAAAGATGGCCAGATACGTATTACACTGGCTGTCCGCGGTGTATTTACAAACCTGAGTTGTCAATTTGTCTTCCAGGCTACCATATAACACTATGACGACCTTCTATGTTGCACAAGGGTAAACATATTTTATTATAGCATCATATTTACTGCTACCGTCTTTTCTCTGGGTAAAGAATAGTAAAACTAAGTTGCAACTTTGTTTAAGTGCTAAAATGTCTTACAATCATTGTTCTTTCTGGGATTCAATATTTATCATCTCAGCTTTGCGTCCATGAAAAAATAGACATGTCACGAGGACAAGAGAATATCTATTGTTCGGCACCCAATCCGGTTTGGATATCTGAATATCTCTGGTCTCTGGTTCGAAGGGTATTTATACATTTTCATATAAAAACTGACGTGACAATTCAAAGATCATCAATTTCATAAAATAGTTCAACTCCTAAACAAAATACAAATCAACAACTTTTTTTTTTTAGATTTCAAGTTGGATCTATTTACACATACATTGGAGAGGTATGCGTTTCAATGAATCCCTACAGACAAATGAATATCTATGGTCCAGATACGATAAGCAAATACAAAGGTGAGTTTTTTTTCAAACTTTACATAAAACTAATCAGAAACAAATTTCTAATAAACAAAATTAAAAAAACCTCAACAACAGTTTTTCTTTAAACTGCTTGAAGTTTTAAGAAAAGTTTTCAAGCCATTTAGGCTGTAGCTTGCCATGAAAAAGCGCACAGAAGCACAGAAGTACAGCCGCACAGACAGACCGACGGACGGCATGGCGCAAACAACTATTTTGGTTATGTCATGTTCGATTAAAGTATCGATTGGTTTTCGACACGAAACCAATATTTGCCTTTTAGAGCAAGTAAACATCAAATCAATTTAGTACCAACTAAAAAAGTAAAATGTTTTTTAATGGATTGCATTTATTATATTTTAGATAATTTTGAATGCATGCATTTCCTACACATATTTTGAACAGCACTATAGTTTTGAAAGAAAGTTGGAATACAATTGGGTAGGATAAGTTTGTACGTAGCCTTAATATCCGAATGCATGATGTTTGTTTTCTCGAAAAAAAAAAATGATTTAAATCAAAAACAAATGCATTGAATAGATCAATTCGCATACTGCTATAATTGTTCTATTTGTGCCTACCGCTGTATGTTAGCAAAATGAATCATCGCTAAAATATAAATGTTTTCTATTTTTGTTATTTCTATGAGACAACTTGTTTTGAAAATTTTAATTTCAATCATGATATTTATTTTAAATAGCCAACACCACCTTGCCACGTTGTATTTATTTTGTTGTAGAGTCGATGGATAATATAGAAAGATTCGCTTATAAGACACATATTATATATTAAAGCATGAAGCGTCTTAAAAGTAATGGGTCATTTATTTCGTGGTTTCAAGTTGGTAGCGCTGGCATTTGACACATGTCAAACTCAGCTGTCATCTGAAGTGTCATAATATTTGTTGAATGTTTGCCATTTACGATAATGGATCGGATAACTAGCGAACAGTATAAAAGTGTTGTTCCAACATACAATAAACATCGATTTTTCTAACAACAAATAAAATCAATTCCAATATATGTATTTAAATTATTCGTATTGGCAAACGGACTTCACTATTTAACTGGACTCCATGCGAATATTGAAAGAAAAGCAACAAAATATATCTTTGAGGCAAATTGACCGTATAAAGTAGTATTTAGAAGCAAAAAATTAAATTTCTCCAGAAAACAAACAGAAAGTTTGACATACTACAGAAACTCTTCTGAATTCTGGAAAGGAATACAAAATACAAAAGGAAAACCTTTCGAAACAAAATATAATAAAATATATATAAATGGCATAAGCGAACGCATTGTCACAATCCGCATTAAATCCAAATTCAGCAACATCTTGCTGATCTGCAACCACGCCGGAGGAAAAAGATGAAACGACCAAAGAAGAATTCTACGATCTTCTCGAGAAGACGTATGATGAATGCCCGAAGTACGACACTAAGTTTATTTTTGGTGACTTCAACGCCAAAATCGGAAAGGAGGGTAACTTTGGCTCGACAGTCGGAAAGCATAGCCTGCACGACAACACTTCCGGTAACGGACACAGGCTAATCGACTTTGCTGCGGGGCGAAGTGTCATCTAAGCTAGCACACACTTCCCACACCTCAATATACACAGATTCCCTCGGAGATCGTGAAAGAGGGCGGTTGTGCTGTGCCAAGCACTGCCACCCATTTATCTATTTAAAAATAAAGTAAAAGTTTTTTGGCAAAATTTTCAATTTTTATATCTTGAATAAAAAAGTAAGAGTGTAAATTTAATTTAAAATATTCATCGGTCTACCGAAATCAACCAGGGCACAAATAGTGCCCAGCAACTAGTCATCCGAAAGTCCCGCAACATTCAGCACCGCTAGAAGACACTTCACGGAATTTAGCTGTAACTCAGGGGAGAGTTTACAGTTAAGGTAACAGGCTGAGCGGTAAACTTTTGGAATTGGCACCCGCCGTAAACTGTGTAAATTTAATTTACAAAATTCTCCGGTCTACCGAAAAACAACTAGGACACAATTAGTGCCCACCAACTTGTCATCCGAAAGTCCCGCAACTTTCAGCACCGCTAGAAGTCACTTCACGGTTATTAACTGTAACTCTGGGGAGAGTGTACAGTTAAAGTAACAGGCTGAGCGGTAACTCTCGGAATCTACAAGGAACATGTTGTCTGGAGGACCACAACCGCAAACAGCAGCAACGTCATTATGTAGCAATTTGGTTTATAAAATATTCTATTCACATAGAAAACGTTTGCAAATTTTCTTTTTACTATAACCAGTAATTGTTAATTTATAAAGTAATCGTCTAAAAAGAAAGATTCTATGTGAACGTAATTCGTGATTTCATGTTACAAATGTGATTTATCAATTTCCGTAACTCAATAGAGTGTTCCTGTATTTACAATGTGATTTCTTTTTACATACAATAAGATATAGAGCGTACTCGCTCTTAAAATTTCCATTTAAACGAAACAAATCTATATAGTCTATATAGTTTATATTTTCTGGTTCTTTATTGTAGATTTATCGTAAGCTAGTTTAAGTTTTTGTTTGTATATATGTAAATATTCATAAGTGACAACACGTCACGCGCAACAGTAAATAGCTCCAGGAGCAAGAGCTGACAAACATTAATGCAATGTGAAGCCATGTTGGCATTCGAATGAAAAACAACTGAACAGGAAGGCCATACATTCCAGCCTCCGATGTACTCTTATTTTAATTAATTTGAAAGAGATAGATTAAGTTCCTATGTATTGTAACGTTATATAAAAAAAAATTCTCAATAAAATACATACATACATACTCAATATACACAAGGGGACCTGGCGGTCTCCTGATCAAAATACCCTCAACCAAATTGATCACATTGCGATTGATAGCAGACATGCGTCCAGTGTCATGGATGTCCGCACTTTCCGAGGGGCCAACATAGACTCGGACCACTACCTTGTTGTAGCTAAAGTGCGAATGCGGATCTCCACCAGACCTGCAGAATCGAACATCTACTGTGAGAAAGTTTGATGTTGCGAAGTTCAAATCGCAAGAGACCGCCACAACCTTTGCCAATCATGTCTCCTCTTATCTCTTGACAAGCCCGCCGCCTGCGCCAAACCCAGAGGCCCAGTGGCAACATTGCAAAATGGCCATCAAAACCGCTGCCACGGATGTTTTGGGTTTCATTAGGCGACCACAACGAAACACCTGGTTTGATGATGAAGAACAAAATTTCCGTCCTCCCGACCAAGAAGAAGTTCGGATAGCAATATCTAAACTAAAGTCCAACAAGGCTGCTGGAGCTGATGGCCTTACGGCTGAACTCTTCAAAGCAGCGGGAGATGACTTGGCGAGGAGCATACACCAACTCATCTGTACAATCTGGTCGGATGAAAGTATGCCTGACGAATGGAACCTCAGCATTGTGTGCCCTATCCACAAGAAAGGAGATACTCTAAGCTGCGCCAACTACAGAGGTATAAGTCTCCTTAATGTCGCCTATAAAATCTTGTCGGCCATTCTGTGTGAACGTCTGAACCCTTTCGCACGTGAACTGATTGGCCCCTATCAGTGTGGTTTCAGGCCCGGTAAGTCAACCGTTGACCAAATTTTCACACTTCGGCAGATTTTGGAAAACACCCAAGAATTCCAGATCGATACTCACCACCTCTTTATCGATTTTAAAGTCGCCTATGATAGCGTAAACAGGAACGAGCTACCATGTCACTTCTTGGCATCCCTGCCAAACTCGTTCGATTGTGCAGGATGACTATGGAGAACTCGCGCTGCTCCGTCAAGGTTGGTAAGAACACCACCGACTCATTTAATGTCGAGAAAGGCTTACGACAGGGTGACGCGCTGTCATGTAACCTCTTCAACATCATTCTTGAGGCAATCGTACGCAAATCGCATGTCAACACCAGCGGTACGATTTTTTTTAGATCCGTTCAATTACTTGGCTATGCTGATGATATTGACATTATTGGAAGAACGAAGCTCGCTGTCAGTGGAGCATTCGCAAGTATTGAAGTGGAAGCGGCTCGAATGGGTCTGGCTGTAAATGAAGATAAAACAAAGTATATGCTGTCCTCGGGTGAAGTAGATCATTACCATAGGCTCGGACAAAACGTCACAATGGACAGATATAACTTTGAGGTTGTCAAGGACTTTGTCTATTTGGGTTCCACTATAACCTCTCAGAACAACATCAGTGAAGAGATCAGTCGAAGAATCACTCTTGCCAATCGCTGTTTCTTCGGGCTAAGAAGGCATCTTAGTAGTAAAGCCCTCTCTCAAAGGACCAAGGAGACACTATACAAGACCCTTATCATCCCAGTCCTGCTGTATGGGGCAGAAGCGTGGACACTGACACAATCAGATGAATACAGGCTGGGGTGCTTTGAGAGAAAGATTCTTCGGGTGATATTCGGGCCTGTATGTATCAATGGAGTATGGAGGAGGAGATTCAATGACGAACTGTACGGGCTATACAGCGACATTGACTTGGTTAAGAAGCTGAAAATTCAACGAAAACGCTCCTGCCCGACGAGTCTTCAATTCCAACCCGGAGGGCCGACGCAGTTCTGGAAGACCCCATCTAAGGTGGAACGATCAAGCGGTAAACGACCTCAACCAACTTGGTGTGCGCAACTGGAGGCCACTGGCTAGGGACCGGCCTAGCTGGCGAGGATTGTTGGTTGAGGCCGTGGTCCACAATGGACTGTCTGCGCCACCTTAAGTAAGTAAGATGTTTCTCAAGCTTGGAAGAATGATTGAGTCCATTTATAGTGAAACACTGTATGCAGTATACAGAGTACCAACACTTCGGTTATACACTGTTTCAAACAACTTGAACTTAGAAAAGCACCTAGCCAAAAAACTTCCTTCATCCAAAAATGCAATAGGGACTCATATGAAGACCTATCATTTAGTGCAAAACACAGTTTTTTAGCAGCGTCCGAGTCAATAATGCTCTATGCTGCGGAATCATGGGGCTGGAACAAGTCTGAAACTTTGTTGTCTCCTATCTCCTCAAAGGCTTTTTAATGAAATGCATAACAATATTATATATAGTGACTTAACTTCTTTCTTTTTTGACACACTTTTGTGTCGAATTTTCCCGACGTTCATCACACCAAAATGCTGCCAGACAAACCTTTTTTGTCTAACTCTCCAAAAGCTTTCTATTATTATGCCGATTAGATTAGATTATTATTTGTTTTCTTGTTTATAATACAAATTTGTTAAACAAAAATCATTAAGCATGGCTTTGCCGTCTGGCTGATTGACATGAAATTAAACCTTTAATAAAAAGTTTGTTTTAATGTACATAATGTTCATTTATTGAAAAAAGGATATGTAAATATTCAAAAATACTAATTTTTTTTTTTTTTTTTTGCAAAGTCAAATAATAATTTTACTACGGTAGTAAATTGCTGCTTTATAGAAGTAAAAAAGTTGCTTAACATCGCTTTCGCAGTTTAGATAGGTTATAACTTCTTCCTCAGATTTTGTGTCGTTGCCTAGAAAATATCGTCATATTTCTTTAAGTATGGGCCATCTTGCTATGAAATGTATAACGTCTTCTCTCAGATAAGTTGCAAAGACTACAATAAATAGGTAAATCTGGTCGATATGGAATATAGTTAACTCGTTTAAGTTCGCCTGTATTCTTAAAACAGTCAAAATTAGTTCTTTGCTGTTGTCATTGTGGAATTAATTTTTTTCGGACATGTGTTGTAAAACTCTGTATGTTGCTCGGTGAACGTCTTCTTTGGGATCCGTTCAAAATCCCGAAAACCAAAATCCCGAAAAATCAAAATCCCGAAAATTTAAAATCCAGAAAAATCAAAATCCCGAATGTTCAAAATCCCGAATGAAAGAAAGCCAAGTACTGTTTATTAAGAAAACTGTTGACACAGGCGCCTGCCAGACAACTGGACGTACCCTTAGCGGAGCAACGAAGTTGCGTGAGCGGGTGTGTCCCCGAAAAAGGGAGTGAAAATCCCAAGAACCCGCGAAGCGGGTCACCCAGGTCAAACTAATTACAAATGTTACAGACACAGGCGCCTGCCTGACAAATTTACATACCCTTAGCGGAGCAGCGAAGCTGTGTGAGCGCGGTGTGCCCCCGGAAAAGGAGGAGAAAATCAAAAGATCCCGCGAAGCGGGCCACCCAGGTCAAATTAATTACAAATGTTACAGACACAGGCGCCTGCCTGACAAATTTACATACCCTTAGCGGAGCAGCGAAGCTTCGTGAGCGGGTGTGTCCCCGAAAAAGGGAGTTAAAATCCCAAGAACCCGCGTGCTTGTGTTATGCTATTTGTATATTTTGCTTACTAACAACTAACACCTGCACTAAATGATGTAGCCAGTGAGCACATAATATGTGTTGGCTAATTTCTGATTGTAAGTTAATGCTTGATATAAGCTTCTTATTCTCGAGAACTGATAGTGCACAAAAAAAAAGAGACGCGTAAATTGAACTTTTTGAACATTATTTTCCCAGGTGCAAACTAAAAATATATTTAAATACACGAACAAATTTCAAAATATTTGTTTGAAAAGTTTTTCAAAAATACCCTGTCAAACGATTTTCAATATTTATTTTCCTAGATAGATATTAAGCAATGAAATGTTGTTGCATACTTAGTTTTTTCCAAGAAAACTCATAAACTCTTTATAAATAAAGTGCACGACTGGGTCGCACGAACTTGCTCTTATGAATTGCTTAGTGGCTGCATATATGGATATTAAAAAAAAATTAAAATAATTTCGAAAATTCTTTTATTTTTTAAATTAGTTTAAGAGTTTTCTGGGAAAAACTAAGTATGCAATAAAATTTCAAAGCTATATGTCAATCTAGGAAAAACAAATATTCAAAATCGTTCGACCACTTTTTTTTAAAAAAGGTTATTTTTGAAAAACTTTTCCAAAAAATATTTTGAAATTTATTTGAGTATGTAAATATTTGGCAATACGTAGTTTACATCTAAAAAAATAATGTTAACAAAAATCAATATACACGTTTCCAACATATTTCGAAAACCAAAAATTTTTTTGAAAAAATTATTAAAAATCCAAAAAAAAAGTTTTTGAAAATTTTGAAATGCCATATTAATAAAATTATGAATCACTGTCTGTGACTAAAATTTTATTGACATCGGATGTACGGTTTACGAGAAAATTTGATTTGAAAATACTGGTTCTATAAGATGTACCGTTATAAGACAAATTTTGGAAAATATTTTCTGACCAAAAGATAGATTGTCAAAAATAGCATTCTGAAAGTTTTATCAAAATCGTTAGAGCCGTTTTTGAGAAAATCAATTTTTTTCTTTACTATTGTATGACAGGTGCCGTTATTTTTGGGTCTAGAGCAAAAATAAAAAATTTGTTCCGAGGGACGGCCAAATAAATCCTAAATACCGAATTTGAAGCAAATCGGCCCATCCGTTCAGGCTCTAGAGGCGCGAACAGACAGACACACAGACAGACACACAGACAGACAGACAGACAGACGGACGGAATTCCCAGACCCACTTTTTTCGACTTCGCCATCATCGTAATGTCATGTGTGATTGTGATCTCAAAATTTTTTTTCTGCACGAATCCATAACTTGCCTTATAGTACCTATAATCGCAAGTAAAAAATAAGGATTTGTCATGAATTGTTTTTCGTTTTTCAAAATGCATACCGATTATTTAGCATAACAGCAAGTTCGTCTCAACCAGTCGTGCATTTTATGTTTTAAGCTGCCTAACGTTAAGCGATAAAACATTTTGCGTCCAAAAATAGCCAACCCACTGCTTCATAATATTATAAAAGGGTACTGTCAAAAAACCCTCCCCGCTTCTAATATCACGGTTTTTTTATCATAGTTTTCTTCTTTTTGGATTTGCTCAGAAATGGCTCAATCGACTGTTGCAAGTGACATGTTGCAGGCACTTTCAGTTGTTTTCAGTTGTAGAACTTGTGCAAAAGAAATCTGTTTTTAATTGTCTTATTTAATTGGGCCTAACGTGACAAGGTCATTAAATATACAAAAATTTACTTTGACACTGTTTTCAATGAGTTTTTGTATAAAATCGCAATGTATTTTTGTGGGCTTACATTTCCTGCAGCTCATTAAATTCTTTTAATTATATTAATAATTTAATGAACGACCCAGTAGTTCATTAAATTTTTCTTATGTACACCAACTTGGTGTGCGCAACTGGAGGCCACTGGCTAGGGACCGGCCTAGCTGGCGAGGATTGTTGGTTGAGGCCGTGGTCCACAATGGACTGTCTGCGCCACCTTAAGTAAGTAAGTAAGTAAGTAAGGTTCAAGTCCTCGGACTTAACAATAATTTAAACAGCTATATTTAAAGTTTTCAGGTTTAACAGCCAGAACGACGCGACCCACGAACACCTTATCAAAATACCGGATATTAAATTTTGAAAAAATACCAAGCGCTACTTAAAAACAAAACAATCGTTTGACAGCCAGCGGAGAAAATGGTTCTGAACTTTTTAGTCCTTGTATATTTTTATAAACTAGACGAAAAACTGTTTCACTTTTAAATTGCAAAATTTGCATTTGATATGATTTTTTCTTTATTATAGGGCGAGAACTGTTCGAAAATCCACCACATCTTTATGCCATTGCAGATTCAGCACACAAAATTTTAAAACAAAGACATCAAGACACGTGTATTCTTATTTCTGGCGAATCAGGAGCTGGAAAAACAGAGGCATCCAAAATCATCATGAAGTACATTGCTGCTGTTACAAACATTCAAGGACAAAATGAGATTGAAAGGTATGAAATTTTATCAATATAAGAATTCTTGAACTCAAATCGTGTATGATGCTTTAACCCCAATTTCAATCAGCATGGAATATAGTACGAGAGGGTTGCTTCTTAAGCTTTGAGATAGAAATGTTTAAATTAACATTCAAAATCAAATGCAAATGAGTAAATTGTTTTTCAAAACATTCTACATTAAAATAAATAAACTTTTGCATGCGTTTTTACCAATTTCGAAGCACTTTTTGCAATCTTCTCTACTAAGAAGAAGTCATTGGGTGCCAAATCAGAACTGAGAGCGGATGATCCAACAATTTTTTGAATGCATTTGCTTACCAGATGTATGAAAGATTGGAGTATCATGATAAAGAATGACAGGTCTTCTGCAATTTGTTTCCCTTACTTTTTTGAACACTTCTGGCAAATAAATGTTGGTATTGCATTCAAAATTGACCGCTCTACGTTGTTCTAATTTCACGAGGGTGACATGTCCAATTATTCCGAAAAGCAGGTGACCATTTAGGTTTGGTTCATCTTGAATGACCTATATACAGTACGTTTATATTTCTTTTGAAGCGCCTCCAATTAACTTTTTTAAGGTGCCGTGAAATAAGGCCGTACGAAATAAGGCCATATTTCAAAATTTGGCCTTATTTCACTTTGTAATTGTGAAAGAGGGCCATATTCCAACATATGGCCTCATTTCACTTTGACGAAGTGAAATAAAGCCAAAATGGCCTTATTGCGCTTTAAGTTTAGTTGGCATTATTTCACTTTCAGTAAGTGAAACAAAGTCTAATGTGCGGGTGGATTTTGCTGATATTTCCAATTAAAATATATCTAAAACGAAATTTCACCCATTACACCTTATAGTTTTGATTACCTGATTATACATTTCTTCATTATTATAAAAGTTCCAGTTGAGAAAACAGCCTTCATTTTAAGTGACAGTTAAATGAAACAAGAAATTTAATGAGCAGTTTTTTTACTTGTATTTGATTTAAATAAGTAAATAAAGTATTTGGAATTGAAGTTAGTTTTAATTTTGGAGAGTTGTTGAAATTGATAGCCTAAAATTGTCGCAAATTATAATATTAAAAACGAAATGTTTCAGTTTTAAATTTGAAGAGTTTTTGAAAAGAATAGCTATAATATGAAAAGAAATATAGTTTTGTTTTTGTTTTGGAGAGTTTTTGAAAATAATAGCCCAAAATTCGCGCGAAAGCTATCACTTTCAACAACTCTCCAAAATTAAAACTGAAACATTTTAAAAGCTTCGGTTTTAATTTTGGATAGCCTAAGCTGGCAGTGTTAATTTTGGAGATTTTGTCAAAAATAATAGATAGTCGCACATCGCCCAAATTTTCTTAAAAAAAAAAACTGCAGCTTTGAAAATGTTTCATTTATTATTGTACAGCTTTTAAAGTTTTTTTCAATATTACATCATTGTATATGAAATCTATAGTAATATGGATATAGAAGGATCGAAAAAACGCTACATAAATGGCCTTGCTACACTTTCGAAAAGCGAAATAAGGCCATATTTGGCCTTGTTTCACAAATAAGTTTGGCTTTATTTCACTTCGTCAAAGTGAAATGAGGCCATATGTTGGAATATGGCCCTCTTTCACAATTACAAAGTGAAATAAGGCCAAATTTTGAAATATGGCCTTATTTCGTACGGCCTTATTTCACGGCACCCTTTTTTAATATATGATAGCACCAGCCGCCACTCTCGGTTTTTGAGCGATTGTCGTTATCCAACGCCGACAAATATTTTTGACAAACACGCATCCAATGCAAAAGTGAAACTAATGCCCAGACATGCCTCCATCTCACGGCATGCAAAAAGACTATTTTGCACACACCGTCTATTTTTTCATAACAGCCAATTTTTTGAAGATTTGCCCTGTATTGAATGTGACTCCGATTGAATTCGAAAAATCAGCGAAACAGCGTGGCTCGAAATGGTGCTTTATTACCAAAAGTCAAAGTGAGTTGATCAGCATTCTGTTTTTGGTTTAATACACATCAAAAATCATAAAAAATCAGTGCAATAAAATTTTCATGATTCAATTCTATTTTATTATATTACGAAGATAAATGTTTCAAATAACTGTAAATAGCAAATCGTTCTCAACATCATTATCATCAAAAAGGTCAACCTTTACGCCCAATTTGACATATTTACAGACACTGGTGCCATAACTGAAGACTTTATTAGCAATCTCCGTGCAAAGCTGCTGTGTTTTTGAAGCACACTCAAAATGACAATTATTGTTTCTTTTACCAACTTTTATCCCCTTCCTATAAGGTGACACAAAACTATTTTCAAAAAAAAACCAAATATAAGTATAGCGATTGTTCCAGATAGTAAATTGTCGTGAAATCCGCAACTAAAACGTATCTATAAATAGATCCTACAAATCTCTTTGGACCAGTTGTAGCTTAGGCGACAAAGCTGGGAAGTGAAACCCAAAATGACGAATAATAAGATACGTTCGCGCTTAACGTCATTTTGGGACTACACATATTCACAAGAATAGAAGCAGGACAGAGTCTTCATCGTCTCTTTGACCGAAAATACGCAGCTCTTAACCCAAACTCAAGTAGCCATTAATCGCTGTGTTTTTACAATCTAGACGTATGTATATAGTCAACGAAGCTTCTTTATAATAACGCCTCTTATGGAAGGCTTAGCTAACTTCAAAGCACATCCTTCAAGTGAAGATCTGGCCTGGTGCACTGACAGTTTAAAAATGGAAATAGGCACTGGTTCCGAAATTTCTGTTGAATCGGCTTTCATATCAAGTCTTCCCTATCAACTGGTGTGCGAGTATGACAAGTCCCGTGAACACCAAAGATAAAACAATCTTCAGCTTCTAAGACACCCAAGCTGCTTCAAAAGCTTTGGTCTTACATGTCATAAGATGGAAACTTGTTCAGAAGAATGGAAATGTTCTCTTTGAAGTTGAAGGTACCCTGCCAGTACCAATACACCTAGCAAAGGTAATATTTTTATCATTTGTCGATCTTGAACAATTATTTGAAGTTAATAAAAATTACTTCAAAAACATCTCTAAAAATCCTACTCTTAAAGTTCTCTTCTTTAACTATGACACGTAGCCCCTGGTCAATTATATTTTAAACAATTTTTACCAGAATACTCATTGAAATCACAAAATTCCTAGAGTAAAGGGACCTAAAACACTTACGGGTATAATCACGGGCACTTTCCTCTGCCCGACATGAAACTAGAAGCAGGCTCCCCAATTGTGGAATCTGTTTCAAAGTGAAGAAACGTATCTGCAGTTCGTTGCCATGGAAAGATTCATATAGCCAGCCACAGATTTTCACTGAGTTCTGGTTCCAGAGCAACAGATATGCTCGAGCACCTCATATATGATTGTTTTAAATTGGTCGAAAGCTGAGAAAGCATCTCTAATACGAAATCCAAGAATTAATATGAATTCCAGGAAAGCTATAAGATTTAATTAGGATTATAAATCTCATGAATCAAGTTATGTTCAGCCGTCTTCTAAATTGATATAAAATTTATAAATATTTTGGCCTTGTGACTTACCACTCTTAACAATTCCTGTATGTAGTATGCTCGTTGACACTCTACATTAGTGGAAAGGACCTTTGAATCACTGCTAGCCTAAATGCACTTTTCTTCATTTGTTAGCAATCGTAGTGGATTAAACTTTGGGCAAACCCAGAAACTCTCTTCAACTCTCAAATAAATTCCATCGCCCTCTTCTTTGTCTACGGGGTGTCCAAATACAATTTCTACGATCTCCTTAATCGAACCGTCTTTTTTTAGTTACCAATGAAAGGAATAGATTACTCATTTTTAAGCTGTTAGTTCCTCATCAAGCATTTACTCGATTATTATATATAAGCATTTCTGTCCGAAAAACATCCACGAATTCGTTAAACGAAATATTTAGAATAACCCTTTTCGAAAGAATTTGACAATACCAACAAACTGTCGCAGGGTTGCAAATAATTGATATACTTTATCTAAATATAAGAGGCTTACGGACAAAGACCAATTTGGCTTACTTAATGCAAACTCTTCATACGATGATGTCATATCTTTGACAGAAACATGGCTATTTGGTGGAATAAATGACTCAGAACTTTTTGATTCTTCGTTTAATATGTGTCTAGACGTAATATAGATACTCCGATCCGTCACCGTTAAATCTTGTTTTGTGACTTCACTAGTCAATGTTCCTGTTTGTTTGAACAAAGAGTTTTTTGCATGAAGATGGATCTTCAACGAAAAAATATCTACCTTGTCTCTATGTACATTGTTCCTGGAAGCTCAGTTAATTCTTACAGCGAAGTCTTCTCCTTTTTTAATTTAATTTTTGATCTGATGAACTACAATAACGAAATAATATGCCTTTGAGATTTCAATGTAACCAATGTGTCTTGAAAACTTTGTCTTGATACTAATACTAAAGCCATGGTGCCAACAGGAAACCTTTCAACAGATGACTCGCAAACTCTGGATAGTATTATGTCGCTTAGTCTGCATCAGATAAACAACATACCAAACTTTAATGCTAAGATTCTTGACTTAGATTTCACAACAATTGATGCTGATATTTCACTGGACAAATCGACTGGCCCTCTGGTAAACGAGAACTCTCATCATAATCAAGTAATCAAGACTCTGACAATGTTTTTAAATTTAACTTTTAAAAAACTGATTACACTAAATTGAATAGTTGGCTCTCTTTAATTGGTTGGTCTTGCCTTTATACTTGTTCAGGTATTAAATCTATGGTTTTAAAATGTGTTCCTTAAATATCTAGTAAATGAAAATCACTTGCACCAAGTGGGTATGATAGTGAATTGCGGAGATTGAAAATCTGCAGAAATCAGTTATGGTTTAAATACGAACAAATTGGCTTAGATTCCGATTTTATTAGTTATTGTGAGGCCAGAAATATTTTCAATAATGATCCAAGTATTAAGTATCTTAACTTTATTCAAAGAGGTTCAGAGCAAGTTAAAAATGGATCCTAAATCCTTTGGAATTTTATTAATAGCAAACGAAAATCTACTCCATATCCGTCCATTTTTAAGCATAACAATATTTCAGTACATGGTCCACGTATCTTAACACAACAATTTTCAGATTTTTTTCAAAGTGCATACATCTGTGATTCTTCCAACTGTGATAATTTTTTGAGCTGTGATAACTTAAAACTGTGATAATCTTGACGAAAATGATCAATTATTTGGTAATTTGAAATCATATTTCCACTTAACTAAAGATAATGACACTTCTGACCATGATGGAGTGCCAGCTTCAGTTCTGAAATAAAACGACTGGGTCGCAACAACTTGCTCTTATGTTCGATTATTGCTTAGTGGCTGCGTAATGTACACAAAAATTAAAAATTATTTTAAGAGTTTTCTCAGAAAAACTAAGTATGCAATAAAATTTCCAAACTAAATGTCTATCTATAGGAAAATATTGAAAATCGCTCAACTAGTTTTTTTTTAAGTGTTTTTTTTTTTGAAAAACCTTTTCGAACAAATATTTGAACATTTTTTTGAGTGTGTGATTTTGAAAAACCTTTAGTTTTTATCTAGGAAATTAATTTAAAAAAAATTCAATTCACCCGTTTTCAAAATATTTCGAAAACCAAATAAAAAAAAAAAAATTATTAAAAATCAAAAAAAAACTTTTTAAGAATTTTGGAATTTTATATCAATAAGGTCAAAAATGAATTCCTGAATCCAAAGTGTTATTGTAATCGGATATATTTTACGAGAAAACTTGAATTGAAAATTCCAGTTCTATGAGAGGTACCGTTATAAAACAAATTCCGAAAAATCTATTCCAACCAAAAGATGGATTGTCTTAAACAAATAGCATTCTGAAAGTTTTTTCAAATTCGTTAGACCCGTTTTTTGTTGCAGGTACCGTTATTTTTGGGCCCAGAGCAAAAATTAAAAATACTTTCCGAGGGACCACAGGTGACAATTTCCATATTTAGCGGGATTTAATTGCAAACTCGACTTGCACAAATGTAAAAAAAAAAACCGGTTTTTCTTGCAGCTAACACCTCCACCATAATGACTGTGACCATTTTTATATGTTGGAAGCATGTGCAATAGAAAATAAAATGCACGACTGGGTCGCACAAACTTGCTCTAATGACTGACAGTGATTTAAGGGCTTGAGATTTTGATAAAAATAAAATTTTCAAAATTCTTAAATAAATACTTAAACTGATTTGAGCTGAGAAAAAAGTACGCCATTTTATTTCTTGGATAAATTTGAAATTATGAGAATAAATTTATAAAAATCTGTGGAGCGGTTTTTGAGAAAAAAAGTTTTTTTGAAAAATTTTTTGAAAAAAAATTTCAAAAAAATTCAAAAATGCCAGTTCATAGGTATTCAGCAAATACATTTATTTAAAATTTTTAGAAAAAAATTTAATAAACAGTTTTCAAAATATTAATTTTAAAATTTTTTTTTTTAAATGCTTTTAAAAATACAAAAAAATATTTTTCAAAAATATTGCTATGCCATACAAATTGAGCTACCTACAGCTATATGTGTGTGAAATTTCGAAAGAATCGGTTGAGTCGTTTTCGACATAGTCAAAAGCAAAAAAAAAAACGTAGGACCGTTCTTAGCCATTTTTTAAAACTTTTTTTTCAGCTATATGATTGGTCGTACCTAAAAAGCAACACTGATTTTTTTTTAGATCGAAATCGTTAGAGCCATTTTTGAGAAAAATAAGCTTTAACGTAACGGTTGTATGGCAGGTACCGTTATTTTTTGAGCTAAAAAAAAAAGCTCAATTTCCCCTCTGTACAATACCTAAAAAAGTCTATATACCAAGTTTGAAGCAATTCGGCCCACCCGTTTGGGCTGTAGGTATCTATCCATACAGACAGACAGACAGACATACAGACGGACAGAATTTTTAGACCATCTTTTTTCGTCTTCGCTATCATCGTAATGTCATGTTTGATTGTTATCTCAAAACTTTTTTTTTTCGACGAATGCATAACTTGCCTTATAGTACCTATAATCGCAAGTAAAAAAATTAGCTCAAAGTTCAAGTATTGTTCAATTATTGATGAGAAGGTTAGGTTGAGAGCAAGTGTTTCAGATTTGTTTTGCAAGTGGTTCGCGTGATTTAAATTGAAAGTTTTATTTTTAATTAATAAATATAATCCTAATAAATAGTAAGTTAAGTCAATTTTGGATATTGGGTGCTTTTAATTAAATTAAGGGGAGAGGAAATACAATTTGTTTTATAAATTTATGTGTTTTTACGCATTCAGTAGAGTAAAATTATAATTGTTCAGTGTTGTTCAAGTTGAAGACCCTATTTGTTGTAAAGCTATGTATTTTGATATTTTTGATATTTTTATTCATAGATTTTAACAAACATTTACAAAGATTACAATGAGTATCTTAAATAACGTAAATGTGATCATTTAAATAGTAATTACATTTATAAATTAGATAAAAGATTAATGGTTTCAAAAATTTAAATAAAGACATAAAGCTCTTATAATTAAGTGAATTTTGTATTTAAAATATGAAAACGAAGAAAACGAAAATGAAAAAAAAAAAAGCTAAATAAAAGTTTTAACAATAAAATAAAATAAAATTAGGTTAATTTAACAGTTTAGAATAGAAGCCCTAATACCTATAAGTTGCCAGCCAAGTAATTGAACAGAGACACATCAAAACCACCAACAAAACAAAGTCTTCTTATGCCAAGAGGCAGAGAGTTCCAGAAGCGAATAGCGTGAACAAAAAATTGTCGCTCAGTAGTAACACAATTAGCACGCTGTGAAACTAACGTAAAAGTACGAGATGAATTTGAAAAATGCAGTTTATTATACAAATAGGCAGGTTGTCGTGAAGTTATTATTTTATGAAGATATTTAGCCATGCAGTATTCCAAATGCTGATCCAGTGTTAATCCCAGAATATTGCTTTTATAAGCTGAAATATGATCATCACGTTTTAAACCGTACACATAGCGAGTAACGTTATTAAAGGCTACATTAAGTTTCCTTCGAGATTCGGCGTTGCAGTACATAAATACTTCAGATCCAAATGTTAAAATTGGTACTATAAGAGATCTAACTAACAATAATCTAGTTCTAACTGGGGTATAATGTTGCGACATGAATAGGTTTCTTAAGCATCCATATATTTTACCGACAGTAATACCAACATGAAGATCCCATCTTAAATTGTTACTGAACCAAATTCCCAGATTTTTAGCCTTATCAACAAATTCTATTTGTGCATTTCCAAGATGGATATTTGCAAGACCACTAGGATTCAAGCCATTTTTAGATATTAGCATACACTTTGACTTTTTTGGATTCAAACATAGACCATTACTTTTGGACCACTGAAAGATGTTTTCAAGGTCTTTATTAAATTTAAATATGGCATCCTCAATTAGATCTGTTTTACAGCTTAGATACATCTGCACATCATCGGCATACATATGGATAGAAGAGTATGTAATACTATCAGGGAGGTCATTAATAAAAATTGAGAAGAGAAGTGGGCCCAAAATTGATCCTTGAGGTACGCCCATGGATGTATAATTGAAATTCGACATATACTCGTAATTACCTATCAAAATGGCTTGATTTCTACCTGATAAATAAGAATTTATTAATGAAGCTGCTGAGAAAGAGAAATTGAACTTTGTCAAAAGTTTCGCTACAAGTATTGAGTGATTTACCGAGTCAAAAGCTTTGGAAAAGTCTAACAATGCCAACAACGAAATATGATCATTATCCATTGACGATCTTAAATCATCCGTTACTTTAAGCAGCGCAGATGTACAACTGTGTTGTTTTCTAAAGCCAGACTGGTGCATACTGAGTAAGTCATACTGTTGAAGATGGGTCGATATTTGGCTATGGACAATTTTCTCAAATACTTTAGACAGAAACGGTAATATCGCAATAGGGCGAAATTGGGGGGGCGTTTGAGAGGTGCCTTTAGTTTTTGGGATAGGTATTATGCTATGTATGTTGGTAACCAAAAAGCGTTTTGACTTTTTGCGCACAGGTGCGACACCCATACCAAATTTTTCATTTTTTAGGATGGCTACCGAAATTACGAAGAAAGAAATTTTTGATGTTTGGATTTCTAAGATAAAAATTAAGCCCTTGGAAGCTGTATTTTCTTTTTTGATGAGCTACTTTAGCAATATTACGTTTTCTGACAACTCGATTAAGTCAATAAAAGCAACCTTAAAAAGTGTATGCTTGAGGTTTGACGAAAAGATGACCAAAAG
Organism: Platycheirus albimanus; assembly: GCA_916050605.2. Classification (NCBI taxonomy): domain Eukaryota; kingdom Metazoa; phylum Arthropoda; class Insecta; order Diptera; family Syrphidae; genus Platycheirus; species Platycheirus albimanus. The sequence continues at coordinate 39,274,795 of OU696698.1, forward strand.
TGGTCGCCATCGAGACCGTTTTGAAAGCACTAATAGTTCATGGTTGAATGAGACCCTGAAACTCCCACAAACAGTTTTGGATGAAATTCCTTCTTCATGTTGTGTAAACAAAGCAGGAAGACCAAGAAAAAGCTTTGATGACTGCTGCGAAAAAACCAAGAAGAGAAAAGTACAAATCCTTTTAGACTCTTTTAGCGCTCAAGAAATGTCAACTGCGAATAAACTAAAACTAAGGAGAGCAGGAAAAAGAAATACTGCTAATGCAGTTAAGCAATTGTCAATGTGTTCTCCAAACAGAGGTTTGATTATTTTTAAATTTAAGTCAAATTATTTTGTTGTCACTTCGTATCTTTAATAAGGTTCAATTGTAAGAAAAACACTGGAAACTACTACTTCTGGCTGTATTTCAATGTCTGCAGATGAAGCGTTAGCAATGATAACAGACTCATAGCTATCTACTCATCAATATGATATAATACGTCAGAAAATAAATAAAACTGTTCCCAATTTACTACCCTCATACCACAAAATTAAAGAGGCTAAAGCAAAGTGCTATCCCGATAGCAGAGCTATAAGCGAATCTTCTGCGGAATGTGGTTTACAAGGCCTACTTAATCATACTGTGGAGCGTTTATGTTTAGCTCAAAAAGACGTGTTAAATTCTGTTGATGACTTTAAAACAGGTTTAAAAGAAATATCCTTCATAATTAAATGGGGTTGGGCTTCATCAGGTGATAATTTTGATGAAAATCTTTTCAGTGTTTCGATGGTTCCCATCCAGATGTTTTTCTTAAGAGAAGAAAAACCCAGCCCTATCATCAACAAGGTACTGCAGGCCTATTAAATTAAGCTTTGCAAAAGAATCAACCGAATTGATCAAGAGTGAATTTGATTCAATTCTGCTCCAAATTAATGCCATATTGCCTGTTGATAACCCAAGAAAGCTTTCATATCTTGGTCAAACCAGTTTTCTTACTTTCCATGATCGACGGCAAAATATGTACTGCTTTGTCATCTGTAACATCTTCATCACAAACCTGTTATATTTGCGCTGCAAAACCTTCGGAAATGAACAGTCTTTCGAGAAAGTCTTTGGACCAACTAGCAATGTCTTTCGGATTGAGTCCCCTTCACTCTTGGATCCGATTTATGGAATGTGTTCTTCACATTGCATATAGACTGGATGTAAAAGTTTGGCAGGTAAGAGACCAAGATGCTAAAGAAAAGGTCAAAGCTAGAAAAAAAAATGATTCAAGAAATATTAAAAAATGAAACTGGTTTATTGATTGATATGCCAACTCAACAGTCAGGCAATACGAATGATGGGAACACGGCTAGACGATTCTTCAGAGATGAAGTCAAAACTGCTGATATTACGGGAATTGACATTCAAATGATTAAAAAGTTTCATATCATCTTAGAAGCTATTGGGTCAGGTTTCCCAATTGAGTTAAAAGCTTTCGAGAGATTTGCAACAGAAACAAGGGAACTTTATCTAAGAAACTATGGCTGGTATTATATGCCAGTGAGTGTGCACAAAGTTTTATTTCATGGCAAAGAAATAATTACCACTTGCATTCTTCCAATCGGCCAACTTTCAGAGGAAGCTTAAGAAGCCAGGAATAAGGAAAATAGAAAATTTAAAGAACTATTCACCAGAAAAACTTCGTGAGTCGACACAAATACGGACCTTATAAACAGGTTGTTAATGTCTTCGGATCCATTTTTGGAAAGCATAAGATGCATCCCAAAAAAAAATAAGTTTAATTGAACATGAAGTACTTCAGTTGTTCTTGTTAGACATACCAAACGAGTAAAAACGTGTAATTTGTTAGTATTTAATGTTGTTTCTTGGCAAAACTATTGTAGATATAATTAAATAATTTGTTACATTCGCTTCAATACACAATTATAATAACAATAAGCAAAAAAACTTAACAAAAACATTTATTTCTGCGCATTATTAACTTAATCCGGAAACGAGTAAAAATAGTGAAAATTGTCGGTTTTTGTTGTTGTTTTTTGTCAAAAACCTTATAGATATATTAAAATAATTTATTACATTCTATTCTATAAACAATTAAAGTAAAAATAAGCAAAAAACAATTAACAAAAACATTTATTTCTGCGCATTATTAACTTAATCCGGAAACGAGTAAAAATCGTGAAAATTGTCGGTTTTTGTTGTTGTTTTTTTGGCAAAACCGTTATAGATATAGTAAAATAACTTATTACGAACGGCCAAATAAATACTAAATACAAAATTTGAAGAAAATCAGCCCATCCGTGTAGGCTATTTTTTCTATATCATCGTAATGTATATATTTTTTTCTGTTTTTTCTAATTTGCTCAGAAATAAAGACGGACGGAATTTGCAGACTCAATTATTTCTATATGATCGTAATGTTATGTTTGATTGTTAGAATTATTTTGTTGTTTTTTTATAATCGCAAGTAAAATGCATTTGTCGTTTCCACTTGGTGTTCACTGTTTACGTGTAAGTTTCCTCATGCATGGAAACAATCTTATATTATTCCTCTACATAAAAACGGAAAAAAGGATTGTATTGGAAATTATCGATCAATAGCTAAACTGTCGGCTATTCCGAAACCATTTGAATCAATGGTCTACAAAACATTAAGTTTTTACACAAAATCAATCATTGCTCCTAACCAACATGGTTTTTCGAAGGCCGTTCGACTGTAACTCTTCTCTTGGAGTTAGCGGTGTTCTGTATAAGCATTACTTATATTATAAGTAATAATAAGAAGCAAATGCATTACATTCTTAAAGATTTCAGCAAAGCATTCGGCTTGTTGAATTCAGTAAGACCTCAATCCTATTCTGTGAATTTTAATGGATAGCATTCAAAATCTTTTGTGTTTAATTCTGGAGTACCCCAGAAAAGCCCTTTTATATTATTTATAAATGATCTCCTATCAGTTTTAAGGTACTCAAACTGCCTCATATATGCCGACGATGTTAATATTTTTAAAACCATATATCTTGTAAACTTGACTGTGATAAGCTTCAAACTGATTTGATTGCTTTTTACAATTGGTGTGCACTAAATTGTTTGTTGTTAAATATCGACAAGTGTAAGATTATAATTTTTACTAGAAATGTATCTGTTTTGTCTTTTGAGTACAGTTTCAATGGTGTAAATCTGTTAAATGTAAGTGAGGTACCTATCCTTGGTGTCTTGTTTTATAAAAAAAACACCAACTCACGCAACATATAAATGCCACTTGCAATAAGACCAATTCAGTATTAGGTTGGATTAAAAGGGAATCACCCCAGTTTTTTGGCCCTTGTGTCATCAAACATTTGTTTACCTCCTTTGTCAGACTTATTTTAGAGTATGCTTGGGAGGAATGGAAACCTGATAACAGTTGCCACAAAATACGAATTGAACGAATACAAAAAAGGTTCTTAAAATTTGCCTCAAAGGCCTAGGCTGGCAGAACCCAATAATCCTCCTTCGTACATTAGCCGTCTAAAACTCAATAGACCTACCAAGCCTAGAGAGCAGACGTTCTTATTTATGTTTTGTTTTTATTGTTAATATTATTAATGGTCAAAATTGATGCTTTGAACCTTCTGTCTCGAGATGGTTTTAATGTTCCCAACCGTAATCTAAGAGGTCTACCTGAGCCAATTTATTTAACGCACTACCGTACAAACTACAAACAAAAATCACCTTTAAATAATATGTTCATTTTATATAAGGTTAATCATAAATTATTTATTAATTATCCTGATGTAACAAATACTAGTTTCAAACAATTATTTTATGCTGACACTTAGCTTAATTCAATAAATAGAAATAATTTTGTAATGGGATGATTTCGAAACAACAAATTGTATGTTAAATGGGCTGGTGGTGTGCTCCTACTGGAAACCAGGTTTATTTGAAATGAAAAAAGCTTACAAATTGAATGCCTGAAGATCTGCACAAGACATAAAATAAGGGTCAGACTACTTAAACTTCAGCCTTTTCTCAAATGCTCGATAAATGATGTCAATATAAGCGATAGAGCTTTACTGTATAACATATTTTGACTTTCTCTATAGGCATATATTTAATCAAACATGACATTACGATGATAGAGAAGCCCATAAAGTGGTTTTCTCCATGACATGACGTCCCGGTGACGGTCTGAGCGTACATGCGTCTGCGCAATTTTTCAAATCAAGCTACAGCCTACACCGCTTGGCAGATTTTCTTCAAACTCCATATATCGCAGTTTAAGGAAAAACATATGTCGCTTAAAACGGTCTTCTTTCAATTGACAATTCGCAACAGCTTGATTGAATTGACTTAAACTTAGTTTGGCATAGTTCCTCATATTTTTCTATAGGATGGCATAGCAATTTTTAAAGCAAAATCTTTTTTAACGGTGGCTCCCATACAATTAGCTGTTCAGTTTTAGACTGCCGTTTTTTGTATTTTTTTTTTTTAATTTGCTCAAAAACGGCTGTAACGATTTTGATTAAACTTTGTGTGTAGTATTTTTTACACAAAATCAATCATTGCTCCTAACCAACATGGTTTTTCGAAGGCCGTTCGACTGTAACTCTTCTCTTGGAGTTAGCGGTGTTCTGTATAAGCATTACTTATATTATAAGTAATAATAAGAAGCAAATGCATTACATTCTTAAAGATTTCAGCAAAGCATTCGGCTTGTTGAATTCAGTAAGACCTCAATCCTATTCTGTGAATTTTAATGGATAGCATTCAAAATCTTTTGTGTTTAATTCTGGAGTACCCCAGAAAAGCCCTTTTATATTATTTATAAATGATCTCCTATCAGTTTTAAGGTACTCAAACTGCCTCATATATGCCGACGATGTTAATATTTTTAAAACCATATATCTTGTAAACTTGACTGTGATAAGCTTCAAACTGATTTGATTGCTTTTTACAATTGGTGTGCACTAAATTGTTTGTTGTTAAATATCGACAAGTGTAAGATTATAATTTTTACTAGAAATGTATCTGTTTTGTCTTTTGAGTACAGTTTCAATGGTGTAAATCTGTTAAATGTAAGTGAGGTACCTATCCTTGGTGTCTTGTTTTATAAAAAAAACACCAACTCACGCAACATATAAATGCCACTTGCAATAAGACCAATTCAGTATTAGGTTGGATTAAAAGGGAATCACCCCAGTTTTTTGGCCCTTGTGTCATCAAACATTTGTTTACCTCCTTTGTCAGACTTATTTTAGAGTATGCTTGGGAGGAATGGAAACCTGATAACAGTTGCCACAAAATACGAATTGAACGAATACAAAAAAGGTTCTTAAAATTTGCCTCAAAGGCCTAGGCTGGCAGAACCCAATAATCCTCCTTCGTACATTAGCCGTCTAAAACTCAATAGACCTACCAAGCCTAGAGAGCAGACGTTCTTATTTATGTTTTGTTTTTATTGTTAATATTATTAATGGTCAAAATTGATGCTTTGAACCTTCTGTCTCGAGATGGTTTTAATGTTCCCAACCGTAATCTAAGAGGTCTACCTGAGCCAATTTATTTAACGCACTACCGTACAAACTACAAACAAAAATCACCTTTAAATAATATGTTCATTTTATATAAGGTTAATCATAAATTATTTATTAATTATCCTGATGTAACAAATACTAGTTTCAAACAATTATTTTATGCTGACACTTAGCTTAATTCAATAAATAGAAATAATTTTGTAATGGGATGATTTCGAAACAACAAATTGTATGTTAAATGGGCTGGTGGTGTGCTCCTACTGGAAACCAGGTTTATTTGAAATGAAAAAAGCTTACAAATTGAATGCCTGAAGATCTGCACAAGACATAAAATAAGGGTCAGACTACTTAAACTTCAGCCTTTTCTCAAATGCTCGATAAATGATGTCAATATAAGCGATAGAGCTTTACTGTATAACATATTTTGACTTTCTCTATAGGCATATATTTAATCAAACATGACATTACGATGATAGAGAAGCCCATAAAGTGGTTTTCTCCATGACATGACGTCCCGGTGACGGTCTGAGCGTACATGCGTCTGCGCAATTTTTCAAATCAAGCTACAGCCTACACCGCTTGGCAGATTTTCTTCAAACTCCATATATCGCAGTTTAAGGAAAAACATATGTCGCTTAAAACGGTCTTCTTTCAATTGACAATTCGCAACAGCTTGATTGAATTGACTTAAACTTAGTTTGGCATAGTTCCTCATATTTTTCTATAGGATGGCATAGCAATTTTTAAAGCAAAATCTTTTTTAACGGTGGCTCCCATACAATTAGCTGTTCAGTTTTAGACTGCCGTTTTTTGTATTTTTTTTTTTTAATTTGCTCAAAAACGGCTGTAACGATTTTGATTAAACTTTGTGTGTAGTATTATTTAACTGTTTAAAAAAAACTTCGTTTTTAGTTTTTGGCTAAAAATGCAAACAACGGAGATCTGGTCTTGTCGGCTTTTTTTCAAATGTCCATAAGTTGGCAACGGTTATATCGAACTAACTCAAACTTAATTTGTTTTAGTTCCTTACAGCTTCCTAAAACAGCTCCCATACAACGAGCCACAAGGTTTTGGCCAATATTTTTTCTTTTTTCTAATGTGCTCAAAAAAGGTTCTAACGATTTTGATTAAAACAGCATTTTAAATTTGGTTTAAACAGTTTTTTTTAATTGACAAAGAGTGGACAACGACGTAAACGCAACAAGAGCTTCAACATAACTCCTACTGACTTACAGCAAATAAGCTGTATTAAATATTTTAAAAAACGAGACGTCTGCCATCCTCTACTTGATATATTTTTTGACATTAGCAGCCATTTACTCAATAAATGGTATCATCCTTCTTCTTCTTGATTTTAGTAAAGCTTTCGATAGTGTGGACCATAACATTCTTCGCTATAAGCTTAAAAAACTTTTTCGATTTTCTTTAATGGCATGCAATCTTATATTTTCGTTTTTCAATGGTAGAAGCCAAGCTGTAGACTTGGAAATATGGAAACGTCATCTTTTTTACTTGCGATTATATGTATACTATAAGGCAAGTTATGCATTCGTAAAAAAAATCGACAATCAAACATAACATTACGATGAAAGAGAAGCCTAAAAAAGTGGATCCGACAATTCTGTCTGTCTGTCTGTCTGTCTGTCTGTCTGTCTGTATCGGCACCTACAGCCTAAACGGCTGGACCGATTTGCTTCAAACTTGGTACATAGTATTATTATGACGTCCTACAGAGGGGTTTTTGGAATAAGCATTCTAGCTTTAAAACCAACGGTACCTGCCATACTATTTTTAGTAAAAAATTATTTTTTCTCAAAAACGGCTCCTACGATTTTGATAAAACTTTCTGAATAATGTTTTCTGTGCCAACTTTATGTTTTGGTTTTAATAGATTTTTCAGGAAAAGTCTTATAACGGTACCTCCCATAGGACCGGTTTTTTTTTAAATCCGATTTTCTCTTAAGTCACTTGACGAATTTCGATGAAATTTTTAATGTAGAAGCCCATTTATAAACGAAATAATAAAAACTCTTAAATTTTTCAAAAATATTTTTTTTAATTTTTTAAAAAGTTTAATTTTTTTTTTATTTTTCGTTTTTTTCCAAAAAAGATTTAATCATTTTTTTTAAATTTTATTTTTCTTATAAAAACTATAAAGTTCTAGAAGTTGGCATACTCAAAAAAAATTTGGAATATGTTTTCAAAAAGTTTTTCAAAAAAAACCGTTTTTTGAAAAAACTGGTCGAACGCTTTTGAGAAAAAAATTCCTTAAAATTTAAAAAAGCAAAAAAAATCTGATGGCTTACTTCATTTTCTCAAAAAAACTTTTTAACTATAGATTTTTAAGTGACTAATAAAATTTCATATGATTTTTTCAATGCTTTTTTCCGAAAATCTCAAGCCCCAAGACCATTTTAACACAGTAGAGCAAGTTCGTACGACCCAGTTGTGCACTTTATTTATCTCTCCATCGGGGTGTTCCCCAGGGATCAATTTTGGGTCCAGTGCTTTTCACAATGTATCTTAATGATTTACCTGCAACTATTACGTATAGCTCAGTTTTTATATATGCCGATGATGTACAGATGCTACATTCCTCTGAATGATCCTAACAAGTGTGCAACATAACTTAGTTCTGATTTCGATATGGTACTCTTTTGAGCTAACGAAAATGCTTTGGTTTTAAATGCTTTGAGTTCTACGTCTTTAAATTTACTATTTGGATGACAAACTCTCATGGAAGATTAGTGTCAATATAGTATAATCCGAAACATTACCTTCACACTAAGAAAACTCTATTCGATCAACGATTATCTGCCTCTTAAAGTCCGATGAAAGTTATGCAAGGCCCTTGTTCTTCCAATTTTGCTTTATGGCTGTGAAGTTTTCAGTGGTAATATAATTTTACTTAATAAGCTAAGAATCTGCTTTAACTCTGTTGTTAAAAAAATAAATTGTTGGCACAACAGCTCCAAGCGGGGCCGGGGCCTGTGACTTACACTCTCAACCATTCCTGTGTGTGCGTTGATATTCTGCAGGAATGGAAGGGACCTACAATTTACCGCTGAATCAGAACGGCTAACAGAGAAGCACTTTCCATGACATCAATTACTCTTGGAGGATTTGTCACTTCCTCGCAAGAGGCAGTACCCCGGAAAAGAATTTTATTAAGTGGAGTCGTCAGGGATCGAACCCGAACCTTCGGCGTATCAGTCCGACACACTACGCCACGGGGTACTACGCACCGAGCCACCAGTGTCGCCAGCAACGCAGTGTGGTAATGATTTGTAATGTGATTTTTTTGGTAAATGCAGATTTGTGAAAAAAGAATTCTTTTTAGAAATGTGATTAAAGTTTTTAAATAATAATAAATACAAATACAGACGGTTCAAGTAAAAATTAATTTTGGATTCATAAATAAATATTTAAATTTTATTTATTTAGGAGAAACATACAGACATAGTTTAATTAGTTTAATTTAATTAATGAATTCATTAATGCATTTTTGCGCGAGTGAACAAATAAATGTGAATTAAAATCATTGTACAATGTAGGTACATAATATTTTTAATTTTCTTATTTTATAAATTATAGTTTATAAATTAAGAACTTCAAAAGAAATACAAATAACACAATAACAAAAACAGATCAAATCTGTTGTATGTGAAAGAAATTGAAACAGATTTGGTCTGTTTTTTGAATTGTGTTATTTGTGTTTATTTTGACGTTCTTAATATATAAACTATAAAAATTAAGAAAACTAATGATTTTAATTCACATTTATTTGTTCACTTGCGCAAAAATACATTAATCAATTCATTGCACTCCTTTAATTTTAAATTTGCAAATTCATAGGAACCTATTCATTTATGAATCCAAAATTAATTTACACTTGAACTGTCTGTATTTATTTAAAAACTTTAATCACTTTTCTACCAAAAAATTTTTCCACAATGAATTTCACAGAATTGACAAAAAAAAACAGATTTGACGCTTGAAAAATGGCAAATTATTGAAGTAGGTATGTGTGCAAATGTGTGTTAAATTTGATCTGAAGTCTGATCTGAGATCAAGAAAAAATTGATCTGACGCACCAACAAAAATCACATAAGAATCGATTCGCACTATAATTTGATTTAAAATCGTATTTCTTGCTCACTCTCACTCATGCGACATCGTTTTTCCCTGAAATAATTTTTTAATCGATTTTTGTTCATCTTTATTGAAAATTTCATTTTTACACAATGCAGAAAATTAATACACTGCGTGCGTGTAGATAAACGCCTGTTTTGTGAAATGTCACAGAGAAATATTTTTTCTGGCATCGTTTTCATGATCGCTATAAATGCTAAAAACGAAAAAAAGATTATTTTCATTCCGTTCCAACTTTTTCGGTTTGGCTTTCCGTATCGCTATAACTAGCCCCTCTAATGATAAAAGAATACATACAGAAATAAAAATTGAATATGATTTTATTAGTTTATTACATTTTATAGCCCTTTTTTTTTGTAATTCATATTTGCTTTAGAATAGTTTGTTTTTTGTATATGGCAAACTTTTATGTTAAACTTAGTGATCTCTTTGTGGATCTGTAAAGGTCCTAGTCTCTACGTAAAAAACAAAATAAGGCTTGGAAATCTTATATTAAAAGTCTTTCAATTTGTGATCAAAATGTGTTTCTTGCACTTTTTGAAGAATTTAATTTACTTTGCAAAAATCCTATATTTCTCGAGTATGGAAAGAATCATTCATTACTCCGGTCTTTAAAGAGGGTATAGTAAATCTGACATCGCCAACTTTTCAAAAATTTCTTACATTCCAAAGCTTTTTGAACAAGTAGCTTGTGATAGTATATCGTTTGTATGCAAACATTTAATCTGCAATCAACAACATGACTTCATGCAGAAGCGGTCTATTGTGACTAACTTGCTAACATTTATGATGCACAAAAGCTCAAGGGCATTAGAGAGTAGACAAGAGGTGGATTGTATCCAGCGCTGCAGCTGAAAAAAAATCGGTGTGCCAACTTTTATTCAGCTGATTACCACAGAGTGCCAAGCTATTAAATCCAAGTACAAAAATCTGATGTTCAAACAAGAACTAATTAATATTTCTTATTAATAACTAGCTGTCCTGGCAGATGTTCGAGTATGTACATTTATGGGAATTTGTAGTTTGCATCTGAAAAAATAATGTTTAAAAAATTCAAAATACCCGTTTCCAACATATTTCAAAAACAAAAAAAAATTATTAAAAATAAAAAAAATCAATTTGAGAATTTTGAAATGCCATATCATATAGGTTATAAATGACTTATTGTTTTCAAAATTTTATTGAAATCGGATTTATAGTTACTTGATTTAAAAATTCTAGTTCTATGAGAGGTACCATTATAAGCCAAATTCTGAAAAATATTTCTCCTTTCTATGATATTCATAAGTTAGTATAGAGGCAGTTCAGCGTAATTTTATTCGATTTGCTTTAAACGGTCTCTCCTGGGCAGATCCTTACGAGCTTAGTGCAATTGCGTAGTCCTCAACACCGCACCGTTGAAATTATGGCAGCATGAAAGACCCGCCCCGCATGTGAAAGCTTTTTAACCTTAATTTGATTAAAGTATTGTTGATTTTAATATTAGTAAAACTTGCCTAAGGAAATATTTAAAACCAGTACACCACGCTCATAGTATTTGTTATACCCTATTCCATAGAATGGGTATATTGTATTTGGTGTGGAGTTTGTAACATAGAGAAATAATACCGTTCGGTATAGAAAAGTATATATATTCTGACTCAGAATCAAAAGCCTAGTCGATTTAGCCATGTCCGTCAGTCCGTCCGTCCGTCCGTCCGTCCGTCCGTATGTATACTCTCTAGAGGTCGCAATTTTTGAGCTAGAAAGCTGAAATTTGGTATATATAATCTTTGGTTCAAGAGTAAGGCTAAGTTCTTGAACCAGTAAAATCCGCCCACAAACACGCCCACAATCGCCATTTTTGTTGAACAACCTCAATTTGGTAAAATTAAATTATGTTTTTTTACAGTTACGATAGAAGCATAACGCTAAAATTTTGCACACGCAAGCTTTAGGTAAACCTTCTTCCAATTATATAAAAATATTTCAGTTTGGGCGTGGCGGACGCCCACTTTTCATACAAAACCATCAATATTGTTTTTATAAAATAACAAATGTTATATTAAAGAGAAAAACATTAAATTTTGTGGGCATTACTTGCACATAAACATCTTGTGTATTAAATCAATAAATTTGATTTTGGGCGTGGCTGACGCCCACTTTTCAATAGAAACTATTAAAAAATTGTTTTTGTAAATAAACGGTATTTATAATGAATCTGCAAGCCAAAATTTTGCGTCTCTTAGTAGAAACTAAATGGTTTGTGTATGAAAAGAAATTTTTGAATTTTGGGCGTGGCTTTCGCCCACTTTTCATGAAAGAACGAAAAACGTAGTTTTAAAAATTTAAGGTACTACCAATATTCAATTTAAACCTTTTTCCCTTCCGTTCGTTTTATGAAAAATATATCTCTTCATTTTCTTGTGTACATTTTTTCAATACGCCAACTTTTGAAGGCGTGATTTCGATAAAATACCCTTTTTCATGTAAGATTGTTTAAAAACTACTCGATTCAGCTGTAGTTTTACACATATGCCTAAATACTGATCAAAGCTCAGTTAGTGCTTCAAATTTTTAAGACACGCCCACTTTTAAGGGGCGTTTCCGTCAAAAGTCGTATAATGCTTTAATTTTTTAACGTTTTTTAACTATCGGTCGCAGTTTTGAAGTAAAAAGATAAACACTTAGATTTATATTCCTTGGTTACGTAGCAGAGTGTGGTCCATGAATTGTTAAAAACACCCATAACCGCTATTTCCATTCAAAATCTAATTTTTAAAAATTTAAGTTTTGCAGAAGCATACACATATAAAAATATAGGGAATAGGGTATCCAACAGTTCGTTCCAAACGTACTGTAGCTTTCGCTTATGTTTTTTTTATGTTCTCAATGCTTTTGTATCTATTTAATACGTATTTATTTCTTTATCTATTTATTTTTTGTATATTCGATTGAACGATTTGTATACACTTGGTGGAAGTTTATTTTTGACATATTTTTGTTGTTAGAAAACAAATAAAATGAATAAAACACTTGTTGTTCCACTGTTTAAATAGATTTTTTAAAATGAGACTGACGCGTTTCGTCTTATTAGGCACTAATTAGAAGCATACAATTTAAGTGTTTATAATGTTGTTGTGGTGAAAAATTGTTACAATAATGACGTTAAAACACTAAGATACATAGTGTGAAGAGAGAACAACAAATTTTATTTTTTGTGTTATGCTGCATCGCTGCATGTTTATTTTTCTTACTAACAACTAACACCTGCACTAAATGATGTAGCCAGTTGTCTGATTGTTTTGTAATGTAATTTTTTATTTTTCTTTTATAACGGGTGATTTTTTAAGAGGTTTAGAACTTTTTTTTTTTAAAAAAAAACACAAAAATTCAAAAAAATGAATGAAATATTTATTTGAATCGATAGTTTGAACCTTGCAATTTAATGTTTAAAGATAATTTCATGCAAATGTTGACCGCGGCTGCGTCTCAGGTAGCCCATCCGCTGAGTCCAATTTTGGCATACTCTTTCACTCATATCGGCCGGTATCTCACGAATGAATGCATGGATGTTGGCTTCCAGTGCGTCAATCGAAGCGGGCTTGTCCCTATAGACATTAGCCTTGACATACCCCCACAAAAAATAGTCTAATGGTGTCAAATCGCACGATCTAGGCGGCCAATTGACCGGCCCGAAACGTGAAATTAACTGTTCACCAAACTCGCCTCGCAATTGCGCCATTGTTTCGCGTGCTGTGTGGCATGTGGCACCGTCTTGTTGAAACCACATATCATGCAAGTCAAGAACTTCCATTTCGGGCAAAAAAAAGTTTGTTATCATCGCTCGGTAGCGTTCACCATTGACAGTAACGCTGCGATTCGCATCATCTTTGAAGAAATATGGCCCAATAATGCCTCCGGCCCATAAACCGCACCAAACAGTGGCTTTTTCGGGATGCATTGGTAGCTGTTGCAATGCTTCTGGCTGATCTTCACTCCAAATGCGGCAATTTTGCTTATTTACGTACCCATTCAACTAAAAATGGGCCTCATCGCTGAACACAATTTTTCGATAAAAAAGCGGATCCTCGGCCAGATGAACATTTCGAACCGAGCACGAATTTTGATAGTAAAATTCAATAATTTGCAAGCGTTGTTCATTTGTAAGACGATCCATGGTTAAATTGCAAACCAAACTGAAGCTGTTTCACAGTGACACAAGGTACTAAACACACGTCAGCTGTCAAAACCAGTGTTGCCAAAACCAAACCAGCTAAAAAATCACCCGTTACGTATAACAGAAAAATAAATAAATACATTTTAAACGAAAAGTACGAGTTCAATTCAAATTTTTATTTGCAAAATAAATTCTCTGAGTTGGTTGCCATCGATCAGTGTAGCTAAATAAAACGATAACATACTAAATTTTCCTTTTGAAAATTTTTTCGGTTTGGTTTTCCCGTATCGCTATAACTGGCTCCTAATGAAAAAGAAGGAAGATAGCTTGGTGTCAAACCAAACGCGAAAACCTATAATATGAATTAATTTGTTAGCAAATTTCAAAATTACCATATTTCGGCCCTAATGAAAACTTAGTATAAAATTATCTCAACTATAGAAAATATGAAAATCAATATTCAGAGGCAAACCAGTTTGCTTTAAGCGGAAAACACAAAGATGCTTTGCTGTTAGCGTTAAAAGACGTTTAAAGTTCAAACATAGAAATCTATTGTAAGCTATCACAAAACGACTTTGTCGTTCAAACTTTGTTTTGGCAAACGTAAAAAAACGTTCAACTTTGAAAAATAAAATTGGCTGTTTTTTTTTTTGTCATTCATATTCTTAATTTTGATCTAAAAAGAAGTGCGTTTTTAAAGGAGGACGGGCAAATTGGTCGAACCTAGCAACAGAAACAAGACATATGTCGTTGGAAACGGCTTGGTGCCTATGCTAAAGTTTGATGTACCTTTCCAATGATATTTATCTTTTGGTTGTTGGTAAAGGAATAAGGAAATGCAAAGGTGCAGTAAAAAAGTGGTAATTTTCAATGTCCATTTTTGCAGCTCTCCCTTTGTTTCGAGCTTGGTGCCCATATTAAAGAACGATCGAACAACGTATTTTTTTTTTTTTTTTTTTTATAATTTACGCGCACTCAAGGGGTTATTAATACCCTTAACATGAATTAAGACAGTGCAAGCGGTTAGGAAAGTAGGATAAAAGATAAAAGGAGATATCGATGCACATTGGTTTTGAACGCCTGTATATCCCAATGGGAGGGAAAAATCGAGCTGGGTAAAGCATTCCACATTCTTGTTGTGCGGCTAAAAAAAGAGTCTCTATACTTAACAGTACGTTCGAAGTTAGGCTCGAGGGTAAATTGATGGGCATTCCTAGCGATGCGAGTGTTACGGGGAAATTGTTTAAGGGGGGGAATGCATCTGGCTATTTCGCTGGAGCACTGTTTGTGGAAGTAGCGATCAAACAAGGATAGACAAGAAACATTACGGCAATGTTCAAGTGAAACAAATGTTTCGGTAATGGTTCTTTCTCCTATCAGTTTTAAGGCCCTTTTTTGGATCCTATCCAGGAGACGCAAGTGAGTGATAGGAGCACCTGCCCAGATATGAGAATTGTACTCGAGCTTCGGGCGAATGTATGCCTTGTAGATTGTAGCCAGATCAGAAGGGGAAAAATATTTCTTACATCGATTCAGGAAACCTAAACATTTTGCGGCATTTTTGGCGACGTCAAATATGTGATTGTTCCACAAGAGGTGGTTCGTAATACACAAACCTAAAACGCAAAGCTGTTCGGTTTCCTCAATGCAAGTGCCACTGATGGATAGTGGCATAGGGGGTAGGTTATTATTGGAATTTAAATTCCGCAGAGATATTTCTTATAAAAAAAAATACGTGTTTTCAATATAAAGTATTTAATCGGAATAATAATTAATAATTTATAAAGCAATGATTACTAAAAGTAAATACATATACATACATATATAAGTAAAAAGTTTGATGAATTATATCTACTTTACAACACTCCACCTTAATTCACAAACAAACATTATTTAATTAACATGAACAATCTAAAAAAAATTAAATGGAGATTTTAAAAAAAAATCAAAATTATAAAGAAATTAACATTAGATTAAGCCCATGTTCTTTAAACAAAAAAAAGTGTTTTTCTTTATTAACACTTTTGGTTAAATTGTCTGCAACCATATTATCTGTGTCCAAATATTGCACCTTGATTGATCCATCATTTACCTTTTCCTTAACAAAATGATGCCGAATGTCAATATGTTTTGTTCTTGGACTATACACTTGATTTTGTGAAATATTGATTGCGCTTTTGTTGTCACAATTCATTTTTACTGCATCGATGTTCTCTCCAAGTTCACTAAGCAGTTGCTTTAGCCAAATCGCTTCCCGTGTTGCTGACGATAACGCCATATATTCAGCCTCCGCACTTGATAAAGCTATTGTTGGCTGACGTTTACTTGTCCATGAAATAGCTCCACCTTGCAACTTAAATACATACCCAGTACACGATTTTCGACTTTCAATGTCCGATGCCCAATCTGCATCTGAAAAACCAGTCAAATTTGAGTTACAATCCCGTGAAAATTGAAGCTTAAAGTCTGAACTGCCCTTTAAATATTTAAAAATGCGCTTAACAGCATTCCAGTGTGCTTTCCCATATTCATTATTGAAACGACTAACATTTCCCAACGCAAACGAAATGTCAGGCCGTTTACACTGTGCTAAATATAGAATACTGCCCACAGCTTCTTGGTATGGTATATTTTGCATTTGCTTGATTTCGTCTGGTGTTTTTGCTGCCATGTCCTTCGTTAATTTTTGAGTTGAATCTGCCGGTGTTTTGATAGGGTGACAATCATTCATATTAAATTTTTCAATAATAGTTTCGGTAAATTTCTTTTGGTCCAGTGCAATAATGCCTTTTTCCTGTCACGAATGATTTTCATTCCAATGCAATGATTTGCTTCTCCCAAGTCCTTCATACTAAAATTCTTCATTAAATTAGATTTAATTTGATTTTTCCATCTCTTGTTATTTGAAAAAATTAAAAAATCGTCAACATAGACTGCTACAAAAATCATATGGCCTTCTTCACGCCGAAAATAGATACATGCATCAATTTCAGAACGCTTGTACCCACTGTTCAACATTACTTCAATTAACTTTATGTTCCACTGTCGACTTGCTTGTTTCAACCCATAAATTGCCTTCTTAAGCAAACAAACTCGGCCGCTTCCATCATCAAAACCTGTGATAGCATCCATATGTTGGATGTCTAAATCATATTTAGCTGCTAATGCCATCAACAAAAATCGATGAGTATCGTACAACGGGTGAGAATGTTTCTCCGTAGTCGATTCCTGCACGTTGACTGCATCCTTTCGCAACAAGTCTTGCTTTGTATCGAACAATATTTCCATCCGAATCAGTCTTGATCTTGAACACCCATTTTGAGTTGACCGGTTTTCTTTCTTTTGGCAACTCAACCAATTCTCAAGTCTTATTGTCCATCAAAGATTGAAATTCTTCTTCCATCGCTCGCCTCCAGTCTTTACTGTTTTGACACGACATTGCTTCGGAAACAGAAACGGGTTCATTGATGTGATCATGCACTAAATATTGAACAAAACCAGGGCGATGAACTGAGGTTTTTGGTCGTTCTGATCGTCTTAATGTTGCCATTGTTTTCTTACTGTTATTCTCCACCTCAACATTAGAAGATGTATCAGATTTTGAATAGGATTCATCGTTATCATTCAAGACTATTACCGCAACATCATTTTCTCTAGGTGTGTCATTTCTGACAGTACTTATCAGATTGTTTGATTTCTCTAAATCAGGAAATTTTATAGATTCATCGATGGAATTGCTTGATTCCAAAAATAGGACATTCAAGCGTATAATGATTTTATTTGTTTTTGGGTTAATCAAACGATATTCTTTGGTACCTTCACAATAGCCAACGAATAAATGTTCAACCGATTTCAATTCAAATTTCTTGCGTTTTTGGTCAGGAACATGCACCATTGTAGAAGATCCAAATATTCGCAAATGAGCCAAATTTGGTTTAAAAAAATTTCAATCGGTGACTTATCTGCTAATACACGCGAAGATGAGCGATTCTTAATGTAAGTTGCAGTTGCTATTGCTTCAGCCCAATATTTTGTATCCAGATTTGCATCAGTCATCATGCACAAAGCTCGCTCTATTAAAGTTCGTATGGTTCTTTCAGCCAAACCGTTCTGCTGTGGTGTATAGGGTGTTGATGTTTGTCTTTCAATACCACAAGTTCGAAACAATTTTTCAAATCTAAAATTGCAAAATTCCGTTCCATTATCTGAACGAAATTTCTTCAGTTTTTGTCCAGTATGATTTTCCACATATGCCTTGAACTCAAAAAATTTTTCATAAG